>RDPX01000036.1:3265915-3322099 GCA_003991215.1 Morbakka virulenta | reverse complement strand
GTAGGAGTAGAAGGAATAGTAGTAGGAGAAGGAGAAGTAGTGATAGTAGTAGTAGTAGTGGTAGGAGTAGGAGTAGTAGTAGTAGTAGTAGTAGTAGTAGTAGTAGTAGTAGTAGTAGTAGTAGTAGTAGTAGTAGTGGTGGTGGTAATAGTAGTAGTAGTAATAGTAGTAGTAATAGTAGTAGTAGTAGTAGTAGTAAGAGTAGTAGTAGTAGCAGTAGTAGTAGTAAGACCAGTAGTAGTAGTAGTAGTAGTAATACCAGTAGTAGTAACAATAGTAGTAACAGTTTTAGTAACAGCAGTAGTTGCAGTAATATGTAACGGTAATAGATAACAGTAATAGGCAATAGTAATAGTAACAGTAGTAGTAGTAATGTAGTAATAGAAGTAGGTGTCAGAGGTGGAGAAGAAGGAAGACAAAGAAGCGGTTGGTTATTGTTGGTGGCAAGTAGTAATAATTACTTTAGCGGGCGTAAAGATCATGAAATAATAACTTGATAAACAGATTCTGGTTATTTGGGTGTGTACAACAGAGAGGTTTTGAAGATAGTATTCATCGGGTGCAATCGTAACAACAAGAAACCCAGCATTAACAAATTCGGGTTCGATTTTAGAACAAATGCAATTAGTTTTTTAGCAAGGTTAAAACAAACAACATTGAGTAAAGGACTTACAAAATGTTCTGATACTATTTTGCATAATGGTAGTGTAATACAAAAAAACTACAACAAAGAACAACAGTACTTTGTCCGGGAGAGACCCTTTGACTTGCGGCAGAACTTCATGGAGCAACAATAATTTTATACGTTTTCTCTGCGGTCCTTTAAAGAAATTAGGCAAAAAGAAATTCCATGATAACATTAGTCTGGGAAATGTTCTTTAGCTTTTGTATGCCTTTAGCCTTTAGACACGATTTAACTTTTGTGTCAAAAGAACTATTCCTCACCTGACTGCTACTTTTTAAATTGTCGGTATTATTTTATATTGTGAATCAAATCTCATGTGGTCCAGTTTCTTAGTGCGTAGGTTGTCGGTACAGACGGAAGTACATATTAAAACTTCTTGTTGGTTTTGATAATTGACTTTTGCGTTGATGTTTCATTGTGTGCAGCAAGGCGGAAACCGTTCCTATACGAGTCCAAGACAACTGTTCTTGAGAAATATCAGTCCAAATGCGAAATTGAAGTTACGTCGTTATATCATACTTTTTTTTATTTTCCTGCAAATTTACTAATCGCTCCCTTGAAAACTTGCTACTTCTGTTATGTGGTCGTACGCGTTGGCTGAAACCTTAAGTAATATGGCTTGGACGTGATTAATTTTAGAATTAGTTGGTTTTGGAAACCATCGACGCCGAAATTATGCTGGAAATTGATTCATGTACTGGCCCCATAGTGATTTCGTGGCGGATTTAAGCTCGAATTATGTCTCACCTGTCTGAGACTTTCCGACAATAAATGAAGGCATACAGCTGAGTCTGGATTTATCGCCATATGTTTTTGATTCCAGTAAAGGATGCTGTCACTTGCTATTGGAATCACTGACTTGAGCTGATACCAAATACCACCCCCAGGAGACGTACAGAATATGTTTAGAGAAAGCCTGTTTGCGATAGTCTATAGTGAAATTATTCAGGGTGTTTATTATTACCCATGGATACTATTAAAAATACTTTTAAAGTAGTCAGTTTTAATCGACTTATGTTTGTACTTTTTTAAAGAGTTCCAGAAACCTAGTCTACGATATTGTTAAGGGTTAACTCTAACTATTGTGACTTGATGATACTTATGTACTTCCGGATTCACAAAGGACTTTTTTTATTTTGCAGATAGTATGCTTGATATAATAGTAATTAAAAATTGAATAAATGGATAGCTGGTAAAATGGTGTTATTAAAAAATTAAGAAAATAATAATGATGATAATAACTATAATGAAAATAATAATAAATAAATGATAATAAATAATTAGTAAATTAATAAATGATATAAAATAATAAATAAATAAATAATTATACTTTTTTATTAGATTTTAACTATTTGTATTGAAAATTTTTTATAATATACATTTTTTGTAAGAATGTTTATAGAGACCTTTATTTAATGTTTTTTAATGGTTTTTTTTATTCAAAAGCTACATAACTTAAATTTCACACACCTTAAGTCACTTGTAGTGGCCCGGTGTTCAGTTACGTTCTCAAACAGAAATGAGCGGATGGTACCTTGAGTAGTAAGATGCCTTTGTAAACGCCCCTGGTGTATGTTTGCACAGCTTTCAAAACTTGTATTTTTATAAATATCGTGGTGTATATTGGTACTATTGCTTGTGTTCTTTTGCAATAATAATAATAATAATAATAATAATAATAATAATAATAATAATAATAATGTACTTCAAAAGACAACGTTGTTGGGAACAGCCAGGATTTTGCGAAAAGTACTGGAGTTTTGAGAAAGAAAATGCTGGTAGCCCATGGTCATTTNAAATGAGCGGATGGTACCTTGAGTAGTAAGATGCCTTTGTAAACGCCCCTGGTGTATGTTTGCACAGCTTTCAAAACTTGTATTTTTATAAATATCGTGGTGTATATTGGTACTATTGCTTGTGTTCTTTTGCAATAATAATAATAATAATAATAATAATAATAATAATAATAATAATAATAATGTACTTCAAAAGACAACGTTGTTGGGAACAGCCAGGATTTTGCGAAAAGTACTGGAGTTTTGAGAAAGAAAATGCTGGTAGCCCATGGTCATTTGTTATGACCTGCCTGTCAGCATAGAACTCGGCAATAAAAACAGCCAGACACAAAATGTGAAAAAGGATGATGATAATAATAATATATAGTAATAATAATATAATATAATATAGTAATAATGTAATAATAATAACATAATAATAATAATAATAATAATAATAATAACAAAGTTGGTTGAAAATGTACGGCATAAGTTATGTTCAATTTCAGTATTCAATATGACTAGGAAATTGAAGTCAGCAGGTCGCCATTGTATTTGTAGACGAAGAAACAAGAGGGTTCAAAATATCCGATTTAGTAATTCCTGGTATTAAGACTGAAATTGAAAAATACGAATAAATTGCAGAAGTATCAGCTTCTGAAAGATGAAATAGGAAGGTTATTGGGTATGCATCTAATTTGTGCTATACCAGTGACAATTGGTGCACTTGGAAATGTTCTTGAACTCATTCAAAAAACATTTGGAGAACTTAAAAGTTTCGACAATGTTTGAAGAAGTTAAAAAAAAGCTGAAAAGTTAAAAATAGTAATTGTAAAATTATAATTATAAAAAAGTTTTGAGATTTTAATTGGAACAGGAAAGAGCACTGCAATAAACCTTTGGTCACTACTTGTTTCCTGCTTCCAAATTAATAAGACATAAAATCAATGACCGTGATATTGAACACAGTAGTAATGAAACTAAATGATTATAATGATAGCTTGACGGTAGTGAGCTTTTTCTGTAGGTACAGCACAAGCTGAAGGAGAATTGGTAGCAGATGCTATCATTTATCGATATAGCCTGGAGGTAGAGCTCGTAATAAGGACTGATAACCAGTGTTGTTGTTGTTGTCTTTCACTTTATAGTAGATCAGAGTCTTAAGAGTGTTTTTGTTTGGTTGCGTTTTACTAAATCGCTGGTAACACGTCTGTCGTAACGAAGCTGTGAGGCCGATTGGTTAAATAGAATACTTGGCTGCAAGGTACCTGCTACTAACCCTTAACCGGTTAAGATTATAGTCAGCAGAGAAACAAGAAGAAGGAAGAGAATTGCTAAGGAGAGAATCTTCGTGCGCAAGTGAAAGTCCTACACTTAAGGAATTCAAAAGAGAATGTTTGTCGAGCTTTTTCATTTCGGTCAAGCTTAATATATATATAACAAGACAATCAAGTCACAAAATATGCTTCACTAGATGTGAAGTCGTTATTTCTCCACACTTGCCATACTTACAAATTGTAAGAAAGTACTATTATTAGAATTATTTAAGATATCCACTTTTATATATATATATATATTACTTCAGATAAAAGAGACCCCAAAGGCTTAAGAACAGGAGATCTGTGATGGTTAGGTGAATGAGCCTTGCAGTAACGTTGTAAAGTAGGAATAGGAAATGGAAGACTCCTTTAGAATATCCGTAACAAAAACATCTTTACTGTTTGATTCAAGGTTGAAGTTTGACTGGTATACATTGTAGTGAAAGGTACCGTGTTTGTATATAAAACTTAATATTGCTGGGTTTTTGTTTATCGTTAGGCCTTGGAAGATGAAGATACTATGACTCCCGAGCAACTAGCTATTAAAAATGTTGGCAAGCAGGTAGATTAATTGCTCACTTCTTGTTTTAAGTAGACATTTTGCATCGTGATTTATTGAAGTTGAATAAATTGCTTGGATATTTCGAGGGCGCTAAAATAAATATTTTTTTGCATCGTTTTTCTCACTTTTTTCTGACTTGGCAGCTACAGACATTTTGTTAGGATATAATCTTCCAGAATTTATTTTCTATTTTTCTTTTTCTAGCTTTCTGTACTATGCCATTTCTTCATCCTTTCTGTGCTTTTTTCTGATCAACACCTTACCTTATATAAGCGCCTTATCCCACTGTATAAGCTAAAAGTAAATTGTGAAATGTATTTTGTATGTATTATATATTTTTCCTGATTTTTCATGAGATAAAGAAAACCAAATATTTTTTTTGAGCTTACAATATTTATCGTTGACATAGAACTCAAAATTTGCGATAAAGGTAGATCCAAATTTTAATATAGAACCATAACATATTCTTTTACCATCAAGATGTTTCCAGGGGGTTTTTGACACCATTTCGCGGCTAGGCATTTTTTTCCACTTGCTGAGCGAATAGAATCCAAAACCGCACAATCACAAGCAAAAGGGAAATCTTTAACCTTTGCAAGATGTACTACTTCTTTTCATACTTCTTCATTTGAAACTCCCGAAGTTTGCAAGGACTTCTATCCCAATGGCATTTTTCTCGGAGTTGCTAGATTGTGGTGATATCTCTTTGCTTGCTGCTTCCCACCAATCTAGATTACTTTGAATAGAATAGCTTCCGATGGAGTTTGTTTTTTTCCGTCTTATCAATTTTTTATTTTTCTATCTACTTTATCTCCTTTAAACTCTTTACCCTTTGGTTTAGGCGTCATATTAATGGAGAGTATTTACTTGTCTGCTTGTGTCAGTTTTTTACCCTGCAATGTATATATTGGTTAAATAAGAACCAAGCATTGAACATATTTTTATGGTTATTATTTCTTCATTACAAACTACAACACTATTCGTAAAACCTTACCTTTGTGCCACATTGGAAATACCGTAATTATTCGATTTATGGCACCCTGCTCGAATAAGCCCACCCTTTGGAACCCAAAAAAGTTAATAAGCGCACTTCCTCAATTAAGCTCACTTCCTCAATTAAGCGCACCCTCTTTGGTAGATTTCCTTTTCAACAACTGCATCCTTTATTCAAAGTAGAAAATTGAAGGTCAAGAACAAAAGCACTAAAATCATAGATTTTAGTGAGTATATTCTATTATGTTTTTAACATCATGAGCGTAAATCACAATGTTCATATGTTTACATATATCTTTGTATTTGTCAAGTTCCCTTTTGAACTTGATGAATGTCGACGTTGATATTTTAGACATTTCGTGCTTTGTAAGTTTACTTCGTACTGTTTGTACTGATAAAAGTACTTTTGACATTTAGTGCTTTATAAGTTGACTGACTTTACCAAAACGCGCGCCCCCGGAATAAGCGCACCCTTTAGAACCCCCAATTTAAGCGCATCGTGCGGTTAATCGGATAATTACGTTATTGGGAGGATCAAACGATAAAGGTTGATAAGGTCTCACAGAGTCGCAACGATTGCAACTTTTAAGGTTGCAATAGATTTCAAGATTTTTTAAATCCCAGTCAACATGCATTGTGTATTTCCAATCTTTTTTCTTTATAATTTTGATTTAAAAGTTATATTTGCTTGAAATATATGGAATGGATTTTCAATCAGTACTTTTGATAGATTTAACATTTAGGCCGATAATTGTTATAAAATTGGCTTTCCAGCTTTTTTTTATAGTTCGTGTGTATGAACTTTGGCATGAAAACGTGTGTAGTTTTAGGACAAATTATATTTTTTATAATTTTTTTTCTTCGTGCAGGACCCCAAAAGGCATCTGGAAGAACAAGTGGATGTCTTGATGACAACTAATATTGTTCAGTGTTTAGCAGCTATGCTTGATACAGTTAGCTTTTAACATTTACGTCTGTGGATAAAAAATAAATGATATTTGACATTTAAGGAAAGCTTGCTCCCGGGCTTTCCGTTCTTTTAGAAAAGGTGGTGATCATAACTGAAGGAGATGGATAGGACAAATGTAGAAAAGCTGTTTAAAGATGTTTTTGTGGAATTTTGCCACATGGTAGCACTGCTGTTCATACGTGTATAGAAATATGCTGTATTCAAAACATTAGCTCTCTTTAAGACGTTACGATCGCGTTATTACTGTGAAACGTATTGGAAAATCTTCAGAGGGTCAAAATATTTTTGCCCAGATAAGGTTAATCACATGATCTTGGTTAGAATAAGATGAGCAATGGAGTTTTATTTGGAGTTCAAGGTTTTAAGTGTATCTCTGATTATTTGTAATAATTGTAAACAGTTAATTGGCCAGACACTTAAACAACAACCAAAGGCAAGTTTTTTTATTACAAGCAGCCTTACCTCATTTCAGCATTAATGCATTAACGATCCAGCTCACAAGTACCCTTCAGTGGTGCAACACGATCATTTTCATGTATTCTTGGCTTTACCGCTACCCTCAATTTTTCTGCAGTGAGTGACTTCTTCGGAAAACATGCAATTGGATCTCGTTTATTGAGAGGACCGCTGTTGCAGGTACATTCTGTTTTTGAACATAACCTGATAATGCCCGATAATAGGAGTGTACAGTAACAGTACTTTTGTTCAGTTTTATCTAAATTTCATTTGGAGCAGATATAGATAGTCGGCGTCATGTTGTAATGTATTGAAAAATATTAAGACCCTCTAATCATTGTCGTTTTGATGGTGTGACGTAAGTACGTTTAAGCCAATCATTCTGTGCATTGGCTATTAATGGCTCTTGGAATAATTGTTTTAACTTTAAAAACCTCTCACTTTCCGACGGTAGACAATCAATATACGGTGATATGAAGATAACTTTATAATAATGAGTTTGTCACCTTTTTTACGTTAACTTAAACTTCCATATTTTGGTATGATTGATATGTCAAATGACATTATCTTTCCACCCTGGTATAATTTTCTCTCATTTCTTAGCCCGATTCCGACTCCACCATCTGTGAACAAAGCAAAAGTCCTTCATTAGATAGACATTTTATTCAGGCAGATAGACGTTATATGCTGAAGTTGACAAGATCAAACTAGTTGCAAACGAGAGAGGCCCTGCATTGACTAAATTATTTACGTTACATGGTACCAAAGAGAACTACGAATGAACCTAACCAGCAATCTGAAGCATTTTCGACTTCGGAGGAGATTTGAACAGCGCTGACTGATAGACCCACCTATAAACCCTTTGGGTATATAGTTTACCCTAATAAAATCAGCAGTTGTTAGGCCTCTGCATCGTAATGCGCAGTGTTCTATAAAAACAAAACATGAAAGCCCTCTTGCTTTGACGTGAGTTATCAACTTAATTATACCTTGTTCGAAAGCTGGGGACTGAAGACGAAAAGATCAACCGTTTATGCGGGGAAACTAACCACTCAAACTGATATATAAGAACAGCAAATTATGAAGATCCGACCAACAAAAAGAGATCAAATGAGCACCCGAGAGGAGAAAATCACAACAGTGAAGGGGTATGTCAGGTGCATAATAGTATTCTCTGAAATGACTATCTTCCGAAAGCTGACGGATCTTTTCGTATAAATCTGGCAAGTGTAAAGGCAAAACTGTAACCTTAAAAAAGCCTTAAAGTGAGCTAAATTTTGTTGTGACCGACGCCTAACTGGCTCCAGTCGATCCTTGAAAACAACATTTCGTTAAAGTAGGGATGGGGTCAAACTGAATGCCGCATTGAAGTAAGACGGGCTGACTGGATATTTCATGGATACCAGAGATAAATGAAAGATCGGCTTTTCAGAAAACAAACCTATTTACAATGCCAAAATATGAAAATAAGGAGGAACCTGCGTCTGAGAAAGGTTGATTAAAAACCAACAACGCGTGGATAAAACGATGGATGAATAAATAATCACCACACAATTGAGAACACTCAACAAACACCTTCCAATAAGAACCATGGGGGCTCACTTAGAAGGAATGCTATTAAAACAACTGGAGGGTAACGAAGTTATTTTTCGACACATGATGTGAACCCAATTGTTATAAACAAAGAATAGATGCCCCTGCATCGAAACAACAGCAGCTAACAGAAGGAATACTAAAGCACTTTTGTGAAAAATTAAAGTTTAGAGCGCATTACGAATTTCGTTGCCAAGGAACACAAGACATTTAAATCGGATCTTGTTCAAAGGAGGACTCTGAAACTACTAACTTAATGAACCTGATACTCCAGCCAAGAGTTGGCATCGGAAGAACAACGGTGAATCGCCTGACGAGTAAGGCTCCTTTGATAAAGGAGATGATCTCATTGATAATGAAGGTGAAGAAATACACGTGCAAAATAAAAATGAAGAAATTGACGAACTTTCAGAGGAAGGAACATCCACGACCCAAACAACCAAATCTGCAGTCGATGAATCCTTTGCCTCATGGTCAGGTACGAATAACTCGGAACAGCCAACTTAATCTTCATCAATTAACCAGCTTGCTACTTTGTATAAAAGTGACAAATTAAGGATGATGCAACATTAAATGATCACCTTAGTATTCCTACAAAGAACGAAAAGGTTTAGCCAAAGCTGACCCCACATATGACATTAATATACCGACAATACTTATAGCACCACGGTTAATCAAAAAAACGAATCGACGACAAAAATGATGAGGAGCTTCTTGTCGATAAAATATGATGCAGACGATTTTTGTTAATGCCAAATGTATTTGGAGTAGAAGTTTGAACCATTGGAAAGAAGAGTTTGGTTGCTTTGTTTTCTGACGTTTTATTCTTCGTTAAGTCAGGGATTTAAAAGTAATACCTTATCGGCCCTTAATCCGCCGGCCCTAAATGGCTTATTTTGGGGGGTTAGCGGATTTGTAGCCGGCGGAATAAAGGCCAAACTTTTGAGAAAATTAGCAAAAGGTGGCGTTATTTTTTCAATTTTTTTTGACTGAAAATCGCATACATTGGGGAAATAAAGACTTGTTTAGTTGTATGACAAAAGACAAACGAATTGAAACTAATTGCGTCTTATAAGTTTTCTTCCTCCAATATCAACAAAATAATAAAGTTTCATATTAATGTTCTTCCTTTTGAGACTTGAGCTTTAGGTTGTTAACATATCGATTTCAGCAAAAGGGTTTTCGCATAGTTTGGCTACCTGTTCTGCTTTGTTAAGGGCTTCAGTTATATTGGCCTTTCTAAAGTCCGAGATATCGATATTTTGAGATTGTTTTTAGTGTTGGTACATCTGAATAATCCACTTGGCATGCAAAGGTTTCATGATACTCAGCTTCACGTCCACTTTAACATCATAAGCGGCAACCCCTCTGGCCAGCTGTTGAAGAACTTTCTCTGCAAATTAATCTTGGTATTTGTCCGTAATGAAGCATTTCGCACTCTTGTTCACCGAAATGTCCAAAGGCTGGAAAAGGTTTGTGTGGTTGTTCGGCACATGTATCACGATGAAGTTATTCAGCTTTGGCAAATCATTGACAGCACCAGTTACCTGTCCTTTTAAAACGTCAAATATCAGCATAGCTTTTGCATTCTCAGGAAGATTTAGTTCCTTACGTTTGCTCTTGATGTAGGGGAATATGATCTTCTTCAGGCACTCTTATACGATTCCTTCATTCGACCAATGATTTGGAGAATAGGTTATATGAAATGACTGGGAAAAATTGACCTTTTGGTGGCACCTTTCAGTAGCACCCCCATAAATCAATTGTACTGGTAAAAAATTACCAACCATGTTGACGCAAAAAGTAGCTGTGGTTTGGCGTTTATTATCAGCGTTTGCAATAGGTACTGAGTGGGCTTCTTTGCCAGTAAATGTAGATTTGTTTGGTGCTGTAAATCCAAGAGCAGTTTTGTCAAAGTTCAAGATCATTTTTTTCTAAATCTGGTGTTCAAAGACTGCACTTGCATTTTTTCTTTTCCGAGAAAATGTTAATTCTTCATACAGGGTTGGGTTTATTTCTCGTTTAGCTGTCGTGTAACGCCTTTTGGTCCAATCAAGGGATTTAAGAACTCCTCTTGCCCATTTAGTGGTAAGTGACGTGCTTCCACCATTCTCTCGTAAAATTTTGGGGCATCTTGCTTTCAGTAGCCCATTTCCAATCACTATCACAGTTTTGCGTGTGACTGCTCCGCCACGTGCCCTTAAATTATGAAAGATAGATTTGATTTCGGCTGTTAAATCATCATTTATTTTGGACAGTCTTCCCAGACGACTCAAAGTGAAAACATTTTCTATATTATTATTTTCAAACGTTTTCTGACATTTCAGCTTTCATTCCCTAACAGTCTCTCTATTACATGTGTAATCCGGATTTCCATTTTTCCATGCGTAGTAAGCCCCGTCCTTTCTAACTTATACAGGTAGGATTTGTCGTCTTTTTACGATCTTCTTGCAAACTGTTAAGCTCTCTTGAAGCTGAAAGCACCGAGGATGTTGATAGGCACGGAACAGGAGAGTTAAGTACGCGGCCATCCAGCTTACCATTAGATTTCTTAAAATATTTTGTTATTTCCATCTAGCTGTCCTCTGTATGTTACGAAAGAAAGCACGTTGAAAAGAACTGGACAATTCAACAAAATCACAAGAAAGATTTCCAAGATTTCGCAATATTGCTAAAAAATCTCCTTCTTAGATCTTTTACAATCTAATGATGTTGAAATATCTTTATATGAGCAACGGAGGAGAGCACTCAAGTATCAAATTACATTCGAATCATTAACATTTAACAATAGAGTTAAAATAATAAAAAAATTCGAATCTTTAAAAAACAGATTACAACACAACAGTGTGTCTTGTTATTTCGAGCCTTTGGTACAATATATTCGTTCTCTGAAGAGATTGGAAATCGAGGTTACTATGTTTAGCGGAACACTACCTGGAAAAACATAAGATTACACCAGGCTATTGTTGTGTTGAAAGAAGTCAACGATATTTCTGTAGACATCGACCCTTATTGTTGTCCAATACCATAAACAGAGTCCACTGAATTAGACCTGTGACAGTTGGACATGTTCCTGGAGAATTGTGGAGGTTGATTTTTTATTTCATACAAGAAGGAGGTTCAGTGGCAAGAACAGTTTTGAATACCACGCTAAGGATTTCGCCTATTCCCAAAATCGGATTAGAGGTACCTATCATGATGCACTTCGCACATGAAAACAAAGCCATCTTTTCAAAAATGAAAATGCTAGTGCGCACTCAAATTGAAAAAATGAAGGAAACTTTCTTTAATGAAGAAGAAGCAGAAGAAGGAAAAGATAAGGAAAGAGAGGAAGGAGAAGAAGGGAATGAAGAACTCCCGCGCCCGAATGAAGAAGACATTTTTTGAGAAGAACCCTTTCTGATTCGGGTAGAATCAGACGGTGAAGAAGGAGAAAGCAAGAAAGAAAGTAGTAGAATTGTAATTGATTGAACAGGATGGATAAAAATTAAGGAATAGAACAACAGACAGAAAGATAAAAAAAAAAGTCTCCTAAGTTTTTCGTTTTCCTTATCACTGGAAGGCGTAAAATGCGGCCCTAAGTCGTGTTAAGTCGATTTTCTAGCCTGGCGGAATTAGGGTCGGCGTTAAATTAGGGCTGGCGGATTAAGGACCGATAGGGTAAGTAAAAACTAAAAATATTGACCCATCCAAATAATACCTCACACCTTTAATTTTGAACTCATCCATTAGTATTCTTTGGGAAAAAAAGTGATCAACCTGTTTTTTAGACAGGTAACTGACAGTACGCAGTTTGGGATCCTGGTGAAAAAGATGGAGACCATAAATACACTATTCATGGAAGAGTAGGGAAAACTGGTGTTGCATTTCGACAGCTTGGGCCCGTATGAAAGGCATCAAGCATTAGTAACGAAACAAAAAAAAAAGACGTTATCATGTTCTAGCAGTTGATGCTTAAGAAATATGATCTAATAACAAGAAAATTGCAAAGAGATGACGTGTCGCATATCGGGTGCCTATTTAGGACTTAAAAAATGAAATGTACCGGTCGTCCCACTAATGCAAACATAGGCACAATAGCGTACAGGCTTTTGCCCTCTCTTACTACGAACTTACTACGAAATGTTTGAAGACTTAACCCCACTGTTTTTTGCATAGCGCTTAGAAAATTAAGCCTCTACTGCAACATTTATGAATCTGAGGGAAATATTTTGAATGAAATAAGAATCGGTCTTGTCAATCGAAGAGGTTTTCAATCGGTGCTTTGAAAAATTAAAGGTAAAGGCATTTTTTCACTCGAATTTTACCTGCTTCGCTTTGGGGAAGGTTTTTTACGACTTCAACTATTGAGACAATTTCCTTTCCAGGAGTGGCCTTAGGGGTTACAGAGATGCTGAAAACTTTCACAAGGAGGGATTCCTTTGTTGATGAAAGTATCCAATTAGTCAGTTTGACAATACCAAGCATTGTCTGTTGGGTTTATTGCTGGTGGTATCTTTTTTTAGAGGTTTGTAAATTTCTTTTGGTGTTCTATTCCTGGTAAAGAGTAACCTTTGTTTGAAAATATTATTCAAGAATAAGATTAACGACTGGTAGTGTTCGTTACTCAACAAGTTCGAAAGAAAAGATTCAGCTTCTTGAATATCTGCAGCATGCTGGAAGTTTCCCATGATTCAATTGAATCCTTTCTTGATGTAGCTCGCAACTTGTTCGTTCATGAATACATCTTCATCTGTTTGTAGCAACTGGTCAGCGAAGGCGTATGTCATTTGAGATCACCTAGTTGTAATCTCAAATGACATACGTCATGATGAGAGCTTTAAGTGATTGGTAAATTAACCAATTTTGATTTTTGTTTTTTTTTCCAGACGCCGGTAAGATTGGAGAAAATTATCTCCGTGTTTCTTCGATAGAATTTAAACAAAAGACCATGTCTACAAGTTCTGAAAGGATTAAAGAAAAACTTATAGGAGGAATACTCTGACAAAGAAGTAAAGAAGTTGGCCAAAAACGACAAGAGGCAGTATGTAGTGGGACAGCAGACGAGGTAAAACGGTTAGCAACACGACCTGGGCACCTTGTACCGAATTACTAAGAACTGAAAGAAAACTTTGACACTAATTAACCCCCCGTAACTGACAAATGTGGCATCCACATTTCTAGTGAAGACAAGATTAGGCAATGGAAAGAGCACTTTGAAAGTGTTTTGAACAGGTCAGAGCCTACAGGTACTAAGGATATACCACAAACATAAAAAGATTTTAGCAGCGGGGTGGTACCGCCAACTGGTAAAGAGATTAAGACGGAAATTAAGACAACGAAAAATGGAAAGACAGCCAGGCTAGACGGGATAACAGCTAAAACGTTAGGAGCAAAGGAGAAAGAGACCGTAGTACTGCTGAGATTTTCAGGTATATAAGGGAGAATGAATCACCATCTAAGGCCTGGAAAGTTGGCCTGATCGTAAAGTTACTCAAAAAAGGCAACCTTTCGGTGCACTGCAGCAACTGGAGAGGTATCACGTGTCTGTCTCTCACCTGTAAAGTCTTTGGCAAGATCACACTCGTGAGACTTTCAGACCTTTTGGATTGTTACGTTTGTCAGAAACAGGCAAGCGTCCGTTTGAAAAAGTCTTACTCAGACCCCATCTTTACGCTACGGCCTATCCTGGAGCAAAGCAAAAAGTGGAATGCACCACTGTTTGCCAACTTTACCGATCTAGTAAAAGTATTTGACAATGTTTACATAGAACCCTTATGGAAGAAACCCCACAATTATGGTGTTCTTCAAAAGGTGGTGAAGATCCTGTATGTGGACGTTCGTCACAAGTAATTTGTAATAACGAGCTATCTGAGCTCTTTAGAGTCAGCTCAGGAGTGAATCAAGGATATTACCGCTCATTTTTTCTCTTTGTCCTTGGCAAGGTTTGGATTAGAAAGACGACCCTCGGCACAGAAAGAAGGGGTCTTCGTTGGAACTTTATTAGTTGCCCCAAGGACCTGGCTTTGCCTCAAGATTGGCCTCAAGATCAGCATATGCAAGGCTATGCGCATGCAGATGAACGACAGAACAGACGCACATATCAAACTAAATGATGAGGGGATTGAAGAGGTGGAACACCACCAGCCTGGACCCCAAGATCACCAAGATTGGAGACACTGACGACGAGACAAGGCAGCGCATTTCAACAGCCAGCCAAGCCTTTTCAACACTAAGGGACTTTGTCACCTTTTCAGGGCAATGAGCTAAGTACGTGCCTGTATCGTGCAGAGCCGTGTCAGATGACAATGACTATCAGCCACAAACTGGGTCTTTCAGGACAGATGCCCCAGAAGGCCCCTAAACATCTTCTGACCTAAGAACATCTCATAGTAAACTGCTCAAGAGGTCTGATATCAAACCTGTTATCTAGAAAGTCAATACGCGGCGATTGGGGCGGATCGGGCATACTCATTGTATGCCACCAACGTCTCTGCCAGGCGATACCCTTCAATGGACCCCAGACGGTTGAAGAAACAAAGACCGACTAAAGGAGACATGGATAAAGGCAGTAAAATGGAGATGAAGGAACAGGGATGGTCAAGGGGCTTCCTGGGTGTACTACAGACAGACCAAGACAGCGAGCTCTGGAGACAGCCAATGCACCACAAAGTACAAAGTTTCTTTAATAATCTTGAAAATGAGTGCCTTTATTGATTCGGTGGAAACCAGAAATATTTTAGCTGCATCAAGTCATGAGTCGTAAGATTATAGGTCCAGACCATCAGTGAACACCTTAGAGAACTCTCCGCCAACACAATATTCAGTATTCTTTATTGAAAAGTGACAAAAAAAAATTGAAAATAGTAAATAGATGGGGCATGTTGACCTGGATAGAGGTACTTGTTTTCTTAAAACAGTGACTCGTCACCTCTACAGTGTGGCATACGAGTGTTACTAACATATTGTTTTAACAGTTTTGTTAAATTATATCGGCGGCTTCTTTTTGAAACACATGCAATCGATGTTTGGTGTCTTCTGTGAGAACCAGGTGACCCCCAACGATGAACGTTCAGTTTACTTCTGTTTAAGGACACTGAGGAAACTAAAATTAGAAATTGTAGTCATGATGCAAAAACCCCACTGATTCGAGGTCAAATTATTTAAACATAATTTAAGCGGTGAAATCATTGGAGTAGTCTCGTGTCAATGACGCAACCTTTATTATCATCTAGCTGATGTAATATTAACTAAGATTATGATGTATTTCTAAATTTAAGTTGTGACTAGTAGCTCTAAAAAGAACAAAAAGGGAGTATCTTGGACTAGCTTTGAGTTATTCAGGGTCTCTGGGAGATCTACCTGAGGACAATATTGACTACAGTGAATGCCCTGCACTTTTAAACAATATACTGAATTTTAGTCACTGTACCCATGATTCAATAGTGCCATCTAACACTAAAAAAAGGTTGAATTTATCAGCAATACTAATCTCGTTTCTTTAATCAAATTCCAAACCGTAATTTTTTCAGGTTGTTCTACGAGCGTCAGATAGACTCACTCAGTAATTCATGGAAAAATCACTTGTACATCAACTGTAACTAGGTTCTTCATTGTTACACAAAGTAGTTCATTCGCATTAATATGTCAGCTTCGTTTTCTATTTTGTAAGAAGTGGGGCTACCCATCGTAGTCAAGATTTCAAATTAAGTTGTCCTTTTAACTTACGTTCCTGTCACAATCGTCTTAACTATATATCTCTTTTCGTATTTTATTCTCTCGTTGCTTTCAAAAAGTAATAGCTTTGAAAGTTTCGCCTTTTTTCAGTAATTATCTCAGCTTCAGTCTTTATTTTTACCAAAGTCTTTACAAAAAAGCCATATGTTTTCATCCATTTATAAACGCTCTATAAATTTTGGCACCTTTTTGCGAGTCGCGGTTAAAAAGCCCAGTCGAAACAGGATCTGAAGGGACCATTAACAAAGAAACTTAAACCCGATCATATTCAATGTGCCTAGTGGAAAGTCTGCTTAACAGCAGCGCCAGGATGTTCCATATATCTTGCATAATGGATGTGACCATGTGGATTCGTGTCTCAATAATGGGAACATTTCATCTGAACCACACTTGATGAATGCGACCAATAAAAGACTACGAAAACACAATACTAAAATCTATTTGTTCTTACTACGTTGTATTTTAAAGAAACACGTAATTTAATGTACAAATGCAATCACATATGTTTGATGAATTTCATATAACTGGAAAGGTGAAACCTGTATTTGTATAGCTGGTCTACAATGAATCTCTTCTTGTAGATCTAAAAATTATATTAAATGGTGAAAGCTCCTATTTCAAAAACACTTGCTCAAACTGCCCTCGAGCTGCCAATGGTTATCTTTTTCTGTTAAAAAGGTCTCTTCAGGTCTCTGCACAGTTGCTTAAGTAAACCTTTTTGTTCAACACAGCACAGCTCTTTTTCCATTCTATATTATTACATCCTTTTGTTTCATTCGCTTTGTGTGGCCAGTTTCTACCCATTCATTCTGAAAGCTTTTACGATCTTTTAAGTATATTTCCTTGCATTCTTCATACGCTGCTGGGTCTTCATAACTGAAAGACAAATAAAAGACAAAAATAATTAAACTAGCAGTACGCATGCCCCATATTTGTCCCTTTTTTCAACAAATTTATTTCCTTTAACAACAGAACTATTCTGCTTCAGCATGTATACGCATATACACATACACACATACACACACATAACATACAATATATATATATATATATATTTGTGTAATTTTGTGTATTCGTATCAAAAAGCGCTTAATGCAGATAGCGGAGCAATATACATATATACAATACAATATACAGTATATACAATATACAATATGTACACTTATTGCTTTTAGGTAAAAATCACTAAAACTTACAGTTTCAGTAAAAAATGAAGATGTTGATAAATTAATCTCTTAACAGTTATTTGCAGAGCTGAGGCTGTGCATAAAAAAGTATATAGGTAAACACAAATTCAATGGTTTTATATCCTCTTCTTTCACATGTTGATTAAAAAATAATAAAAATTGTACAAAAGAAAAGCATCTTACAAATTTCTCTTTTCTCTTTGCGTGGCCACATACTCTGTACATGTATATAGGAGTATTAAATCTTGAAAATGTTTAATTCCCACATTGCTTTAAGTAAAAATAGCCAAAATAAGTGCAGAAAAACATTTTAACTCCACAATATTAAAATATTAAAATATTTAAACAACAGTTTGTACATGGTTTTCGTAAAAATTTACACCAAAAATATCATGAACTGCAATATCAAAATTAAAGGTAAAGAAGTAAAGGTAGTAGTAATATCATCACTATGATGTATAATATAAATGAGAAATTAGTTTATAGAAAGTGTAAGACCTGTCATGACAAAAAATGTTTTATAGTATTTTTGGCATCAAATTGATTGTTGATGGCTTAATATTCAGTACTTCTCCTAACTACAATAGCAGCACTTATTTAATAAAGTTTGGTTAACTAGTGACACAAAATGGAAAAAGAAATCAGATTATATTTTAAAGGGGTACAAGAAAAGTTGGATACAGATATAAACATATTTCATCCTATCTCCAGATCTTTTTCTCCTTTCGGCCTTTTCCAATGAGTCAGGCTGGGTTGCATGCTTGACTCAGTCTCCTCCCTTTTCCTCTGACCTTCCTGTCTTCCATCATTGATCCAACTTCTTCCATGTCTCTTCTGACTAAGTCCCTCCAGCGCATCTTCTGTCTTCCACTGTTCCTCTTGCCTTCCACCCCAATAAAGAAAGTTGCCTTGACCATTCCCACTTCTTCCACTCTCATAACATGCCCATGCCACCTCAGTCTAACTTCCTTGCCAGTTTTCGAATGTTGGTAACTTTTGCAAACCAAGATATCTTCATCGGTCCAATGTTCCCAAAGAGATACATCTGTCATTTACTTAGTAACCGCATCTCCATCACCATTAGTGTCCACTCCTCTGCTCTTTGCAGAGGCCTTACCTTTAGTCTATAAGTACTGGTGCGATCACACTTGTAGATCTTCACCTTCACCATTAGTGGCATCATCCTATCACACACAATTCCACTAATTTCCCTCCATTTTATCCATGCTCTGTTTATTTATGTAAAAGTTAATAATCAATCCAAACAAAGGAGAGACTGACGGAATACTGATCAGAAGATTTATATGTCTGTCAAATAGGCTATCAGAGCTTGAACTTTATTATAATGATATAAAAGTGAACTGCACTACTACACACAAATACTGTGGAAACAAAATCAACTAGAATTCAAATCTTGGGGTTAATTCTGATCAGCCAGTTAAGAAAATGCCATTCATTTATTGAAATGACTGAAATAATTGCTGTCACAAGATGCTGCCATCACAGTAAACAAAAGTTACATCTCATCACTCCTGAAGTATAACTGAATCATTTAACTCAATCTTACACAAACCTGAAAAGAAAAGCTAGCAAGCCTAGTGACACATGCAAGCAAGATTGTGCAATTAGAAATGCCATTCATCAAACATGACTTCTATAAACACCTGTCAAATTAGTGAAAAGTGCCTAACATGAAATGTGTGCAATAATTTCAAAAGTATTCCCAGTTTAATAACCACATGAAAACTACCAGAAATAAAATTCTATTTATTAACATCTCCCAAGTCAAGCTCTAGATTGCAAGATCTGGTTTCTTTTAATTGGGAACTGTATAAATTGCCCACTAAAGAATTTTTGAAGGTATCAGGATATTTGATTTATCAAACTTTCAACTGTTAAGAAACTTAATTCTATCAATGTACATTTATTTTTTTCATTTTTCTTTATTTTATTCCTTTATTACTTCAAGGACACAGTTAAAAGCATTTTACAACAGATCTATACATCATTTTAAAATATTCATACAATAATAATAATAATAATAATAATAATAATAATAATAATAATATACATCCTGGGTATGATGTTAAAATGCATCCAATTGTGGAGTTTGCATGAGTGAATAAAGTTACTCTTTACCACAAGTACCTCCAGGTCACCCTTGAGCAAGGTGAAGTACCTGTTAGCTCCCCCCCAATACCATGAAGTACCAGGTTGGCATCCCATGGGGGCTATGCTGTCATGGGTAGGGGGGACTCTCTAGTCTTGAGTCTCATTTGACAACCACCTTAGAGATGGTGTCTCAAAAAAGGCACTGGTAGTAGTGGCACCTAAAATTCACTTCTCTTATACCTGTGAATAATGTTTTCAAACAAAATAGCAAACAACTGCATTAATGAGGCTGGAACCAATAATGGCCAAGGTCTCTCGCATGGCAGGTGTCCTGTGGAAGAGCAGCACAGGCCAAGTCATCAAACTACTGCCAAAACAAAAATAAGAAGTGGTCAAGAGAAGAAAATATGTTTGTGATGGGGTATTTCTACACAAGTGTACCAAACCCCAGAGGGTACAGAAAACGAATGTTTGATCTTTGGAGGGAAAAGGAGATGTTCATTGTTACTGAGGAGCATCTGGTTGATTAAAGTAACCAAATAAAAAAAACAACAGGTTGGTCAATGGATTTGGAACTAGAAGAAGAGTAACAGAATATGGGAAGAATCAAGAGGAAAGAGAAGAAAAAGAACAACAGTCAAGGAGCAGTGATACTGGCACTGTTGTCAAAATAGACATCGCTTGCAGCCAAGAGCAGGAATCATCACTCAACCCACAGGCAGAAAACGAAGATGATGCCCAAGAGGGGGGGGGGCAATGGTGGAGACAAAAACATCAGACATACCCTAAGTGTAATATGTGGAGTAAGTTCAACTGATGAAGAAAAAGAGCAAATAAACAAGCTAGATCATATACTAAATGAGGAGAGAAAATGCTTACTATCAATGCAAGTCGTTAATAAAAATAATCTGGATTTAGGAGTGCAAAAAGTCAACAAGCTTTTAAAAACTATACAAATAGATGACACAACCAAAATGGATGATTTGACTTACGCTGGTGCTGTGTTTGTTGCAGAAAAGAACAACATGTTCAAGAAAAACCCCTAGCAATCAAAACCTGCTTGGGAGCATGAATTACAGCAACAAATCAGAAACCTGAATCAGGATTATAGTAGAATGAAAGCATTGAATGAAAATAAAACTGTAATGCAAAAGCACATTCATAGATTGAAACAAAAGTATTGAATGAATGAAAATGGGATGAGCACTGTATTGGAGACAATAAGGCAATGGATTATTACCAAGAGGACGAACTGAAAAGATACCAAAATAGGATCAATCAAGACAACCAAAACCACACCTTTCAAAACAATTAAGGGTGATTTACAAACAACTGACCAGGAAAATGGGTCACAGGAAGTAAGAGAAACTGAATGCAGAAGAGGCAAAAAGGTTTTGGAGTGATATCTGGGATAACCCATCGTCAGAAGATTAGCAAACTGGAAATCACATAGGGCAGATGTCATTCATGGCTGTTGGTACAAGCAGTTTTCACCACTTCAAGCTGAAATAGCTACAAAGTTAAATGAATTCCTTGCAGCAGGCGAGGTACCAGAATGGACAGCAAAAGGAAGAACAGTTCTCATACAAAATGATGTCACAAAAGGGAATGTTGCTAGCAACTACCATCCAATAACATGCCTCCCTTCAATGTGGAAAATATTGACAGGTATAATTGCAGAAGAGGTGTATACACCATTGAAAGAAAGAGAACTGCTACCAAAGGAACAAAAAGCATACCAAAAAAGATCTAAGGTTACAAATGATCTGCTGTTTATACAAGATTTTGCGTGCAGTGAAGGCAAAGCAGAAAAATATTGCTATGGGTTGGATTGATAAGCACAAAGCATTTGACAAGATGTTTCACTCTTGGAATGCTTATAAATGTTTAAAGTTGCTAGTAATGTGCCTGAAATGACAGAAACCATGCAGACCACTGCATTGTTGAGTATAGCCAGGATCATAAAGAAAGTCCACCAAAAACTATTTTGGTGTGAAATGAACTCAAATAATAATAATGATAATAATAGTAATAATAATAATATACCACAATGGATACATTTTGCCAATAGTTCATTAAGAATAGACTACATACTTGTAAATGGGTCAAATGGGTCTGGTAAATATAATGATTGCATGATACACATACCTAACTTGTTTGTTTAATTTAACAAAACATCATAACTCACAATTATACATACTATTTTGTAATACAATCCTTCATCACATTGTTCTGTGTACGACAAGCCCATACCATTGACAGAGATCTTCCTTTTGCACATTCAATGAAGTCTACAAAAAAAATATGAAATGTCATACAGCACATTTTATAAAAACTTTTAAAAAAATTAATTGGCAGTGCAAAAAATGTAATATTCACTTCCATTTGTATCTCACGTATGCCTCTATGCAATAGAAAACCCAGGTGATCCTTCTTCAATTGATGATGTACCTTTAATAGCAACTTTTGCTAAAATAATAATTCCACCTCTTCTCTCTGATCACTCTACTTACAGCCTTTATTCCTACTCTTTATATTACTTGTATACCCGGTACTTAAAATAACATTCTCATGATTCTCTACAAACACCAGCAATCAAATACAATAAGTCATCTCACAACAGCCTCTCAGGGAATATGGCTCAGTGGCCAAAAATCTCTACACATTGACAATTAATTCTTAAGTGTAATTCTCTATTCTTAAAACATTTCATCGATGAACTGGAAAACAAAAGACACAGGAGGGGGCAGAGAGAAACGACAACCGAGAATTGTTCAAAACTGTGAAAGAGCTTTCTGGAAAGAACAGAGGAGCAAACATACCAGTCAAGAGCAAAGATAGGTGGATGTTACCTGGTAAGAAGAGTAGAGTAGCAGATGGGTGGAACATTTCAATGAAGTACTAAACCAAGCTCCACCTGAATCACTACTTGACTGGGATAATCTCGATGTTCCACAAGTCTTGGGGGTTGAGATGGGTCCCATCACTAGAGGGGAGGTAACCACGGCCATAAAAAAACTGTGGAACAATAAAGCACCGGGAAGAGATGGCATCATTGGAGAACTGCTTTAAATGGGTGGAGTGCCAGTACAGTTATTCAATCAAATCTCGAGAGATGAAGCAGTTCCCAAAGAGTGGAAGAGTGGGGTTATTGTTAAACTACCGAAAGGTGATCTCTCTGATTGCAACAACTGGAGAGGCATTACATTATTATCACAGGAAAGGTTTTCAGTAGAATAACGCTCACTCAAGCAATTGTTAAAGGCTGTCAAAAGCAAAATATGGGAGAATCAGGCTGATTTCAGAGACGGTAGATCATGCAGTGAGCAAATATTTATCCTAAGGAACATCATTGAACAGAACTTTGAATTTTGGTCCAAATTGGTCATCAATTTTATTGATGTTAGGCAAGCTTTTGATAGTCTACATAAGCAATTGATATGGAAAGTGTTGCAAAGTTATGGAATACCCATGAAAGTTATTAATGTTATAAAGTCCATGTATGACCACCCAACATATGGAGTCTGGACATCAGCAGGCACCACTGAAGAATTTCAGCCAATATCCAGAGTAAGGCAAGGGTTTATTCTCTCATTTTTCCTATTCATATTGTGTTTAGACTTTGTTATGAAGGTCATGGCCAACTGGCCCTTTGGGATACCATGGTCAAATGACACGGTCAGAGATATAGATTTTGCAGACAACATTGCATTTTTAGCAAGAAACAATGACATATGCCAAGAAATGACAGACAGATTACAGGAGATGAGTGCCAAGATCAGATTAAAAGAAAACAATGGCAAGAGCAAAGTAATGAGTATACCTGATTCTGCAGTACCACCTATAAGCAGTGACGCAAGTAATTGTCGATCATTAGACATGTCCAACTCTTTTGAGAGCTATGGTCAGCCAAACAAAAAAGAAAAGAGCTGAAATGTCCGAACAAATATTCCAATAGCTAAAAATATTTTTAATGAACTTATTTGGTTATACTACAACCAGTGAAAAAGTGGGCAGAAACACCCAATCTGCTCTGATATTGTGTTTTAAAGTGTGATTATAAAAAGAAACAACAATAATCAAAATTGTTGTTCATTTAATTCAAATTGATCATCAGGTCTTATGTAAAGCCTATTGTTCTCTAAACAATGACTTCATGTTTCCTAGTAAATTTTGTTAAAATCTTGTCTAAAGAGGCTTGTTTTAGCCAATCTAGAGGATTAATTTTCAAAATTTTCTTGGGCCTTTGGCACCAACCAACTATATTATGTGGCCTCACCAAAATATGTCCAATCAATCAAAATTGCCTTATTTACATCACTGCATAAGAGTCAGAGGGAACCTTCTTAAGGTTGTGGATTTTTTACAGGATTTTTTACAGGATGCACATTGATAACAGCATATCTTTTTGCTGAAGTGTTTTATCCTGTATAAAGATTCATTATAAATAAATAAATAAATAAATAAAGATAAGTATACCTTTGGAGCATTATTACCAGCACTGGAGAGGTTGATTCAGATATTAACAACAGGAGAGCCATGATAAAAAACAGGATAAATAAAAAATTCAACATAAATACTAAAGCCTCAAAAAAGTAAAAACACAAATATAACTGCAATCTAAATTTCTCTTATTGGGGCTCATATTGCTTCATGAGATAATCATTTAGGATAGGAGATCAGAATTAATAACTGTAAAAATAGCTAAAATCTTTAAAAGATTTTGTGTATTGTCTACTCTTCTACCATACATCTTAGCCCATTCTCAGCATTTCTAAACAAAGTCATTTGCATTCTACATCCAATTTACATAAGTCTTCAATGTTGGTTGAAATACATCTTGTTTATACAAAAATGTGACCGATGTGGCATGCTGCCAGTCTTGTTGAATACAGGGTGTGGGCTCCACCATGTCTTGGTAACCTAGCCTAGCAAATTATACCTCATCATCATCATCATCATCATCATCATCATCATCATATTCGGTTTAACATCCGTTTTACATGCTGGCATGTGTTGGACAATTTCTTAAAATTGACTTCCAAGTTATCCTATCCTTCACCTCATCTCTGCTGACACCTTTTTCTTTTTTCTCATAATTTAAAAAAAGCTGTTAACAAGTAGAATAGTTAGAGATCTAATTGAGGAATGGCATGATGCATTCAAACCTGGACATCATTATTGGGATTCTATAAATGATACTGAATTGTTGGAAAGAAACAATATTGACAATATATTGCTTGAGAAGTAACAATTCTGGATTGGAAATTTGCTGAATCAACAAAATGGGTTCAATGGATTACATGGCTTGAACTGAAAAAACACACAAAATGAGAAAAATCTTGGATTTTATGCAATAATTGGTTTTCTTTTCCCTTTTGCTCTTTTCTTTCAGAAGCAATCATCTATTTACCACATTTACATACTTTATGCTAGTAATGCTTGTATACAATGATGCTATCCTTAGGTATCTGTCAGTTAGTATTTATGTAGATAAATAATGCTCTTTTTACTAATAGTAAAGCTAGTCTGATAAAGTGGTATATTAATGCCATAATGATTTCCATTACATTTCATATTAATACATTCATATTGATATATATATATATACATTTATTACAAATGTATAATTCTTCACTTACTCCTATTCCATATGTTTGGGGTGAGTGGCATGAATTCTTCTCATCCAACTTTTCCTTCCTGTGCATCCACTTCTTAAACTCCCTTCTTCATTCCAATGTAATGCCACCTCTGCAGTCAGGTCCCCTTGACCGGACTGGAGTGCTCCCAGCATGCTATATGGCCTAATCACTTGAGCCTATCTTTCCTCACCATCTCCCTAATCTCCATAATGCCTGTACTCTTCCAATCTCATCATTTGTTGGATGCTCCAGGTCTGATAATCCCATCATATAACCAAGAAGTCTCATTTCTGTTTCCCCCAAGAAGTTTCCCTTGTTCTTCTAAATAGCCCATGCCACTGCTCAACAGATAATTAATAGTCTGGCAAATATTGCATAGACTTGGACTTTAGTCTCTTGCACCATTCAGCAGTTGCAAAACAACTCAGCTCATTTCTCAGAATACCCTCCATGCCACCTGTACCCTGCCTTAGATCTCCTTTTCATGCCCTCCCTTTTTTCTCACAAAGAGCACTGGATACTTAAACTTCTTAACTTGTGGCAGCTCTATCTTGTGCCTGTCTAAGGAAAACTTCCTTTGTTTTCTGGCTTCCATAGGGCCACCATGTTTCAGGAAGATGGAGTACCATGCCACATGGCCAAAATGGTGAAGAACTGGATGATGGGCCAGAGCATCCAGTTTTTGGAACCATGGCCACAGTCATCTCCAGAGCTCAATCCCATCCAGAATGGTTAGTCACTGGCGAAGAAAACCACTGCAGCCAAGAAACTGTCCTTAGTGCACGAACTTCAGGAGGTAATCCATCAAGCATGGATTTAAGAAGTCACACTCGGTAACTGCTGTCGCTTGTTTGGTTTCATGCCCATGCAAGTTGCTCAGGTGCTGCAGAACAAATGACTTTATACAAAGTACTGAGTACAGTATAAGACATGCACACTGTTTTGTGTTTTAGCTTCAGCTGGAATCCTCTGCAAAATATAGATTTTCTTAAACAATTTATTTTTTTGTATATATATTGTGCATATGGCAAAGCAATATACATAAAGTAAAACACGAAACATAAGAAGTATGGTTGCAACTAATAGTTTCACGATATATTATTGCCTGATGATCGAAATATCATGAGACTATTAGTTGCAATCATACTTCGTATTTTAAACCTTAATGCTTTACACAGTTTAATTCCATGCATTTCATCAACTCGCCTAAGTTTCTTTACTTTTAAATACTTCTAAGGCCTTGGGCTTGGCCTTACAGAGCACAGACAAAAGACTCACCTGCAACTTGGTCTTTGCATAGTACGCGTGCCCTGTCCCTCATTATTCGTGGTATCAATACATCCTTTTCAACTTTCCTTAGTGAATCTCCGTCTGCCCAGGGAGGTATTGTACGAGCAGTTTGTTCAGCATTCTCCCTTTCATGGGCCTTTCCATCAGCTGTTGATTCCATGACGATCACCCTGTCAGCAAAATTGGGAAAATGCGCATATCACCCCTTGACATACAGAAATATACCGTTTAAACTGCAGCTTTAATTAAATCAGCGAAATATTTCTTACACACTCCTTGCCTTTTCCAGACCCTGATTATATAAAATAAAGTGGTACAATCCCTCTATTGGGTAAAAATGATTTTCAAATGACAAGTCGGCATTATCTCGCAATCCATGATGGCAGACAAACTTAAAGCGAGGCTTAGAACTTTACCTCATTTCGAATTTTTTAACTCACGATCACAAACAGGCTTGGTTTTGATGAAAGTAACACAGTGTTTCCGACTTCTCAGACTCTTGGGTAAGATCAAGTGTAAAGCTCTGGTTTCTCCTTGGTCGGGTCTTCGGTTATGGGGCCCAACCATGCAAGACAGGTGGTCTTGAGATGCTTGAGCACTTCTTGCATTTTTGGTCTTCCGTGCTTTCTGCCCCCCTTTATCTTGATCTGTTGCTTCCTTTCGGGTCTTTCATAGAGGGGAACCTGTGAAAGACAAAAATGGACCCACTGTTTACCAGGGGTACCATCAATAAAAGACCCAGTACCTTTAAAGTATCACATATTTCCTGCCAGGGGTGCTGGAAAGGAAGTTCAGAGAGTGCAGCCTCCTTAATAAACTTAACAGAATATTTTTTGGCTGAACCATATCAAAATACGTGAAAGTTTGGTCGAACAGATTCCTTACTTGTCAGATTTTTGAGTAAATAATATCTAAATGTGAATTTTTGCGAACCTTTAGTGACTTTGCTGTTTTAAGCTGAAATGCCCAAACGTAGATTATGACAAGTGATTATAGCCAGATGTCACTTTTGAAACAAATAATAACAGACTAGTGACAGTTATGAAATATTTTATGTTGAATCGCACTCTTTACCAAAAAGGTAAGTGGATACTAAAAGCGGTGTTGAAATATAATGATAAACAACCGGAAAAATAATCCTTCCATAGAAATTTTGTTCTCTGTGTGCTTCTTCTATTTGTTTTGATGTACCGCATAGAGTTACTTAAAATGACCAACCGAAAAAGAAATATAAAATTTTTAAAAAAAGGACCAAGCCTCTTCACAGAAACCTTGGTGACTGACGAATAATGCAAAGGGATAACGTTGAAATTCAGAATGGTATTTCATAGCAGAACACAAGAAAGAGTCCTTCAATGACAATCAGAGGCCAATGACTACCACCCAAATTCAGATTGACTATTTTATTAAGTCATGCTTTTGAGTTCACTGCAAGAATGGTTTCCTTGGTTGCAGCATATACAAAACTGTGAATGGATTTGGACTGCCAGCATAAAAAATTTCCATATGAGTCAAAGAAAGATAAAAAGAACGGTTATTTCCCATGGTGCTA
Organism: Morbakka virulenta; assembly: GCA_003991215.1. Taxonomy (NCBI): domain Eukaryota; kingdom Metazoa; phylum Cnidaria; class Cubozoa; order Carybdeida; family Carukiidae; genus Morbakka; species Morbakka virulenta. Next base: position 3,294,247 of record RDPX01000036.1, on the reverse strand, counting down.
CTAATAAGAGGCAGAAATCGTTCAGAAAAAACCTTCTGAACATAAGATGCACCAATGACATAAAAGCATATGAAATGTTGACAAGCAAAAGCAAGAAGCAAATTAAGTCAGTGGCATTAAAGTCAACAACTGAGTTTGAAAAATAACACAAAAATGTTTGAGAACTGCATACTTCATTGCATTTCAAAATAGATCTTTACTGACTATGAAGATCTTCTTCAACTTCAATACGTATGTGATATCGATCTTAAGTACATTCAACGTAAGAAAACAACATGCACAGATGGTGTGCGATACAATGCAAATGGGACGAAAAGAAGAATTTGTGGCTTTGTGATTGAGTACAAAGTGAAGACTATTCTCATTGTAGATGAATCAATATCTTTTTCAAAAAAGCTATCTCTTATTATTTGCCTTCCAGTTACTACTAATCAGGTACAAGAGAACAAATTCTTGAACATTTGTGACTTAGATTATCAAGAGGCTGCTTCAATATGAAATGTCTCCTTGATGCTCTTTTAAAGTGAGATTTTAGCCAGGATTTCTTAGTGAAACACCTTATTTCTTTACAAGCGATGGGATGTCAGTGATGCTTGGGATTGAAAGTGGTGTTGTTACAAAACTGAAAATAGACTGTCCATCGATGAGATTGCAGTGCTTACCTTAACCATCGAGCTGAATTAGTAGTGAATGGTATAAATGGTTTCAGTGCTGTTTATTTATTCTTTGTTGTACTATATTCTGTTCATTCATCCTCACCTAACTTGGATTTTGATGTTTTGTTATAAAACGCAGGCACAATGAATAGCATTTGTTAGGTGATTGCTCCTTGCTGCAAAGATGTGGGACTGTTGAGTCATTTTCCTGCGGTTTATTCACATTTCGTGGAATCGTCGGAGAACAAAGGTCTGAAGAAACTGAAAGATTCAAAAGTTTGCCCGAAATCGTTTCAACACCGTTTTTTGTTAAAGATGTGATGCTTTTGAAAGACTGAATTTCTCAAATGCCTTTTTGCAAGAGGCAGTGCGAGGGAGAGCTAAAAACATACAAAGTTAAGGAAAAAAGGGAAAATATCGATCAAGGGAAGCATGATTTTCAGGAAATTGTAAGAAAAGATCCTGTTCCAAAGAAGTGTCTCTGAGAGAGTATGCAACAAAACAGGGCTACATCTTCTCATAAGGCCCTGTTAGTGCATGCAATACCCAACAACATTTCTTAAAGAATGGGAAAAATACATAACAAACAAGATGAAAGAGTTTGAAGTACTTATACCTAACAAATAAAGTATTATAGAAAGTTTACGTTTATTAAAAAGTACACCTATAGTAAAATAAGTATGTGAAAAATCTGTTTTTTAACCCATTATTCCACCATAAAGAAATGAAATTGCAGACCCATGGAAAAGTTAATGCTTTTTGGTCAATTTCTTACAAGGAATTTTTTAAAACGATAAGCATCCCTTTGACTAAAACGAAAAGCGCTTTTTTTCAAAGAAACATTGTTTGATCGGATCTTCCCACTCAACTGACTGTAAAAGTTATATATTATTTGCTGTTCGTTTTAATCAACGGACCACTTTCAATTTATGGAATGCATGAGGACCAAAATCTGAATGGTTACTAAATCACAGACCAACGAGGGATACTCAGAATAGAGGGGTTCCATCCTGCAAAATAGAAGACCTTAAATTAACCTGGGTTTTTTTCCTGAGCTTAGATTGCTATATTTTTATCAGTATTTATAGGTTTCTTTTACTTCTTCTAAAATATTAAGCACTATATATTCCTACCGTTATAAATCAAAATCGTTGTTGATGTCCAATACAACATAGAAAGCTAACTGTTTCCTAATTGTTTCATAGCATTTTTTAAGGAAACCTTGGGATTTTCAAAATCACAAAAATCCAGTCCATCCATGACAAACCCACTTCTTTGTTATGCTAAACCTAAGCAAATGACAAAGAGTGACAGCAAAGATGACGATGATTATGATGATGATGGCGATGATGATGACAAGTAGCTGCTATGTGGTAACGAATATGAAGCTAATGACATCATAGCGATAGAGTAAAAAAAAATCATTTTCAATGTGTAGTAAATAAAACAATAGATCTGTAGTTTCAATAGTAGCTTTTCATTCTTAGTTTGTAAACGATTGCCAACATTCTTGGATTTCAACTGATATTCGAGTTTGAGAAAAGGGTTTTATATTTCTTTCGGCAATTTGAGCCTCGTATTTTTTTATACAACAACATCATTAGCTGTCCTTTTTGTCCGATGATGAGTTATCATAAACCATTTGTCTCCATTTCCATTTGCGTCTCGACAGAAATTGCAAACAGTCAACAGCAGTACTTTTATCTTTCAGGTTCGACTTAAGGTTATTCTTGAACCGTAACCAAAGGCCACTGTTTTCCATTCTATTCACCTGGGCAGCCCATTTAAGGTTACGTTGGATAACGATTCGGAACATGCTTGGCAGATGGAATTGTTTAAGAATTTCTTTGTTGGAGACAAAAAAACCCACTTTACAGTGAGAGAGTGTCGCAGATCCTGCATCATCTAAGCGTTAAGTTTGTAAGCGGCAACCTTATAAACAGGCCATGGCTCCATATAGTAGTGTTGATTGAAATGGGGTCTTGTACATACTGCATTTGGTCTTAAAGGTGAGGTCTTCATTGAACCACACCTTTTTGTGTGCTTCCCATTCGAGATTAAAACATTCGACTTTCTGCTTTTTATCTCCTCATCCATCTTGCTGTTGTTCATGACAGTTGATCCAAGGCACTTTAACTTAGTGACTTTAGCTGGCTGGTGGTTATTAAGTTAATTTCAAGACCATTATCATGATATGCTGTCAGATACATCANGTTTGTAAGCGGCAACCTTATAAACAGGCCATGGCTCCATATAGTAGTGTTGATTGAAATGGGGTCTTGTACATACTGCATTTGGTCTTAAAGGTGAGGTCTTCATTGAACCACACCTTTTTGTGTGCTTCCCATTCGAGATTAAAACATTCGACTTTCTGCTTTTTATCTCCTCATCCATCTTGCTGTTGTTCATGACAGTTGATCCAAGGCACTTTAACTTAGTGACTTTAGCTGGCTGGTGGTTATTAAGTTAATTTCAAGACCATTATCATGATATGCTGTCAGATACATCATTTTTGTCTTTTTCTATCAATTTTTAGCCCAAAGGCTTGAGCTGATCTAGCAAAATGATTGACGATATTCTGAGGATCATCTTGATTCTGTGCCATATATTCGATGCCCTCCTCAAACATGAGCTCTCTTAGGAGGATTTTATCAGTTTTACGAGCTGACTTGAATTGAATGATGTTGAAGATGTCGACTCCAGTCTCGTCTGAATACACACAACCTTGTCACAGTCTTCAAATGCTTTCTTACGCACTACAGATAGAAATATGGAGAAGAGTATGGGGCCGAGCACACATCCTTGTTTGACTCCTTTTGTTTACTTTAAAAGGATCAGAGACTTGTTCCTTTAGCTTCATTGAAGTTGTTATGATAGTATGAAACTCACTAACAAGTCTGCTAAAGTGGTCCAGTTATTCAAGTTTTAGAAGAAGCTTGCACAAAGTTGATCTATCAACAGTGTCAAATGCTTTGATGAAGTTAATGATGAAAAAATATAGTAGCATTTCCTGCTCCACTCATTTTTCTTGCACTTGTTTCAGAGCAAAAATCATATTCACTGTCCCTCGAGTAGGACGTTCTCAGCATATGATGATAGTTTTGTTCAGTAGGACAGGAACAAATATTTTTCCTGGTACAGATAGCAAAGAAATTCTTTTGTAGTTACCGTAGATTCTTCTGCCACTTTTTTTAAAGCTCTTTTATGATGTAATAAAGAACGGTGATGAGCGCGATATCAGTTCGTTTAGTCAGCTTTGGATGAATATCATTTATTCCAGGTGGTTTTCTTTTGCAAACCATATCAATTGCTTTTACAACTTTATCCGCATAGAGAGCACTCGCCCATCCATTGCTGAATGGGGTGTTGGCCTAGATTCTCTGTCACCTGAGGATCTATTTCAGGATTTTCATTCAGCAAAGTTCTGGAGTGTTTTGTCCATCCGGTGAGAAGTTGGTGTTTCTCGGTGAACGAAAGGTGATGTTGTCAGAGGATAGCAGTTGGTCAGGGTGGCAAACACGAGGAGCCCAAATTGCTTTTAGGTTCTGATAGAAGCCTCCAATGCCGTTGGTGTCAACTAAAACTTAAAGCTAAGCTGCAACATTGGATCACCATTCATTATTCATTTCTTTGCATTGGCTCTGCAAGGGTTTGTCGCTGACTCTGAATTATTTTTTGTTCTATCTTGTGTTTCTGGAGTTCAAATTGTGGTGAGCTAGATTCCTGTTTTCAATGAGTTAAATCAGTTTCTTGTTGTTCTCATTGAACCGGTCTTCATGCTTTCTCTCAGCAGTCCCAAGATGCTCCTTAGCTATACTGAACACTATCTGTTTTGAATGACTGCCATTTGCGTTCAACATTATTGGATGGTTGATGTTCAAGCTTATTGTTGAGGTTTGATTCCATTTCCTCCCGTATTTTTTGGTCTTTGCTTCCCCAATGTCAAAGTTATGTTGATGAGGTCTTTCCACCCTCTGCTTTTTTCTGACTTTGAGCACAGTGGTGGTTCTGGCCGTGATGTGGTTAGTGTTGCAGCTGGCTCCTTTCTTTGCTCTAATATTGAGGATGTTAGTGACATCACTTTGTCGTGTAATTACATACTCACTGAGTTGCAGGTGCTTACTTCCATGGTGCACTCGTGAATTTTTGGGAGCAGGCTTATGATTAAAGGTGTTTGTGGTTGTGGTTGCAAACTAATGTTCTGTGGACAAGGAAGCCAATATTTCCCCAATACCATTTAGTTTTCTCTGTTATTTTTACCTAGTACCTGTGCTATTGTAACGTTGCAGTCAACAAAAGTATAATTTTATCACATGTTGGTAAGGATGTTAGTGCTGCATTAAGTTTATTCGTAGAATGTATCAATCTTTTCAGCGGTGTTAGTAAGAGTTGGGGCATAGATACAGGTACAGTATTGTGTAGGCATTTGCACAATAAATGTTTAGAACGTCAATTATTTTTGCGCTGCCAGGAAAAACCTGCTGGATTATTTTTGTCTCCTTCAAGATATGTTTAACGCTCCATCGTTCAACTCCTTTGATATTTTCTTGTGACAAAAGGCTTCACCCTTATTATATCCCATTCCAAGCTGTTCATTTAATTGGCACCAGATTTCTTCAGGGGGTGTATTACAGTATAGTAGTTTTCTCAGTTACCTTTTTACCTTCTTTAAAACCACTTCTTCATGCAAAATGCAGGGTAATGATTTAGCAAGGGAAGGTATTTTCTCTCTGATTATGATAGGGAAAATACACGTTTTTATTGAATACCTGCAAAATAAAGGCAAGTCACACATACGACTTTTTCATACCTTAATTTTAAGTGAAGAAATAAGGCAACAATTCATAATTTGAATCTATTTTAGGGTTTATTCTTGCAAAGATCCAGAATCCTGAATAAATTCTTGACATACTAATACTTTTAAGAGTAATCGTATCAATTCGTTGTTTTCGAAACGCTTTTATGGTTCCAGAGTCTTTGAGGGCTTTAACGTTACCCGGTGAAAAAATTCTTATCCATCTAAAGATGAGAATTATTTTATGGAGTTACATTTTTCATTTCCATCCATGGTATCGTGAGCATTACTAATTCGTGATCATAAGTCTGCTTCAGGACGTCTTTTGATAAAAAGTTATATCCTTGTATCCAAAGACAAAGTGAACAGTATAATGGGCTGTCAGCAAATTTCCAGCCGGCTCATGACCCTTCCTCTAAGGGCTACAACATTCAACATCACCATCATACAGGCGTATGCCCCAACATCAGAATATGATGGTGACGAGGTGAAAGGCTCTATGACCAACTGCAAGAAGTCCTGGACCAGTCACCAAAGAAAGGCATCATTGTTGGACAAGGTGACTAGAATACCAAGATTGGAGAGGACGCCTGCGAGAACTGGTCAGCCACACGTAAAAGATACTGCAACACCGAGAAAAACGAAAGAGGCTTGAGACTCCTGAAATTTGCCAGTTACAATAACGTGAAACTGGTAAACACCTCTGGGCATCACAAAAGCATCCAGAAGATGGGCATGGGACAGTTCAGGTGGAATTTACCACAACCAGACAGATTACATCATGGTAAAACGGCGCTTTTCCAGTCTAGTGTGAACATCGCTAGAATAAGGAGCTTTCCAGGAGCCAACAATGAAAGCAACCACAAGTTAGTGACAATGACCTTTAGACTCCACTAGAAGAAGTTCAAAAAACGAGGGAGCACAAGGACGAAGTCTGATCTCAGCAAGCTGAACGATCCAGAGGTAGTAACAACTTCAAACAATGATAGGAGGAAAATTCGCTCCACTTCTCATCCTCAACGCAGATGACATCGATCTAGACTCTTTGACTGACATCTTTAACTCAGCAGTGATCAAATCTGCCAGTTAAACCCTTGGCAAACATCATCTAATCAAAAAGCCCTTGGTCACAGCTAATAGTCTCGATCTGTGTGACGAAAGGAGGAAACTAAAGAAGAAGAAGAAGGTAACCGAGGGGAAAAAAAGTACAAGGAAGTCAACCAAAAAATAAAAAAGAGCATGACAAAGGAAAAGGAAAACTGGATAGAGGAGCAGTGTCAAGACATTGAAGAAAGCTTGAAGAATAACAACAGTAGGAAGGCATATCAACTTGTGAAATACTTGACCAGCACAAAGCAAGGAAGATTCACTGCCATCCAAAACAAAGCAAGGAAATGCTTGACTGAGGAAAAGGACATCTTAAAGAGATGGACAAAGTACTGCTCGGAACTGTACAACCACAGAGCCACATGAGATACAAAGCTACTGAGTGTTTCCCCAGTGGCCAACACTGACAACCATCCAATACTGCGTGAAGAAGTTGAAAAGGCAGTGAAAAAGATGAAAAAGGGGAAATCTGTTGGAGCGGACAACACACCAGCAGAACTGGTTCAAGCAGGAGGAGAAGGCATGATAAACACCTTACGGGCTATCTCCAACAAGATCTGGCAGACAGGAGAGTGGCCCATGCTGAGGACTCACTAATTATTACCCTCCCCCAAACAGGCAACTTACACCAGTGCCAAAACTACTGCACGATCAGCCTGATCAGCCATCCCAGCAAAGTCATGTTGAAGATCTTACAAAAATAGACTGAAACCTGAAGAAGAAAAGATCATTGCAGAGGAACAGACGGATTTTAGACCGGGACGTAGCACAACTGAACAGGTCTTGAACCTTAGGATTTGGTGTGAAAGTTACTTCCAACACCAACAAGATCAAGAACACCAACAGAGTTTGACACGCAACCTTATGGGTCACCATGAAGCTGTAGAACATCAATGCCAACATGGTCAGAGTGATAGAACAACTCTACAACAAGGCCACTAGTGCAGTCTATTTCAACACCAGCATAGGAGACTGGTTCAGAACAACAGTGGGGGTGAGACAAGGTTGTTTACTTTCAACCACTCTCTTTTACGTCTCTTTGAAGAGGATCATGACTGACACACTTGAAGATTATTGAGGGCACGATCAGAATAGGAGGCAGGACAGTAAAAAACCTGCGTTTTGCCGATAACATCAATGGCGTGGAAGACAAAGAAGAGGAGCTTGTGAGGCTAGTGGAGAGCCTTGATAAGAGCCTTTATGGCCTGCGGCATAAAGATTACTGCGGAAAAGAGAAAACTAATGATCAACAACACCAATGGCATCAGCAATGACACTAGGATCGATGGAGAAAAGCTGCAAACCATCGGCAGCTTCAAGTACCTTGGCGCAATAATCTCAGAAGAAGTGTCCAAAGTTGAAATACTCTCCATGATTGCACAGACCACGGCAGCACTCACGAAACTCAAGGTCATCTGGAATTACAAGAGCATCGAACTAGCATCCAAGATCAGACTGGTTTGCTTACTGGTCATTTCAGTCATTTTATATGCTTTTAAATCATGGACCTTAACAGCAGACATTAAGAAAAGAATACAAGCAACAGAGAAGAGATGCTTCCAAAAGCTCTTTGGCATCTCCTACAAAGACCATGTCACCAACGAGGTAGTGTAAAGGAGGGTAAGGCGTGGCATCGGACCTTATGAAGAACTCCTGACCACAGTAAAGACACACAAACTGAAGGGGTACAGCCATGTCACAAGATCACACGGACTTGCAAAGACATTTCAAGGAAAAAACTACAATCATAGGAAGGTTTATTACAACAAGAGAAAACAACCGACTGACGATGAAGACGTGAGACAAAAGAATCTTACGAGATAAAACAAACTGAAGCTGTGCCAACGAGGAAAGCTCATTAGAGCCATTTCCATGGTAATACCTATAGAACAAACTACGCCAAGCCGTCTTTCGTCGTTGAGACGAAGTTACATGAGCAGCAACAAGACTTGGACCTATCAAGTTACAAACAGATCTCTGAACTTGATCAAGAACATCAAGGTGAGATAAAGAAGTAACTGTCCAGATTTTATGTACCAGTGAGTCACCACACATCAAGGCTAAAAGCCATTCGAGGATGAGAATTAATGGCAACAATACTCCATGCAAGGGCGGATGGAAGATTTACAGAAAATCAAGATGGTCCCAGGCAAAAAGCAATCTCTAGTGCAATACAAAGAAACAATATTCTTAAAAGCACACTTGCCAATAGATTAAATATAGGAACCTCAAGAAAGATCTAGAGCAAATGACAATTTTACCAAAGAGGAGAAGCAACCTTATAATACTTATGGAAGTGATACTCCATAAATATTAGTTAGAGATAAAGACTCTGCTTTCTATCGAACCGACATCAGTTGTGTTTAGCTACACTGAAGGGAGCCAGCCACTTTCTTCTGCATTCTCTGACACCCTGAAGGTCAAAACATATACGGCTGGAGAATCTTATAGTATTGGAAAGAACTGAAAAATTGCCACCTGATTTTTATTCGTGGAAAAGGCAAGACTCATAATTGCTGTTTTCCTACCCATATAAAAGTTCCCTGTTCAAAACCACGAGGCCTCGCATCTAGTGTCAAAAGTGGGATTTTGATAATTCCCTGTTGACTATTAAAATACTACGTAAAGAAGGCAAAGCGGTAGGCAACAAGGTTGAACAACAAATGCCTGACATAGCTAAATTGACATGTCACCTTGAAAGCTCCAAAGAAAAGTAAACTGGCAAAGGAAGATTACTCTGGTAGTTTCTTGTAGTGACAGTTCGTTAAGAAGATTTGATAACAAGTCAAGAGCTGATCCAACAGTGGACCAATGGACCAAGGGACGATTCTTGCCAGTCATGTCACCAACGAAAAGCCTTTCTGCAGCAAGGTGGATAGGAATATTAGCCATAGAATTTACATTACTGGTACCTTCTATTTATGGCTGAGAAAACGTGCTGATCCTGACTAACATTTTTACGAAGTCTACAGTGGACATTCCGACTTATGATAAACGACCTAATATTGCTGTAAGGTTCTGATCAAAGAATTATGTCTTGCATACAGCATACTCAAGCAAAACCACTCAGACCAAGAAGGAGGATTTGAATTAGAAATGGTCAGGAAGCTCTGTCATATATACGGTGTTAAGAAGCTCAGAACTACTCTATATCACCCACAAGGGAAAAGAGGGTGCGAAAGATTTAATCAAACCCTTCACGACTTGTCACAACTTTTTCAACAGAGATAAAGAGACGGTGGCCAAATCACCTTAAAGGATTAAATTGTTCATCTATTACCATACCGACAAGAAACAGCAATAAATGACGCATGAGGAAACACCAGGAGTTCTTCATGACGGCACACGTGCAAGAGAGGAGAAAACTAGTCAAAAAGGTTTAATAATAAAAAGGCAATAGGACAAACAGACCCGAGCTAGAAAACATCCAGCTTCAAGCTGGAGAAACAGTCTGTCCTTGCAAGAGGGGACAAAAGGAGATCCAGGAGAGGTGGGAAAGTACTCCACACAAAGTCTTGAAATATAAATGGAACAGTACGGACCTGGAGGAACGATTGAATGGATTAGGAAGACCAAGAATATAAGCAGTGTCAAAATGCACCCCAGTGGAATTATCTTAAAACCCAAGGAAAAGGGTGAAAGAGGACAAGAAGAACGAAAAAATTTATGTAAAGAAGGTGACGACATAGATAGTGAGGAAGACCTTGCTAGTTTCATTATCCCACTTGAACCAAAGCGAAATGACCAACAAGCATCTAGACAATCGAAACAAGTTACGACAGGAAACCCACCCAACCGGTATAGATAACAAGGCTGGTGCTGACTAACTTACAATGTTGAGATATTTTGATTTTTTCTTTGGTCTGGGATGAGGAAAGCAAAAGCAGGATAGTGTATGACTTAGCTATATGAGCCCCAAATGGATAAACTTTTAAAAATTAAATGGAAAGGAACAATCAGCAATCAAACGCAAGGTTTAACCTGAACAACAGAACCATAGCATTTGTCTCCAGTGTCAACCATGGGTGTAAACTTTAGCATAAACTCCTTTTGTATTTAAGATATATTTAAATGTAGGGTACAAATGTCAGGTTTTGAAGTAGAAAGTTGTTATCAAAACAGGAGACTCGAGGTTAAAAAAAGGTTACGCTATTGAAAAAAAACAATTGATTGCTGCTCGCTTTTTATTTATGGAAAAGACAAGACACGTAAGTGCTGTACACCGATTTCTACCAAAGTACCCTGGGCTAGACCACGAGGCCTCACAAATGGTTGATAGGAGTGTACAAAAGCTAAGTAGCAAAAGTACTATTTGTTAATGGCTCTATTTGCTAATCGGAGTAGTAACGTTTGGAGAGATTGCACAGAAGTACATGACATTGGATTTGAAATTGAATAACTAGAACACAACTAACACAAGGAAACAATTGTAATAGTTTTAATTACATCACATTTAAAAGCTTACGTAACATTTTTCTTGATAACAGAATTGGTAAAATTATATCACAAATAAAAAAAAAATTGATCCAGAGATCTCGATGGCAATAAACATTGTACTGATACAAATAAAAATGACAAGAGATAAACATCTGTGCAGAAAAATCAAATTTATGGAAGTGCCATTTATATAACCAATTTAATTTCTTTATTTTGAATTAACTTGTGGGGTTTCTTTCCTCAGTACTTTTGATAACCTCCCTGATAAGACTGAATATTAAGACCTACCTTACCTATGACTCACATTGCTATTGTCTTTTTTAACTAAAAAATTCACATGTTGATTTTCTAACTGTGATATTAGAGCCAGATATTTTGACAACTGCATGTACTTGAGTGAAAACTGATTGCTCACTCATATTTAAAATAAGTTAAACAAGATATAAAATAATGGCTCATTTTTGTTATCAGTCGTATTAAAAAATAGTGATAAAGACATTAAAATATTACCGAGGTGGACTTTTAAGGGCAAAAGAAAGAGAGAGAAGCAAAGAGGAACTTGGAGACGGGTAGCTGAGAAAAGTATAAACGGGATGAGCTGTTCGATATTCTCTTCGTCCAAACCCAACTGATACGGCAAACAACAATCCCGTCAGCCGTCAAAGCAATGTACTTGCAATGTAAGACTTGCGCATAATATCAGGATTTGTCCATTTTTCAATTCAAGGCAGTAATGACCAAGATGTTGTAAAGAGTAATAACATTTAATTAACACATTTCTGTTCTTCTTGATTCAATGCCTTAAAATAAATGTTACATTTGAAAGCTCCTCCTTGAGTTCATTTCACCACGGTACCGTTTGAAACAGACTTAAAGGAGGTGTTCTTGTGTAGAATGCCCGGAACACTAGACATATTTCAGTTTCCACTGTTATTTCATTTTGCTCTACATTGAATACGAAACCAAGATCTTAGAAAATTGACGTAAAAAGACGATTTAGTTTTAAAAAGTCTCCACAGTACCGCAGAAAACTATGTTGATTACCACAAAGTGCCTTTCGTGACCAAAAGTATCGAAAAGAATTAGTCTTTTTCTTGTTCTACGAAATAATTCCACCATCTCTAACTTTGCAGGCTACGATTTTTAAAACAAGTATTTGCTTGCTTCCGAGCAAAAAACGATTTCCAAAATATTCTGAAGAGTAATTGCTTTTTATTGACACCCGTCCGCTCTTCTCAAATCAAAATCTCAGAAAGTCCTGTTTTAAAGTTTCTCTTTGTTCTCATTTCACTAGGAAACTGTCTGAAATAGACATAGTTGTAGTGCTCTAATGTAGAATGCTTACCAAATATAGCCTTAGTTTTTGTTTTCCTCTCTGCTAGATGCTGGACACCAAAGAACAAGAACAATATGAATTAGTTGTATTTTTCTGTCTTTGCGACCACAACAGTTAACTTCAATAACTTTTATTTCTTGTTTGTCTGACACAGAAATACACATAGTTTTCTTTGGAAAGAGCAACAACATTTCTCAAAATAATATTTTATTGTCTCAGACGTTAAATTGAAATATATAAGAAACATCGTAGTATAATTGTACTTGTAATATAATTTACTTTCTGTGCTGCTGGTTATGCTGTCTGTACTGTCTTATGACATCAGTTCTACCAACACGATGAATATATTTATTTCAAAGATTTGGGCACATTCGTCATTATCGTCTAAAATTTATATTTTTTTCCCTTGGTTTTAACCACCTGTTTTACAATAATTCATATCAGTAAATTTCCTTGAACATAAGGCCAAGTGATTTCATTACATTGACTTTCATAAACAGCAAATCTAAGAAGAGAGCTTTGTCGCTATCTAAAATCATCAAGAGAATTTTTTTGATAACAAGACTGAAAAACCTTCCACCTGTCAGAGCGAGCCCAGTATTTTATTTGTGCATACAAAAGTGCTTAGGAAGATCAATTTTTAGAAAGAAATATATAATGAAGTGCAAATCAACTCAGGGTGTAACATTTTGATCAAAATTCAATTTTTATTTGCATTGCTGCATGATCACTTTAATATTTGAACACAACTTTAACCTCTATGGTTTCACTCAGACTAGTAGAGATGTAGATGTTATCAAGTTTTTTACAAGCTGTCTATAAAAATAACTGAACATAACTGAGCAAAGAAGTGTCTATAAAAATAACTGAGCATTACTGAGCAAAGAAGTGTCTGTAAAGTGCTAAGCATTACTGAACAAAGAAGTGTCTATAAANCTGAGCAAAGAAGTGTCTATAAAAAAAACTGAGCATTTCTGAGCAAAGAAGTGTCTGTAAAGTGCTAAGCATTACTGAACAAAGAAGTGTCTATAAAGTACTTTATGCATAGAAGTGTCTTTAACGAAAAGATAAATTGTCCAAGAACAAGAACAAGGAAAATACAAAGATGTCGAAGCGCGGCAATACTTGCTCGCGCTTAAAAAGCAACATCTCTGGAACTTTAAGAGTCAGTAGATCTAACTTAACCAAAGGCTAAACAAGGAAATTTAAAAAAAATCAGAAACCCTTAAAATTTACACTATACTATGCTCCAGGTTCACTAGAACTGAAATCCCTAACTTTTCAAATGCTGTAACATTGGGAGTGCTCTCCTCCAAGAGGTTCACGAAGCTTAATTTTCCTGTCCTATTAATTGATGCAATCTTGGTAAACCCTAGCCAAATCTTTCAGGACTTCTAAAGAGCAAAGATATACTAGGTTCCTTAAACAGATGTGTTAGGATTAACATCTTTCTCAAAACAAATCGTAGGGGAAAGAAGCTTGACAATATACAGAGAAAATGACTGGCATATCTGTGTAACGGCAAGAGGTTTTTGAAATCTATACCTACCAACTTAGAAATTGATCACACGGATTTTTCTTTTGGTAGTAAAGGTAGGGGAGAGGGTAATAGGACGATAAACACAGTAGTCACAATTTGTTTATCGGCACACAATTGCCATAAAATTTATTGTTTTATTTGCACAATCAAGCGTAAATGGCAAATAATTAGTGTTTATTTTTATTTACCTAGCTTTGTCCTTTGTTGTTAACTTCTTTTTTGGCTTCATTTTCATCGTAAGAATGAAAAGAAACATTGAAAAATAAAGGTTCGCGCTGAGAATGAATTTAAAACATGGTTTAGTATCGTTATTATTGCTTTTTTAGAATTGTATTTTTCAAAAACAGGAAATAAGTTGCTCGAACACTTATTTCCTAAGGGTTATTAGATCCAGGCTTCCAACAGGAGGTTTTTACTGTGATAAAAGTATTCCTTTAAACAAATCATAATTGTCCTTCTTGTAGCATGTGTAATATTCACTTGCTGGCTAATAATAATAAGTTATTCCAGCTGTTTTGCATACATTATACATTGCTAATTATGTGGGTTTTAACAGTCATCCTTTTCTTTTGTTTCTTTAATTTATTCTCGTATAACTTAGATTTTTTAAACAGGTTTACTTTCTGAATTGATCGTCTTTGCCTAAATCAGGCGAAGATATGCATGTAAATACGAATATTAAGTACGTTTTTTTTCCATTTCAGGCTACTTTATAGATTTTCTATATCTTATTGAAGACTACAAATGAACAAAATTAAAGTATAGTTTTAATAAAATCTTTGACCCTTTGATCAAAATCCATCTTCCCAAACTTTAATTTGTTCCTGATTAATAGAAATAATAGATATTTTCAACAATATGTTTCACTTAAATTTTATTGACATATAGGCATCGCAGAAAATTTTAAAAGAAAAAAAAATTTATTCGTCGACGTAAAGACGATTAAAATGAAAACAACTCGTGAACGTAATAATGAATTACTAATAACGTAATAATTAAGGTAAAAAGATCCTCTCTATTGAATTTTCTTGAAGAAGATATCTATTAGAATCTTACTTATGAAAATAGTACACAACATTTAATGCATAAAATTTTGATGCAGCTAGCTTATGCAAAAACTTTAATGATTGAAAATTGTGACGTCAAGTGACGTCAAAAATTTTAGTTGTCAGGGCTTTCTGTCAATTTTATTACAAAGGGTGGCTCGACAAGGCTAAAAACTCAAAAACATACCTTATTACACAAAAATAAGACGCTACATTAATTAAGCCGTATTTAAACTGTTGCAGCTTAATAAATGGTGGCTTAATTAATGTAGCGGCTTAAATTTTGGCGGCTTAATTTGTGTAGTAACTTTTATTTTTGCAAAAATTGCAATCGCGATGTTACGACCATCAAAGTGGACTTGGAGTTGGCCGCGTTAAAGCCATTGCATCTTCAATCTCTCAAAACAGTCCGACTTTTTCAAAACTGTAGAAGGACGTGAAATTATCAGATCGGGATTCCGATTTACCGGAATTACTAATTCAGTAAAGGAAGCACGGTAGGGGGCAAAACCTACTTTAGATCCTTATTAAGATGTATATACATATATATATATATATATTTGTATATTTGTATATTTCTATATACATATATTTGCATATTTTTCTTTTAAGTCCCAGATACATTTTGATAGTTCTGTGCCATTAATATACCTCATTAATCTAAATGATTTCGTGTGGTTATTAAAATGAGTCTTGAATTTCCCTTCCGAAGCACAATAATAAATTAACACATCAGAGGCCGTTATCACCTCGGTTTTATAGACTATGCAAAATTCCAAGCACTTCACTTCCCTTCAAGGGGTAGTTGGCTTTACTTCGACAATTTCAAGTGCGGT
Organism: Morbakka virulenta; assembly: GCA_003991215.1. Lineage (NCBI taxonomy): Eukaryota > Metazoa > Cnidaria > Cubozoa > Carybdeida > Carukiidae > Morbakka > Morbakka virulenta. The sequence goes on along the minus strand of RDPX01000036.1, from coordinate 3,278,494 downwards.
CATTATTTTGCATCGGTGTTATATACGATCTTGTTAACTTTCTCAAAGAAAGAGTCAATGAAATGTTGTGATTTCTTAAGTTCCCCTTAATTTCTCTGAATGTTTACATTCGCACAGCGGCTTAATTAATGTCACAAAAAAATCCGTTTTTCCGCCGTTGCGGCTTAATTAATGGCGGCTTAATTTTGTGCAGCTTAATAACTTCAGCGTCTTATTTTGGTATAATTATTAATAAGATAGCTTATGTTGTGTGTTTGGATTAAGCATTCGTAATACGTCGTAAGCATGCGAAGCATAAAAACAGTTGTCGTTAAGTGTTAAGATACACAAACCAGTCTCTCACTCACTCATCAATTGAGCTGTTAGCAGATCGACATACAGACGGCCAGTGTTTTTGTACTGACTTCACAAGTACAGTACCATTATCAATTGCATAGAAATTTCTACAAGAGAAGCTACCTTGGGTTTTTAATGTAGGGTCCTGAAGATGTAACCGATGCAAATAAAATAGTTTACGATATTCCTTTCGACCCATTTAAAGACAAAGACTAGTCATTTTATTGATTTAATTAAATACTTCAGAACAAGCAAAGAGAATAGTTTCTCTCGTTTTCAGATGTCAAACATAAACAGGTAGAAATTTGGAAGAGACTGGTACTAAGAGGTATCCCTTAAATAGAGAGGGAAGAAAACCCATTGTCATTCAATGAGTCAAGAGTTAAGAGTCAAGAGTTCAACAGGTCACCGAAAAATAATGCTCCTTATTGTTAAATATTATAATATTTAACACTAAGGAGCATTATTTTGAAAAAAATATATCCACGAGTTTTCCATGTGGGATATTTTATTTGCTCTTGACCTGCTGTAAGGGAACTAGTTCTCGGGGTAATAGGTCAGAGAATACGTCAGAGTCAAACGTGGGTAGAACTCTTTCTTAACTGGCGCATGTGATTGCATTGTGTTATTAATATTGGAATTTCTCACTTGTATTTCTTAGCAGCCAAACTATTCATTTTTAAGAATAAAAGAAAGACTTTTGGTGGAAGAAACCCTATATCGATAGACGGGTTAAAAAACATGTTTAATATTCAAGAAAAACCTTGCCAGTAGAGAAATAAAATAATTTATACCATATAAATTTATGAAAAATATTACTTTTTAAAGAGAGGGTAATTCGTCTTTATCTTTCAAAAGCAAGTCTTTTTCACCCATTTTATAGGAATATCTTATATAAACGGCCCGGAGTACAAAATTTTGGCATCATTTACTTCATTTGAAAGCCTTTCACCTTCCTCTTTTTTCCCCTCATTAATAAAGTATGGCTTGACTTATACTTTCTCATCCTGGCGTTTTGTTCTAGCTTGGTGTCAGCAAAAAGACCGATGGATCAACGCGAACTTGACTATTTTGCGATATTTTTAATTGGTAATATTTTTCTTCAAAGGACGAGTAATTTTTAATTTTAACAAAAAATTGTATATTGTATTGTATTGTATTGTAAATTGTATATATTTTGGCGTTTGTTTGTGATTTCATAAAAGATGTATAATTTATTTCATTTTTTAAATATAATTATTACAGATCCTTGTAAAAATGTATGTACTGTCATTAAAATTACATGCAAGTATTTTCGTTGATCATTCATTGTAATCATTTTCGTTCAGTCACACAATCCAGTGACTATCTTAAACCAGAGCAAATAGAAAATACTAGCAATAAAATTTCCTTTCAAAATTTGTCTCCATTTTACCTAGACCTAATTTTCACTATATATATATATATATATTCATACATATATATATATTCATACATATACATATACATATACATATATAAGCATATACATATATATATGTATACATATTTGATTTTGCATATTGAGTAACTATAATCCTTTCTTGTATTGTACTGGGCCTTGTAACAGGAAAAATGACGTAAAGCTGAGAAGCATTTCCACTGTTATCCTTCAGCTGGTATAAGAATTAAAACATGACATCCATCCTTATAAGAGCAGGCTTTTTAAAATATTTTTATTCAAAGAAGGCAAGTGATTCTAGGCACCTGTTAATCTAGCAGAAATCTTTATGAGGAACGTAAATCAACATCAAAGCATTGAAACTGATTTTAAGCATTGAATTGGTTTTCTGATATTTTACTAAGGAATCATTGCTTACACACCTTAAAGCAGGATTCACTCTTTCAACGGATACACTAGTTGCTGGTGTTGTTAATAGTATGCTCAAAATTCTAATTAATTTTGGTGGAAAATTCCTTAGCTTCTCCAACACAAAACACTTCAATACTTCTGACATTGTGATTGTTGAATATTGTTTTGACTGAACCAAGAGTGTTACTATAACTTGTTCTCCTGCATGAACGATGATGGACCAGACATACCCTCCCTGTAATATTGCAGGGATATTTTTTGTTGTAGCACTATCAAGGTTCACGATGTTTTGTGGGACAGGAGTGACACTTGTTAATACATCACAGTTTCTACCACAGAATCTTTCTTTCTGGTACTGGATAAGGGTACCTAGAAGAGAGATGAATATGTTGCAACTGGAGTAAGCCTTCATGATGTCACAGTCAATGTTAGATCTGTATATCTCGCGAGATGTGATGCTTGTTGGTACAAGCTGCAAATCTGCCACATATGCTATTTCAGAACAACTCTGGAAGATCGTTTGGAACCAAGCCTCATGACTATCATGCATTTTTCGAGATAAATTGTCACTGTGGATATCATGTCATAGGATATGATTATAGCCTTACATTGCTATGGGAAGCGGTCAGGGAAACGGTAAGCATTGTGGTAAATTTGAAAGAACACAATAAATGGAGAAAGTATTAGCTTTGAATAGAGTCCACCTGGCTTGTTCACCATTTTGAGATAAAATCTTGTTTCCATCTTTACATAATAGCTATCCAATTCATAAACTCGGGTTAGATGGGGAACAGTTTAAGCCAATGAATGCAAAAAATGTCGTTGGAACAAATCAAACAAACACACCAGAAAATACATTGGCCTGAATAGGAAAGTAGTATGTTCAAATTAGATATTCAGCAATCTTTCTCCTTTTTCCAATGCCCGATATCCTGCCTCTTCCAGTCAGTACCAAAAATGTAAGTCCATAGTATCTTCCTTAGAATTCATCCATACAATTCATTGATGGCAGGCCATTAAGCAGAGCTGAGTAATACCAAACTGTCAAGTTCTCTTGTCTGACCACTCGTTTGACGTTTCCTTAGGTACAAAAGTAGACAAAAGATAACTTATAATCCTTTTAGTCCTTTCAAAATCGTGCTACCTCGTGAAAGAAACATTCTGTATAGTGACATCTTGACTTTTATTTATTATATCAAAGTTTTAATGTTCTGTTGATGTTAGTATTTTTACTAACATAAAAATGAGCTGTCATATACTGTCAGCACTTTAATTGTGATTAGAGAATGGACATGTGTTTTGGTGTGTTACCTGTGAAAGAAGCATTCTGTACAGTGACATTTTCAAGGTTGTGTTCACTTTTATTTTTTTATTCTCTTGATGGCTTGTACTCCTACTGGTTTGCAATTTTCTTTCTTGACATTCGGGGAGAGGGCAGGGGTAATATAGTCATTCAGTCTTCCACTTGTGTTCTGATTGATGTTTTAATTATTTAATATCATTGATTACTTATTGTTTTACTGACATATGGATGACTTCACAAATTTTCAGTATATGGTTGTGATAAAAAGATTGATGAATTAGGTTTTGGAGAGGGTTGGTCAAATGATAGGGGAAATTTCTGATGTGTCTTTTTTTAAGAAACAAGCTGTATGTGACACTTTGAAGGTTATCTTTGCTTATTTTTAGTGACAAATCACTGCTAGTTTTAAATTTTTGATGGTGACTTTGGTGGTCATGTATAGAGAAATCTTTTACTGGCTGTGTCTGATGCTATTTCTGTTCTGGCCATGAAATCCTTTCACTTTCACCAATGTCAATATCACGTTTTCTTTTCACTGAGGCATAGAAGTATCTGATAAGCATACTGTACAGTGAAATTTTGAGGGTTGACTTTGCTTAATTTAATGATATAAGTTGTTGCAAGTTGGTTGTTGAAATTGATGGTGACAAAAAGAACCAGCCTTTTGCTGACTTTCATTGTATTTTCGTTTTTACAGCATTACACCAGTATCTAAGCAGAGAACTATTTTGACACCAGTATCTATGCAGAGAACTACGTGGTACAATAGGTAGCAAATTAATACATAAGTGCCATGATATGTTGATAATCTGTTTAAGAATCAAAGATGATTAAATTATTTGAACTTCCATTTTCCCCCTTATTTTTTAGTGTATATATGAATGTTGTGTGTTTGTTTGTAAAGACAGGGATATTTTGACCGGTTTTTGTGGTATCCGGGTAAAATTTTGCAAAAGAAAAATTTGAAAACCGCCCCTCCACTTAGAGCTGATCCTGCCCTGATTCTTTTCAGGACAACAATTTTTTTGAAGCTGTGCTTTGCATTACTTGAACCGAGGTATGTTCCTGAGTAGATAACCTTTAATTTGTTCTTTGATAGATCCGTCCTCCAGAAGATATTTGGAACCCAGGCATAGAGATGGTGTGGAAATTGTCAAGAGGATATAAACTATGTTGGAAAAGTTGTATTTTGCACTACTTCTTCTAAAGCATGTGCAGAGTTTTGGCATGAGCCATGGGGTTGAAAGCTGTGTTTAGTAAAGTCGATGAATTTAAATATGCTATGTGATATGCAAGTTGTCTCCGAATAGAGGGTAGAATGAATTTTTATAACAAGACCCAAAAACCTTTGGCTTTGCCTTTGTCCAGATAAATGCACAGTGGCTAATGTAGAACAGTATTGAAGAAAAATCCGCCCTAAAATGGATACAATTATGTTTAATAACCCTGCCTCTCCTATAAGTGTATGGCACCTTGCATCATCATGTTAGTGTAAAAGGCATTTAATGTCTACCTTAGATCATTTTAGAGATCCGTCCAAATAAAATATTTTGAACACTTATTCCAAATTTATACAATGAAGAATATTTTGATGAACGATAAAGAGCCAATACGAACAATCAAATAGCCTTGTTTTCCACACTTGAAGACCATAAGTATGTCTGATATCTGTTAATTTTACTATGCAGTCTTCAGCATGTTCTTCAGCATGTCATCAGTAGCCATGCCTTTATATCAATTGATCGCTGTTTTCTATTTACTTTCAAAATGTAGTTTCAGGTCCAATGAACTGTAGTGACTTTATTGTTGACGTTTGAGGATCACTAATGCTTGCCTCTTTTTCACGTACATTTTGCAGTCGTTTTTATGACTTCATGCCTTTTGCTTAAATGACGATAATGTCATTTTTATTATCAATTTAACTTCACATTAAAACATTTTGAAATAAGGAGTGAAAAATATCAATTGTCACTTTCCTCTCTTAACGTTTAAATCTGACTGTTTTAGCTAGCTCGGTTTGACAAAGGAGAAGCAAATTATTGAATATAATGGATGGTGAAATTATTCTCATCAGAATTTGTGTTCGGCAATAATAAATTGGTAAGTGGAACATGATGAGGTAGTGGAGGTCGTATCGCAAGTTTTGCATTCAGTTATATTGTTCTCATACGTCACATTGTGATGATAATTCGTTGTTCTAACAACTGCATCATGTTTCCAGTGCCAATTTAGTAAATGACTATTCTCTAGAGGTGCCTTGTTTGGTGTTTTTCTCGTCAAATCGTCTTCGTCCGAGACGATGACTACAAATAAACTAGCTTTTTATCCAGCTAATGAACGTCTGAAAGACACAAATATAAGTAACAATATGGAACCTGAAATTAGTTGCTCTGTCATTAACTTTTCAAGGAAAGAGTTTACAAGTAAAAGTCTTTATTTCCTGGAAAAATACTGTTCTCCAAAGTACTGGTTGACGTACTCAGTGACAAAAGTTGCAGCGCTTTGTTTCCATTTATCTATTCTTCCGGGTGCCTATATAATGCAGTAAGACTGAGTTCGTTACCTACAAAAACTAGAATTTCTTCTTCTGCTTCTTCTTCTTCTTCTTTTCCCTTCAGTTGCTCCCTTATTCGGAGGTCGCCGCAAAGAATGTTTCTTCTCCAGGGTGCTCAATTTTGTCTGTCTCCTGGTTCTACTCCTGCAGCTTTTATGTCCCCTTTATATTGTCTATTCACCTCTACTTTACTCTCCTTCTCTTTCTTGCTCTTAGTACCTTCATCCCCATCACTCTCCATCCTGCAAACCTATCATCTGTCTTCTGCACATAAGCGTACCATCTCAGCCGAACCTCTCTCAATCACCCTGCTATTTCTTCTGCACAAATACTTCCTCTCATCATCTCAGTTGTAATGATATCCCTTCTCATCATCTACCGAGCAACGCAACCTGTTTATTTCTGCAGCATTCATCTTCTTTTATAAGTCCAGTGTATTGTTTCCATCCCTTACATCATAGCCGGCAAAACCACAATTGTATAAATTTTCCGCTTAACTTTCACAGGAATTATCCTATTGCACAATATTTGCGTTGTCTTTTTGCAGCTTTTCCATCCGGATTGTATTCCTTTTCTAACTTCAATGCTACTTCCTTTGTCGCTTTCGACCGTCAGTCCCAGGTAGTTGAACACTTCAACCTCCGTTACTACCTATCTGACCAGTTGTGTGGATGACCTGTCATTCATTTTGTTTATAATTAAATGCTCAGTGTTTGATCTACTGACGTTCAGACGTTTCTTTTCCGGTGTGTCCCTTTACCCACCAATTCACTATTTGCTTCCTCTTCCCCGACATTCACCAACACCACGTCGTCTGCAAACATCATGTTGGATGGGCTTGATTGTCTCATCTTTTCAGTAAGCTGGCCCATTACAATAGCAAATAATAAGTTGCTCAAAGCAGAGCCTTTACGAAGGCCCAAGTTTGCATTAAAGGGCTCCATCACTTTTGCTACACATTTAACGTCGATTTTCCATCCTTCATACATACCTTTCAGTCACCGGACGTACTTCTCTAAAGCCTCTTTTCCACTCATATTATACCATACCTCTATCTTTGGAACTCTATCGTACACCTCTTTTCAGACCTTCCCTGTGCATTTCCGCTATCGTTCTCGGTATATGTATATATATATATATATACAGTGATTTTCTTCGGCACTAACCCCAACTGTTCCTGGCTGAAGGTGACTTTATTTTATCTTTAGTGTGTGTCTCATTAGCTGCTCTGTAATTAGCACAGCTCTGCAGCTCCCGTTATCTCTGTAGCTGGACAAAAGTATACTTTTTCATCACTCATCTGGTATCTTCTCCGTCTTTAAGATGCTGTTGAAAAATGCCGTGAGTAACACCGGGGCACAGTCAACCAGGCTTTTCCAAACTTCTGTTGGTATGCTATCAAGTAATTTTCCTATTTTCANTGTGCATTTCCGCTATCGTTCTCGGTATATGTATATATATATATATATATATATATATATATATATATATATACAGTGATTTTCTTCGGCACTAACCCCAACTGTTCCTGGCTGAAGGTGACTTTATTTTATCTTTAGTGTGTGTCTCATTAGCTGCTCTGTAATTAGCACAGCTCTGCAGCTCCCGTTATCTCTGTAGCTGGACAAAAGTATACTTTTTCATCACTCATCTGGTATCTTCTCCGTCTTTAAGATGCTGTTGAAAAATGCCGTGAGTAACACCGGGGCACAGTCAACCAGGCTTTTCCAAACTTCTGTTGGTATGCTATCAAGTAATTTTCCTATTTTCATTACTTTTCCCTTTTGTTTTTGCTCTTCTTTTAATCATTCCATTCTTATATTTTCTTTATTCATGACGTTTATACTCTTTCCATCAGTTCAAAATGGTTTCGCCGCTGTCCAAAAATATGCCTTTTCTTATTCGATCATTTTTATACGCTTTCATGTTTTTTGACTCTCTATCCATCGGCAGTGGCAGTCGATATACTAATTTCTTTCCCTCTTTAGTCTCCATGTTTCTGTATTCTTTTCATAGGCCTTGGCCTTAGGTCTAGCTTCACTTTTCTTCGTTTTCTTTACTGTTTCCCAGTACTTGTTCCGGTTGCCATCATTTCTGTCTCTGCTCCAGATCGTATATGCCCTTTTCGCTTATGCAAGCTTTTCATTATCTTCTCATTCCATTACATGCTTTCCTTATCTTTATTCCAATTACACAACGTCTTTTCAAGTACTCTTTTTTACGATATAACCTGTTGAGGCTAAAGTAGTTTGCCACTGGGAGCTTGTTCTTTAAGTCCCTTCGTATTTCACTACAGAATTTTTCTTCAAAATCCTATTCCTCGAGTTTACGCCATCTTACTCTACTTCGTTTTTCCTCGTACTATGCTTTACCGCTTTCATCTTGGCTTTGCAGAGAACCATTTTGTATTGAATCGTTACCGCATCTCCTGTTACCGCTTTGCAGTCAGTTACATCCTTTAAGTGTCTCCTAAATAGAATGCAATCAACTTTTGTTCAAACATGTCAACTTTCATGCGTCATTCGCTCTTCATCAGATTTTTTTTATCGTAAGTGCTCAAAATAGCCAAGTAGGAACTTTTTTGCTTCGTCTTCTTTACATTTAAAATTCCCTCATCCATATTTGCTCATCTCTCGGTAATTTCATTATGGTTTCACCCATGGTTCTTCAGAACTCTTCTTTCACCAAATCATCATATGATATATGGCATTGACAATATTCATTATCTCTCCGTTGACTTTCAGTCTCATCGATGTAACTGTCACTCACTCGATCTACCTCGAGCACATCTGATGTCAGACTATGTTCCAGATTACACCCACACCATTCCCTTTATTATCAATCCTATGTTAATAGAGTTGGCACTCTCTACCCTCAGCACCCTAACATTTCGTTTCGTGAACACACAATGTCTGCATCCTCCTTTCAATGATATAAGCCACTTCCCGAGACCGTTCACGTATGCTTCCCATATTCAATGTTCCTATCTTAAGTTTCTCCTCTTTCTTTTCTTGCTTCATCCTCTGTTATTATTATCTTTCTTTTACACGATTCCTTCATCTTTTTTTGCATTTTCTCTTTCTTGTCCCAGTATTATACCTCATTTCCTTAGTGGTAACCCGAGATTAAGTGGTTGCTTTTAAACTGGGTCCCGAAAGACCCAGTATGCGTAAACTGTTTGTGAACATTTTATTCCCTTCTTATTTAGCATGGGTTGTTTTACAGTTGTAGGTCCTTCCCGGCCCCAATCACAGTTGTAAGCGGTGGTTCTAGCCTTTGGTGAAAGGACACAATCAGAGGACAGTGAGATTCATCTGATTAACAAGTGGGTGAACTTCGGTAGTAAAAGGACCACTTCCAATTTGAATTTGGGTAACAGGTTCATTTAGTGATATTTTGCCGTTGACACAACTATTGTGTTCCTCGTCGAAGCTTCACAACTGGATGCAAATTAAAATCTTATTTAAGACTCATACGAAAACAATAACCATTTCTCAGAAAACCATGAAATTTTTCATTATTTTGGATATACGTAGAAGTTGTAATGTGCATGACTGTCAGATCAAAGAAAGAGCATAAGGTTTTAAAACCATTGCATTTATTTCAGAAATACGCCATCTTCTCTTACAACGTAATAATTGATCTACAGGATTCAATTTACTGAATGTATAGCCTGCGGTAACGGAGTAATTAACTAACACTGGAGCAGGGGTCTTAGGAAGAAACTTTTGTGATCTTACCTTTAGATAGAACAATTGTTAACTCTTACGTGACATAAAAAGTTTGCTCCTTTGATGTGCAATGTTATTGTCTAAAACATTACGCATCATACTATGGTTCAAGAGATAAAGACAATGTATTACAAGTCTTTCCGAAGAGTCATACAAATGTCAGATAGTTTTGCATTCAACCTTAACTCACAATTTACCACTTAAGAAAATCTATTACTTTCTTGTCTCAGGTACAAATTAAAATTCTCTACCTGAAAGCTACTTATTGCAAATACTAATTTGTTATGGTGTTCAACATTTTTTAATACTGATAAATAAAATTTCAGCTTCATCTCATAAAAATGTTTATTCTTGGCAAATCTTTTCCAAATTATATTTTTTTCATATGCTGTTACATGATTGTGAGCTAAAACTGATGATCTATAACATGACGAAATATTGTCTCCGCAGGGTAATGTTGTTATCTTTTTAACTGAATAATTTTATCATATATAGTAAATAGCACTGGTTTAATGTTGATGAATGAAAAGTAGAACACGTCCCAATTTCGTAATTTTAGCTGTATACTTTCATATTATATTGTTTTCATCCATGATTATGTCGTTTGTTTTTCATATCAAAAACTTATGTAGTTATACTTTGCTACATTTTCTGAGAAATACACTGGACTAGTTTAGACAAACTTGGCCATGTTTCTGAAAAAAAACTTTAGGCGCTCCAAATCACCGCCGGAGGCATTTGAAAATTAGAAGTACCACAAATTCCTAACGCGACGTAGCGTCTTGACAATAGGGACTGACGTTTGACAGCCCCGGCTCAACTTTTTATTTGATATTGCTTTCACTGGTATCTTAGTACAAACAACATTACAGTGCCTGTTTCCAATGTACTCTTCCTCATTTATTGGTAAGAGGAAGTTCGAGATTGTGGACAGTAAAATGAGTGAGTAGTTCTACAAACATAACGTAAATTGTGTTTACTAGAAAGCTGTATGGCGAGATAATATTTTAACCTAACCTAAAGATAGTACCCCCAATTTTAAAGAGCTACAAGGCAGGTTGTGTATTCATTTTGTATGGCTTGCGTCACTGACAGCCAAACTATATTTCCGCTGTCAATCTGAGATTTTGAACATTTCCAAAGCTGTTAGAAAAGTTAGTTTCAAGCGATATCAAGCAGTAATAGAGTAATAAATTTACGTTTACTTTATCTTTGCTTTGACAACTAAGATATCTAGATCAAATGCTAAGCAAAACTATGACAAACGACATTTTCAGACATGATTTTTCGTATTTGAACTCTTATAGTAGTTAGGAAATTGCGTCAACAAAAAACAATGTCCTCCGAAATATACATAGTGCACCAGAAACAGCTGTAGATTTGACCTTGCTTTGATATTCCAAGTTTTTTCTGAATCAAAGAACCGTCAGTTTGGTTCATTTTCTAGCTGAATTGGGTCTGAGGATGAAAATTAAAATAGTATCAGCAGAAATATTTGTACTCTGCCACAATATGTCCGAAAATAGATAATCATTTTGCTAAAGGAAGGAAGTTCAAACTATGTACCAAGAAAGATTTTTCAGCTGGTTGTCTGAAATCAACAGAGCATTGGAAAATTAAATTAAGAAATGAGTTTGAACCTGTTATATTTCAACAGAACCTCTGTTTGAAACTTATTTTTGTAGTTCTAAGTAAGGCTATTCTGTGTTTTTGACCATCCATCGGTAATCAAAACCCTTTGAATTAATACACAGTCAGTTCCTTTTAATAACAAGAAGGCTGGCTTCTCCAGTATTGGAATTTTTAACAATAATGCAGGTAAGCTTCAATACCCCTGCACTACAACTGTGGTAAAGAGCTAGTTATGTAACAATTTTGCAGTATTACGGAATTTGTGTGAGTACGGTTTGATTTGTTAGGGTGTGAGCCAGTCGAACTGAAGCAGCTACTCTTGCCACAATAAAGTCTAAACAGGTCAAGATTCTTTAAACATTGCGGTCGTATTGGTAGCAATGTCATTCTTGCAATGTATCTACAATGACTTTAATATAGAGGGTCACTTATGAAACCTGAACAAAAGTTTATAATTAATATCGTTCATAATTAAAACATAGTACGTAAAAGATTAAAATTTATTCTAGATAAACCTCCTTTTTACAAATACACGCTGAAATGAATGATGCCTTATATAACTCCGGGAGAATCTACCATCATTTTTCAAACGAATTAGTTATGTGATGTTAAGCAGTATGCACATAGAACTTTGGTATTCACATCAATATTAACAAGCATTAGCAAATCAATTCATGGTGCTATGCTGGTTATTTTCTTCCTATTCTTAATTAATGAGTCTCTCATGGACAAGACGCCTCGCTATTACAAATTTCAAAAGTAAACAAATGAAGGATTGTTTGTTCTTGGTCCCTTTAAGACTGTTATTCTATGAAAAGCATGAGATATTTTCAAAAGGAAGGACTTGCGGTTAAGAGCTTTCCAGCCAAAACCCTGTCTGACTGCTTTGATCTATTTATAAAACAGAAGCCATGAAGCTCATAAGAAGCCTGTATATATATATATATATGTATACTCAAGCTACAGACAGTACTGTTTCGCCCTTTGTGGGTTCATCAGTGCAGCACAGAGTTTCTGAGACATAACTCTCAGGCCATGTTGCCGGAGCAAGCACAGCTTAAGAAGTTATTGTGGGATCCTGTCAGAGTGCTCAAACTACGCATGCGCAGTGAGCTCCGCATTACGCAAACGACAGGTTCCCATCTCAGATAGAGTGCTCAACCAAACTTTCGTAAGGGAGCGTAATACTCAA
>RDPX01000036.1:3151955-3239900 GCA_003991215.1 Morbakka virulenta | reverse complement strand
CAAGTAGATGCAGAACAATCAAGGTGACAGGAACCACTGGCAGAGGAAGACCAAAGAAAACATGGGAGGAAGTGATAAGGATGGATCTGAAAGAAAAAGGTGTCAGCAGAGAGCTGGTGAAGGATAGGATAACTTGGAAGTCAATTTCAAGAAATCGTCCAACACATGCTAGCATGTAAAACGGACGTTAAACCGAATATGATGATGATGATGATGATGACATTTCCACAAAAATCTATAAAATTGCAAAATCTCGAAAGCTAACAATGAGATGAAAAAGCTTTCTTTTTTTAAGCTTTTGAGGTTTTCTTCCCACTTCCACACATCAAACTTGATAATTAAACCAGCTTATGAAGGCCTTGAGCTTGTGCTTTGCCTACATCAGAGGAGCATTCTCTGTAATCATTTATGGGAAAATTGTTCAGACTGTTGAAAGCTTTTAAGAAGCTTCTGTGCAATATGAGCATCAAGCATCATTTTCTGTTTAATCACTTAAAGCTGTTTCCTCCAAACATGGACAATGTTGGCAATGAGCATGGAGAGTGATTCCACCTGGGCCTCAGGGACATTGAGGAGCTGTATGAAGGAAGATGGGTATTGCACATGATGGCTGACTATTGCCGGTCCATCATTTGGGACTTCCCACAGCAGAGGAATTGGTGAAAAAAATACAAGTGATGGTTCCTGCCTGAATAAAAAACTCAGTAGCAAAGATAGTGAAGCAAGTTATAGCACCTTTCTTCCATGTACATGTACATTGGTTATGTTATTGTTAGCTAGATTAACCTTATATGCTATATTTGTTTGTTGTATTGTTGTACTTTTTTTGGCAGTATGCTTTCTGTTTTCAATTTAATAATTATATAATCAACAATCATATTTTAATCCTTATTTCTATGCCATCTTTGCTGCTAACTGCATAAGTGTTGCATGTGAAATGCAGGATATGACCTTAACTTTTGCCCAATAAAGTGTGAATTCCAAGGGCTGTGGGTATATTGTACAGCAAAAATTTGAACTTGGGACATTAAAGTTAATAGGAAAATACACAAAAGAATCATTAAAAGGTCTTATTACTTATTACTATTAGTTTTGTTTTTACTTTTGTCAGAATAGAAAACCTTCTGTTGCTAGATCTTGTAGGAAACTTTGAAGTTGGGAAGGATGTGGTGCTTAAGGAAAAGGAAGTTATGAAAGAATTACTCACCAAACTGCCACGTAAAGCACAGCTGGGTTTCTCAACAATAAGAGATCAGTTGGCCCATAAAGGAGAACATGGCTTCAGAAGACTCTTTAATTCAGCACGTCCACATGATGCTGTTAAACTTGAGTATACCTGCTTGGACATTTCAAAATTTTATGTTGCATTGGGATGCAATCTTGGGCTTCTGTTTCTTTATGACAGAGAGGGAAACAGATTAAATAGATTTGTTTGTGAGGTAAGCGATGACTTCATTTTTTAATGTATAAAATTGTTACTGTATGCCAGTAGTATGATTTATTTAAAGTTGAAAGATTGACCACATTTTTTAATCAGTTTAGAAGAGTGAGAAAAGAGCTATTTTTATAAAATTGCTTTTGATCCATTTGAAAGTTAGGCAAATTGAAGTTATGTTAAATTTTTACATAATCCAAGAAACTGCAGTGATAGTATTGCAAAAAACACCCAGAAGGTACATTCTTTAGGTATTCCACCAAAATCATCAAGCAATTAGCATTTTTGGAAGAAAAGCCAGTAGAAGAATTATGAAATGTTTGTGATGCAAGAAGAAACATTTAAAAAGACATGGTATCATGTGAACATTTAACAAATAAGGTCAAAATTTGATTTTTTTTATCTAACTTTTTGAAATCCAGAAATATTACTGGATAAATAAATATTTTATTTCGATTTATTTTTGTTGCCGTGCTTACTTTTAATATTGTACATAATACCAGATTTTATTTTACCAATTGCAAGCCAGAAAGTAGAAATGCCATGTAGTATGCAAGTTTGGTTGTATTTACTTGGATTTTTTTGAAAAGAGATGAACAGCCAGACTTTTTCCTAACAGTAAAGAAAGGGGAGTTTGCATTTCTGTATTAAATTTTATTTTGATTGAAGACAAAAATGTATGCACTCTTCTTTCTGGTTAGCAGGCCTCGGAGGCAATTAAGAACAAGTTAACAGAAGTACCAATGGTATTATTTCATGATTTCTTTGACAGACAAACTTTTTTATAATAATCTTGCTATCCATGGGTCTTGTTTTTGTGTATTTATCTGTGTGATTTAATGAGCTATCCATGAGTACCATACACTTAGTGGGTAATGATTTTCATGAAATATGTTATACCCCAATGAAAGCAGCTTTTTAGATTTCAATTAGAGATAGATTACCAGGGATTTGGTTCACATTCTGTTTTTTAGTATTCTTAGTTACCATACATAGTGCCCTAACAAAAATTGGTAATGTGGTTGAAAGTGCCAAATTTTTGTTATTTCAATCTCAAGATTCTTGTTTTTACTAATGTTTTCCAATATTTTGAAAAGAGGTATTATCTGCTTGTATTGTGATATCAATCAGAAGACAATTTTTTCAGACTTTTTTAATGACAACATTTGGTCTGTTTGCCTAGTTTCATTTGGTCTTTCTGTATGCTGCTGTAGCAAGTTTGGAGCAGCCAGAAATAGTGTGGCTGGTGGCCTCAATTTTCTCATTACAGAGTCTAAATTTGGGATCTCCTTCATTGTGCAAGATTTTGGCCTGGTAGGTCCTTGTTAGCAGATATTGATCTTGTGCTGCTAAGATAAACCCCTCAGTTTCAGCTTTCAACTCTGAGCTGCTTGAAATTTCTTGCCTAGCTTTTTGTTTGCTATGTTTTGCTGCTTTTGTTGGGATTGTTGTTTCATCATTGTTATTTTCTTTTAAGTTTAGCTCTCTTCTGTATATCTGTGCATCTTTTCTGATGGAATGGAATTTCTTGTACCTTTCATGCTGGTTTACTAACTGTATCATTTAGTTGTTGTTATTCTGAATGTAGGTAACATGTCTTGTGGTAGTGGTCCAGTAATGTAGTACTAGCCAGATAAGGCTTGTACCACCCACTTATTGGGGAAGATATTCTATAAATACCAGGGTTTTTTTGTGTGTGTTGCATTCTATTTGCTGTCATCAGTTTTCATAATAAATCAATAATGATAATAATAATAATATTATTATTATTATTATTATTATTATTATTATTATTATTATTCTGATTTGCACATTATGGGTATTAACTTCTGCTATTGTCATCCTCAGCATCAGGTCCATTTCATTGGACTTGAGACACTGAAGGTACTTTAGATACTGAGAACGTTTTGCAAAGTGTGTGCAGTTCGCAGTAAGGCAGACATTTGGAAGAGTGCCAATATCATCCTATATATTCAGTTGCTCCAGAAATCCTTTCAATCTGAGTGCAATACTTCCCAGAGCTCCAATTATGATTTGGATAACAGTTGCTTTAACGCTCCAAATATTCTGGATTTCAATTTTCAGACCAGAGTAGCTCAGGATCTCTTTGCATTCTTTTGTATCACTCTGTGGTCACCTGGACAAGCAACATCAATAATCAGACATTCTTGGATATCTTTCAAGAGGACTGTGATGTCTGATTTATTATGTTCAAGTCAAATTTCGGTCTGTATTTTAAAATCCCACAGAATCTTTAGCTTATCAGTCTCAATGACTGCTTCAGTTACATGATTTTACCATTGATCTGCCACCTGGATTCCATACTTTCGACAAAGGTTCCAGTGAAGGTTCAAGCACTCTTTGTCATGTTGCCTTTTGTACTTGCATTGAGTGAGCGGTGTGCACTCACTGACTATGTGCATGATTCCCTCTGGGTGTTGGCCACACATTTGCCATAAGTTACTCCTGAGAGCCCTGTAGTATTTCTTTTTCACAGAGTTTGTTCTTGTTGTTTTAGTAGTAGTAGTAGTAGTAGTAGTAGTAGTAGTAGTAATAGTAATAGAAGTAGTAGTAATAGTAGTAGTAGTAGTAATAGTAGTAGTAATAGGAGTAGTAGTAGTAATNCCTTTTGTACTTGCATTGAGTGAGCGGTGTGCACTCACTGACTATGTGCATGATTCCCTCTGGGTGTTGGCCACACATTTGCCATAAGTTACTCCTGAGAGCCCTGTAGTATTTCTTTTTCACAGAGTTTGTTCTTGTTGTTTTAGTAGTAGTAGTAGTAGTAGTAGTAGTAGTAGTAGTAATAGTAATAGAAGTAGTAGTAATAGTAGTAGTAGTAGTAATAGTAGTAGTAATAGGAGTAGTAGTAGTAATAGTAGTAGTAGTAGTAGTAGTAGTAGTAGTAGTAGTAGTAGTAGTAGTAGTAGTAGTAGTATTTCATGCAAACACAGCCTGGTTGATATTTGGTTTGTGGTAAGTTTTGCTGGGCATAAAGTTGCAACCCTACAACCTCAGTTGACCACCACATATAAAAGTGACCTTCCTCTTCCTGGTAGGCAAGCTTTTAGATGTGTTTCAATAAAGATATTTGGGCTGACTTGTTCAAGTCATTGGTGGAAATCCTTTGATATGGAGCCTAGTACCCTGATAACAATGAGTGTAACTCACATTTTTACACTCTCAAATTCTTTTCAATTCCCATTTCCAGCCATGGTATTGTTCAATCTTCACCCTTTTCTTTTCATCTGTTCTTGTGTCAAATGGGCATGAGACATCCATAACTTTAAAGGATCTTCCTTTCTTTTCAAATATTTAAATATCTGGCACTTAATGCTCCTAAACTTTAGTGGTATGAATTTGCTTGTCCCAGAATATTTTAACTTTCTCATCCACAACAATGCTATTTGGCTTATGCTTTTACCATTTTTCTGTCTTTTGTAAATCATACTTCTTACAAAGCAGCTAATGCATGACCTGAGCTATTTTATCATGCCTCCACTTCTTGTACTTCTTTTTAACCAGGTTTTTACATTCAGAGACTAGATGAGCCATGCCTTTTTGCTCTCCCCATATTCTTCAGAATGGTAAAATGTGTTTTTTGTTTTTATAATTTCTGTGTGCTAATAGCTTGTTTTATGGTGCCATTATTGTGGCTTCATTAGCTTTTTCTAGGTCACCATGTTTCAGGCAATCCCAACTTCCTATTTCTGTAAACTCAGTTTTATTTGAGAAGACACTTGAGTTTCCTACTTCTCAAGTTGTTTTTCCTTATATTGTTCATTATTGTTTTGACCTTACTGACCTCAAGGCCCCAGGTTATAAATTGATACTTGCATATTCATACAAACTGTTCTTTTTGATTAACAGACTGTCTGATGCTATGCTATGCTTAACTTGTCACTAGTCAAGATAAGCATTGCATCAGAAAAAAACTAGACACTGACAAATGAAGCAGATATAAAAAAGAAAGGGAAGGTTGAGACACATGGTCATTTTTCTATCTGGATTCAAAAGTTTGAAGTACAATTAAAAGAAAAAAGAAAATAAATATGTTAAAATTAATTAAATGCTGCATAGAAGGGCATTTAAAGTATGGAAGTGAACAGAAGATAAGCACATTACAGGTAGAGGTAAGAAAGCAGATAAAACAGTTGACCCTGCATAGCAGCATAACACGTGACAAAGAATCAAGTTATAACATGTGAGAACAGCAACATTCTGATAGTAATGGATAATAAATCTGCTTTTATTGCAGAAATATGAATTGTGTACACTGATTTTAAGACAGCTTGTGAATTAGTAGCTACTATGGCATTTCTTTCAGGTACTGGTATTGCCCCTGAAGAAAAAAGAAAACTAGTACATAAACCATAAAATAATATTGATTTATTTTATGTAGGTAAAGCATGTTCCAGTTACTGCTACAAAGATATTGGAATCTACAAATTTTGTTGCAGCTGGGCAATATAATGGAAATCTAACAATTTTTCACTATGCAACTGAGAAAAGTGGAGTGACCAAGGTATATATTTGTTGTGTGGCAATCCATTTTATATTATGTTTAAATTTATATTGCAGTGCAATGGAGTGACATTTGAGTATCAAATTATGTGGGTGTAAGGAATAAGTTGTGTTTATTGGATTAAAAGTTGCTCATTAATGTATTGCTGAAGGTAATTCATGTAGGGAAACAACTTTACCATTTTGGGCTCAAGGGATACAGGAATGGCTACTTGTGTGAAGTTAAAAAGGAGTGTCAAAATGTACACATAACTTGTATCATAGCCTGTTACAGTAAAGTTAAGAAGATTGTTTTGGGTTTCTTTTCATAAAAACAATAAGTCATTGCTAGCAGACCGTAAGGACAACAGAATACAAATAATCGATTTTTGGAATTCTAATTGATATTCCTAGTTCTTTCTTGTGTAGTGAAGTATTGTCTGACCCTATGTTACAACATTTCATAACAGAATGATATGAGGAGTAAGAAAGAAGTGTGAGATCATTTAGATTCTGCATGAATGTAACCTTGACTAATGGCTTTTGAAAACACAGAATGGACTGATTATAGTGTTTGTTTCAAAGTTATTCTGTTTGTTAAGGCTGATTATAATAACTATACTTAATTTTGAAAAGGAAAACTAGTAGGATAATGACTTAGGTAGGAATGAAAGATAATCATGTAATCTTCATGAAAGAGTACTATATTATGAAAACAAAAGTATATAATCATTACAAATTTTTCATTTTCTTATTTCCTGATCCAATTATTTCAGCTTACAACTGAATAAAATGGAATTAGACTCTTATTCCAATGTCCAGTCGATGATTCCTTGAGCTACTATCACGTTTTGACCCATAGCAGGCAGTTTGATGATGCAGTTTGTCATTGTCAATTCTCCATATAAACTTTGAGTATATCATGGGATTTTTTTACAATAGATTATCAGAAAACTTCATGATATGTCATTACTCAACTTTTAATTCACGAGAAAGAATGAGGTTTGGTGAAAAAAGCTTCCTGAATTGCAATTGTCTAAAGCCACTAGATGTGTTCATTGAAACACAGGGTAACATTTGCACAGTGGTATATTGGCAATAACCCACAACATCAACACCACTTAGCTTTTTTTGTGTGCAACTCTGTCAGCATTTGACATTTCACCCTGTAATACAATCATTTTCTGCCCTTGCAAACTGTCATGAAAATTAAGGTCCATTGAAAGTTTAAAAATTGATTGCTGTGTGCTTAGTTTTTTGAGAACCAAATTGGGATAGAATATTTTGAAAATTTATTTCAGAGAATAACAGAAAATGCTGATTGTTGTATGACTGTATTCTTTAAAGAAATGAAAGTAGTTACTGGAGGAAAAAGATGCTGAGTTGACATTGTAGAGACAATACTTCTTGTTAGCATTAATTTGGGTGACATCAAGGTATGAATTCTTGCACTGACCAATTATGTAGTGTAGTTGGTCAGGCTAATGAGTACAAGGAACAGAAAACCACCAAAGACTGTCAAATCCAATCTTAACGCTACAGATCCATTGGATTGGGCTCTTTTGGAAGATATAAACCCACCAATTCTGAATAGATTACCATATGTTAGCAATTGTTAGAGTTTTTTCATCCTTTTGCCAAGAAATGGATATATTCCTAAAGCTTTAGTTTTGGTATGAGCAGTTTGTTTCCAAAGTAGGTCACCTTTTATTTTTCTGATTTTCTCCCAATGCCATAACTATGCTAATTTTGATCAAATTGTGATGAGAATACAGGTGTGAATCAGAATCACAGGCACTTGTTTGATTTGACAGCCAAAGCCCTTGCCATTTCCAGAGCGTCATGAGTAGTTAGCATTTGTACACCTGCCATACCAGGTGTACAGGATTTTGAAAATAGCATGGAAACCTGTACGGTGCTTGGTCACAAAGTTCCCTTTTAAGAGGCCATAATAATTCCCTTTTATTATTCTCTTACCTCCCTCCCACAATCTATCAAGACTGTTGCCTTGCCATGGTTGAACAGGGGAAAAAATATATATGCCTTATCCTGTGCATTAACATTTTAGCCACTACTCAAATGCACTGTAGAAGCACATCATGTTGCCCCAGTGACTGCGATCCAGTGGACACCAGATGGAACCAAAGTGTTTACTGGAGACAGTGAAGGACATGTTGCAATCACAGTTATAAATATGGATGAGGTATGAATAGTTTGTTTATTATCACACTTAAACAGAAAATGTATAATAAAGTGAAATGGATAGGTAAAAGGTTATGTAGTACAATATTGAGAAAAAGAGATGAAGCACTTATAGCAAGTACTGATCATTATTTAATATTGTAGGGTGAAGATGAAGTAGTCAATTTTATTTGCACAACTTACGGTTAATGAAAATGTTGCACTTTTTAGTTTTTTCATGTATTTTTTAAAACGTTTCCACTTCAATTTTCACACTTTGATTTCATTTATAAGTTTTTACCTAAATTCTTTTTGTTTTTGCAAATGCCAACAAGTACAGGCCTATGTTAAGAAAGGCTATCAGTTAAACAGGAAGTTTACAGCCATTAGCCCTTGAAGGGCTAGGAGATCATGAGACTTTGCGGTTAGTCCTGAGCAGTCAGGTTTGGTTTGTGTTTTTTCATTAGAGTATTTAAGCAATGCATCAACATATAGTTTATCTTGGGGGCTTTATAGAAGATACTATTGCGTGGTGTTTTTTGACAGGACTCTATTTACAGTAGATTTTAAGAAACACTCACGTCATCCTGGATGTTTCCGGCAAGGCAGTACTCAAAACTGAGCCCTGAAGATATCCGCTATGGAGAGCTGAAATTTGAGAGGACAACCATTCGTCTTCAACAACTGCATTATATAGAGAGACATAAAGGTGCTTGATATAAAAATAGCCTTTAAAGGACCCAGTAGTTCACGATATGAAATGGAGGAGTACCTTGAATCAATCTGTTGAGTAGAAGAGAACTGAACGGGGGCAGAGGCAAAGCCAAATAAGCGGGTCTTCAGTAAGAAGCACAACAAATCTAGCAGACCAGACCCGGTGAACAAATGGAACCATTTCGACAGAGATTACTGCTCCCGTATCAGTCGGTACAGCCACAGGCAACGCTATTTTAACAGACCTAACAGGAAATATTGACTTAGTCTTCCCCGAACGATGGAAGCCTGCTAACCTAACTAGTGCCTTAAGCTAAATCACTTTGTTTTGAGAGGCGTATGGGTCCTAATAAGGCCCGTGGTTTTATTTTTAAACACAGAATCAGTAAGTTAAAATACAGAACTATTTTTTTCTCAGAAAGGAGGGGGATGGGGTTTTATTGGCCGTGGTAAAGTAATTGGTCATTTGCTGGAGCAAATTGATATTGACTTTTTCAGTGAAGATTTATTCCATATGTGGTGCTCTCCTTTATATTTTTAATAACACTTGGACCAAAGGATTTATAGATTATTACACTGGGTTTTCTTTCTCCCCTTGGAGAACCATATGAAGAACATTTTACTTCGTTGTGGATGAAGTGGGTGCAAACATATTGACATATTGAAGGGAAATAAACTAGCGTGTTTATTTCCCTTATTTTAATGAAAAAGATAAAGTTTAATTATGTCAGGATTTGTGCTACTATCTTACGTGTTTACAATTCAACGTACGTATCAACTAGTTCTGGGAGGAGCTGTATGCATGGCGTGTTATCATTGCTTGTTTGGTGATCGCACAAACTACCAATTATATGGCTGCGTTGGTCAACAATTACGTACCGTTTTAATTCCCTGAGGTTTTTTTCTCTTTTTTTGTTTGTTTGTTTATTTTTGGACTATTTTTATATATTTTATTTTGAAGAATTATTGAGCAGTTTTATTTGACTTGTTCCTGGCGGATAGAGCTATTTCTGGAACCTTAAACTAGCTAGCTTCCGTTGTTGACAATCATCCAAATTTTTGGAATAAATAACATAAAGCCGTTGAATGAAAACCGCAAACAAAGCATGAGTTTTCTTAGAGATCGTTTCAAAACAATATTTGATGTGTGAAAATATTACTTTATATATATACTTTTCTATATTTTTGCGTGCTCGGGTAGCTGTAATTGATTTTCTTTCAGATAGTCTTGGAATGCTTGTTGTAGGGAGGTATGAGGCGCCAGGTGAAACGAAAATTGAAAGAGGGGATAATAATGGTATGAGGCTATCGGAATGCTACATGGCTTACTTGACATACATGGGTAAATGCGTGTGCGATGCCAATCCATTTATCAGGCCCATAATCAATTCTCATATTGTATACTGCCAGTATTTCGCGTGTTTAATAATGAGCTTTTTACGTTTTCTTAAACCATTTATTTCATTCCAGGGACAGACGCATACTGTAAACATTTGCAATGAAGAATCGCCAGTTGTACAGTTGGCGTTTAGTCATACAGCCCTTTTAATTTCCACCCTCCGGAGATCGCTGATATGGCCATTTAATACAAAAACACCAGTGCAACTTGGACAGCAAGAAAGAAAAGTGTGGGTTTCGAAACTTCTTTTTTTGCTGTTAACTTCTTTGCCTTTCAGTGTTTTATGTATAGAGAGACTGAAACTGTTTTTATGTGAGTACATTTGCGATTGCCCTATAGAGGTGTGTGGGCCAGCTTGTTGTTTATGCAAATCTTCACATTTTCAATAGACTTGCTATTTTGTTAGGTTTTTTTACGGGTTCCGTCTTTGCCACCATGATAGAAATTTTTACAGCTCTCCTCCCCTAAGTAAAAACCCCATTACTTTGAATTTGCTCAGATGTTAATGAAAATAATACTACAGCTATTTCTAGATTTTATGTGGGTAGAAATAATCTGTCAAAACCTTTACGTTCTTTCTATATATACTAGTTACTGTTTATATCTTGTTTCAGCTTCTGTTTTCTTTATAGCACCCTAAATCAGCTTTTGTGCACGTTTAGCTGCTTATTCTCATGCTTATTGTCTTTTTTAGCTATCTTGATTTCTATTAAGTTTTATGGAACTTTGTCGATATAATGTGTCTTAAAGGTGTGATTTAATCATATTAATTGATGTAAGGGTGTGGTTTTAACCAAGGGAGACCATTTTGATACTATTATGAAACGATTGCGCTTTCATTAAGAGAAAAAAGTCTGTTGACGCAGTCAACGATGTTTTGAAGGTGCTTTTAAATGTTTGACTTCTAAGAAATGGTTTTATGCTTTCGTAGAATTTTATGGTCAGAATGCATTAGTCAAGAATCAGTATATTTAGGAATTTGGTAGCAAAGGGAGTCATTCCATCTGTAAGCTGGTTGTTTGCAAAGAATGTATTATGCCTGAAATGTAACACCATTTTGTTAGGAATATTTGTTTAAATATATGGTAAATTTAATCTTTTTTTTTCTGTAGTTATGGCAATTTTGGCGCATGCTTCTTTCCCACTGCAAAAGAAGTACCTTCCGAACTCCAGCCAATCATTTATGCTTCCAGACCTGGATTGCGAATGTGGAAAGCGACAATGGAGGGGAAAGTGATGGTAACTATGTTTTTTAAAGAATCCGTGTCGCAAGGAGAGCCCGAAATATATACAATTAACTTGCCATCAAAAGGGGTATCAGCTTGCCCTACGGAACAAAGGCAATTTGGCACCGTCGAAGTGTTGGATGATTCTTATCTAGTATCCTTTCAAGGGTCGTGTTTGTGGGTGATTGATCCAATTTTCGGCCGATTGATTGGTTGCCATGGAAATTTAGGGCTGGTTGTTGATATCGCTGTTTTGAAAAACGAAATTTTTGTTCTTACAAAAGAGGAAGGGCATTTTTTACGAAGGATAACTTTAAGGACAAGAGCGGAAAGCCCAATTATACAAGTAAAAGAACTTAATCTGGTGGATGATGATGTGGAAAATGAGGAAAATGCTATAAGGTCATCCAGCATTAGTCAGTTTGCAGAAAATGATAAACTGGAAAGACTGATCGATGATGTTGGTAATACAATGGTTGGTATTATTTCAGGTGTAAAATCGACAGTTGTGAAAACCATTGGACAGATTACAAAGGATGATTCCGAAGAGGAGAGGAGTGATGGTGGGTATGGTACGTCAGGAAGCTATTCAAGCCCACAGACGTTATTGAGGTCGCTAAATACAAAACCCCAACTTCATAATGGGTGTTTAAGTACAAGCCCCTTCTCCAATCAAAGTAGTCTGAAAATGGTAAATACTTTAGAGTCGTGCTTAACTGAAGATGACAATCTTAACGAAGTGGCCGGAATCGAGGCCATCGTTTGTGACAATCAGACACCCGAGGAAGAAGTTAATTTTATAATTGAACATAGAAGTCGAGAATATGAAGCACCTTTTCAGCATTTAGTTCAACAGGAATATCCTTCAGAAATAGTTTATGAAGGTACTTCCAAAGGAGTCCCTGTATCAAAACGGAAAAGGAAAAAGAGAAAAAGTATGTTAACACTGACATTTTATTCGTTGTATGGCTGGTATTTTGCGTTTGTAGTTAAGACACGTACTATCCAACCAACAAATTAGCTTCCCAGGGATAAATTTTATGGAGTTAGGTTTTTATAATTATCCCTACCGCGTGCACACGCACGCACGCACACGCATAACACACTCCCACTCACTCACTCACTCACTATGCAAGGTTATGAGCAGACAGTATTTTTGGAGCAAGTGTAAACAGCGATACCACCTTATAACTTGGGACGAAGCCCCTCCTCCTACATCCATATGGTTGGATTTTTCTCAGCTATTTCAGTTGTTGGACAATTTTTTGCTGCTCATCAACACCAGTATATTCTGCTTCCCAACTTAACTTTATGACAACCTGAAAATTACGAATTATCTGTTTCCAGCTCATCAGTTACGATTTTGCCCCCAAACCCTTTGCGCTGCCTGTAAATTTTGATAGCAGATCTGGTAAGATAGTTGTCATAATTGGTTCCAAAGCACGTTATTGCTGACTTGGTGCTTGATTACCCAAAAATTGTGGAAAAGAATCTCCTGTGGTTTTTTCCCTTTAGGTTAGCCCAATTTTGTTGCCGATTTCTGCAAAAAGGGTGAAAAAAAAGGATTTTCGAAATATGAACTTCGCTTGATAGCCCACCAAATAGTCTACTAAATTTGAATATGAAATTTGATAGGCTTTGGAATAGCTGCATATTTTGATTCGTTTCTACCCAGGAGGAAGAATAAAATCGGGAGGCAGAGTTGCTTTGCAGACTTTTTTTCACCTTAGTTGTTTTTTTACCTGCATTCGTGCCATCAGTTTAATAATTCTTATCTTTAACTTGTTGATTTTATTTACTCTGGTGTTATATTGAACTTCATTTGCTTGAAGAAGAAGAAAATTTTTAACAGTTGTGGTGTAGTAGCCGATGAAAGTATAGATACTGGCACCATTATTTTCTACCATGCTGTAAAACATCACAAATTGAATGGAAATTTGTTTCTTGGACTTCAGTTCTATAAGCCTAGCGTGTGCTTTCAAGTAGAATACCCGGGTAAACTACAACAACATGGAGGGCCAGACGACACATAGGGTATAATACACACGTGGTATCATTAAGCCAATGACCATGCTTTAAGTTAAAGTGTCTTTGCGACTAAAAACAGTTTGTGATATTGTTTTGACATAGCAATACTAAAAGGTGTAGCAAGCCAGAATAATAAAGATAAAAATGGTAAGGTCAATACGAACGAGAAAATTGAAATCAAATATATTATATTATATTATATTATATTATATTATATTATATTATATTATATTATATTATATTATATTATATTATATTATATTATATTATATTATATTATATTATATTATATTATATTATATTATATTATATTATATTATATTATATTATTTATTAAAGTAAATAAAAGCAAGGTATATTGAGTTGAATGAGAAGCTTTTAAAGATAAAACAGCAGTGGTTATGGTTCGTAATTACCTTACCCTTTAAAGAGTTTCCTGGTTTAAGCCCAAGACATAACACTGATGTTATAGGTCTCTGGTCGTACTCCATTATGAGTAATAAGCCAATTTATTTATTGGGAAGTGATAAATTCTATAAGTATGAAATAATAGGAAGTTCCCAATAATACATGACGTTCTGCATTAAGTAACGTATGGCCTTTTGAAAGGGTGAATTTATTTAAAAACAAAACAACATACAAGGTTTTAGAAAAGGAGCGAGTAATGCATGGATCAAGGGACTCGATCGCGGAGGATAAAACATTTCAGGAGAACAGAATATTGTATGTCGCAGAACATCTAAATTCTGCATGGAAAAATAAATACATACCGCAGGATAGGTGAGCGAAGAACAGTAATTCGCCGATAATAGCTAATAGAATATTGTTTGAAGCTGTACAAAAGAATTACGTTTTGACATCGCCCACACTAACACCAAAACACCAAACAAGCGAGCAACTGTGAAGTTTGTACAGTTGGTAGAAAAAATTATACTCGTGTACTTGTTTTGCCATAAACATAATTTTTTTCCTTTTTTCTTTTCGTTGGTTACCTCCTGTTTTTTTAGCCTTTTGCATTTGTGTATGTAACTTGACTGTATACATGTTACAAGCTGTTAAAATATCCCGCCTTTGAAATGTGCATAATTTCGTCAAGTGCATATTCTTAAATTTTGAAAAAAGGATTTAAAAGCATATACCTAACCACAGGACTGCAGTGCTGTAAGTTTTGTGTAAAAAGGAAACAAAATGGGTTTTTTTTACAATCCACCAGGCATCCAATTACTGATGCCAACTGTACAAAGCACTGACAGACCATAAAGACAACAATTGCAAGCTAGCCAATTTTATGCCTGTGCCCTTACACAGTAGTTGGGCATGAGGAGAAAAATATTTTTTACATATAAACGTATCTTTGGTTATATCTACAGTAAAGTGAGATAAAGAAAAGAACGTTTAACTACATTGATATTGTTAGGGAAAAAATGGGTACAAGTAAATAAGTAAATAGGGTGTGCTAGGCACGTCTGAAGTTTATTTTTAGTCCTAGAGTCTTATAGTCATAATGCTTATTGTTACACCTGTATAGATGCTTTCTGTTTCTACGATTACTACCCGGTAACTGCCCCAGCCAGTTTACTGTACACTTTTCTTTAGTGAGGATTTACCCTATGCTTTAACAGTTTTTGTAATGTGTTTAGAGGAGAAATATTACGAAGGCCATGTTACGAAAAATGTGGGCACCGAATTTTTCCTGTTCGTTCTATGAATCTACTCCTTGCCCTGTGTAGATTGCAATTTTCCATGAAGTTGAAAGTTTCCATCTGAGAATGAAAGTACCAGTGTAGGTATAAAACCCTTGGCTAACCTCCACCAGTACATGCGGCTTTTTTATTCTTAAATGTTTATCCAGTGTAAATGCAGAAACAGAAATTGTTCTACTTAGCATTCACTAAATTGTTACTATGCCAAGATGTGTTTCATGTATTCTAAATCGTGCTCGTTCGTTTATATCGATTGAAAATATTTTATGGCTTTAACGACAGTTGGCAATTGAAACCGATATATTTAACGACACATTATTATGGCTGATACATGCAGTTTCTACTGTTTCCCTGCTAATTTCCCACGTCTTTCCAGTTTTATAATCTGATTTTGTAATTTTCTCAATTCATAGAATTAACGGAAAACACTTTAAAGGATGGACCTAAGATTAGTAAAAGCGAAGAAGATAATTCTATTGGGAAGAGTAATTTAGATGGCAGTGAGGAAACAGCTCCTGTTACGGAATCCAATTCGTTACCAAGCAGCTCCCTTGCTGAGCATGAAGCTCCTCTTATTGTAGATTCAATAAATTTTAAACCGGAACAAGAAGACGCTGACGCAAGCAATTTGAAAATTGATAAAACTACAGACTTTTTTGAATATGCCACCATGTCAATAGGCGATGAAGCACAGACAGATGTTGACGTATACTTGGAAACTCAAAAGGACATTGCGAAGGTTGAAGGGGAAGAAGTTGATGAACATTCGCATGAAAAAGTATTGTCGACATCTTTGTCGGATTCCCTTACTTCGTTTTCAAGTGGTAGCACAGACATGTCGTCCGAATTGGATGGAATGGTTGAAAACGACAATGCTGAAACAAATATAATTAATGTTCAAAAGGAAGTTAAAAATGAGAGTTATGAGTTTGGCACTAGCACGACCAAAAGCATGCACTCCAAGGAAGAAGTACCCACAACAGAAAATAGTGATGAATTGAAAAAAGGAATGACTAGTTCCGAAACTTCAGGAGAGGCTGGTGATTCAGTAGATCTTGTTGTCAGTGAGATTAAGCTTGCGGACGCCAGTGAATTGTTTTTAAAAGAAACGGAGTTTAAGACCGCAGGTGAAGTAAGCATCAAAACGGAATCAGATGTTAAGACTTGTGTTGAAAATGCGCAAGTAAGTAAAAAACGTCACAAAAAAGTCCATAGTTTGTCAGCTTTGATAGACTTCCAGCAAGAGCTTCATCGCAAGGAACAAGAACTAATTGACGATAAGGATATTTTAACGTTGAGAGAAAAAGTACAACAAACGTTTCGTCGTTCAGATGATCATTCATTTAAACCACTGTCCTGCAGTATGGACGGAATAAATGTAACCAGCCGGATGCCTTTATTTACACCAACTTTAGGTTTAGCGTATAGATCAGATATCAAAAGTAATAGGGTCTCATCTGATGGTTTGCGTTCTCATAGACATGTCTCTTGCTCGTCAAATAACTCATTACCATGTAGTGAACAAGGAAATAACGTTGAACCCGACGACCAAATTCTTAATATAGAAATATCGACTCAGGAATCTTACTTGGAAAAAAGCACATCAAGTGAGTGTTGTAAGAAGATAGATGGTGAAGCTGTTGAAAGGATACGAAGTTTGCCACGACACATTTCATGTTCTGACGAGGACGACAGCTTATTTGGAAATCTTGTGAGGTTAGACGATGAAGAAGAGAGAGTCCAGGTGGATGAGTCACCTCGAATTAAAGCACCCACCCAGCCGTCAGCATTTCCACCCCCACAGATTTCAACTTTAACATCGATATATTCACAAGAGACGGTAAGCTTGTCAGACCTTTTATCGGAACCTAGCTTGCCGGGTAGTGATGACGATATTAAAGGGAACTTTTATTCAGTGGATCAAGATGTTAATTCCAGTGCATTAGCATCCATTGAGTCAGACGAGGTTTGTTATTCTGGTGGAAGAGATACCCCTCCCGTCAATCTAGACACTTTTGGAGGTGAAGAGATGACTGATATGGCATTTACGTCCAAACAAAACGAATCTGACAATGTCAGTGAACATTTTACACATATAGGAGAACTAGATTCAGAAGGCAAAAAGGACTGTGCCACAGAGCTTTCATCATCTGTGCACGCGGATCTTGTTTCAGAGAGATTAAGGCTTTTAGCTGATAGCTGGGCCGAGGTATCATTACCTTCTTGTGGCCAAGTACAGTCACTCATGGTGACCGATACCCTTGCATGGTGTATCGATAATCACGATCATATTTTTTACTCTCAGTCAGCATCCCTTATTGTGAATTGGAAAAAACTCGACGGAAGAGCCCGTATGATTTCGTCAAACCAAAAAGGCACAGTGGTTTGGGCAGTGTGCCGAAAACGATGTGCATATTATCGGACAAATGTTAAAGAAGGAAATCCCCAAGGTTAGTTGTGCACTGACTTTAAGGGACGATAGGATATCTGTTCTGCTGGGGAGAACAGAAGTAAATGTGGTCAATTAGAATTACGTAATTACATATTGAAGTTGTTTATTGGTATATTATGTAACCTTAAGATTTTGAATTATTATTTTACCATTATGTGAAAACTTTTATTGCATATTCATCATNGGATCTGGTGTCAGGGGGATTAAGGCTGTTAGCGGATAGCTGGGCCGAGGTAGCAGTACCTTCTGGTGGCCAAGTACAGTCACTCATGGTGACCGATACCCTTGCATGGTGTATCGATAATCACGATCATATTTTTTACTCTCAGTCAGCATCCCTTATTGTGAATTGGAAAAAACTCGACGGAAGAGCCCGTATGATTTCGTCAAACCAAAAAGGCACAGTGGTTTGGGCAGTGTGCCGAAAACGATGTGCATATTATCGGACAAATGTTAAAGAAGGAAATCCCCAAGGTTAGTTGTGCACTGACTTTAAGGGACGATAGGATATCTGTTCTGCTGGGGAGAACAGAAGTAAATGTGGTCAATTAGAATTACGTAATTACATATTGAAGTTGTTTATTGGTATATTATGTAACCTTAAGATTTTGAATTATTATTTTACCATTATGTGAAAACTTTTATTGCATATTCATCATTTAGGAAAAAAATTCGTTTTCTTCCATTCTTTCATATATATATGCATATTTTGACATATTTGGTATTTTAGGTCATGTTGTTGACTAACAAAATGTATTCCTGAAATCCCGCCTAGATTTAAGAGTAGATGTAGAGTCTGAATGGAATTCGCCTTGTGACACATGGCATTCGGCCAAGAAATTCCTCACTGTCAAAACCAAGTCCCTTTGAAGGGGGTCGTCTGACCTCAGTTATTTGGGAAAATGGTGTTAAAATCCAAAGTAAAAAATAACATAAATATTGATTCCTGATTTTTGTGACGACCTTTGCGTTGTTCAATGTTGTTGTACAAAATCTGCAGCTCTCTGTGTTTATTTTTGTATGGTGTCTTAGCACAGAAGTTTAGTAAAAGCACTGGTTGCCACTAAGACATGCCAAGTTTGAAACAACACCAAAACTGCGATTTTAGAATGTGACAAAGCTAGAAACCCAAAAGATTTGCTTGACTTCGGTTATTGGATTTGGTAGTCGAGCTGACATGAGCAGAACAAGGAAGTCAGTGCGAGAATGAAATAAAGATTCGGAATTTTTGCTGGGTTTTTTTTAACGAATTGGAATATCAGGAAAGATAATGTGAACGATTTAAGTTTTCCTAGTAGATGCTACGACACATTTTTCACAGGGTTTTATTTTAGGGAAGGGGAAGGTGCTATATTTTATTGATTGCTAGTATTAAAGCGAAGTTGTTGTATAGTGGTGAGATAATGATTTAAAGAGTAGATTGATTTTTTAGTTTTCAACCGATTGATTAAAATAAGAATTTTCTGTCCTTTTAGGGAGTGATTGGGAGCCCGTCGAAAAGGATGTACTTTGTGTGACTGTGGACGATACAGGCGTGTGGGGTATCAAAATGAACGGCGATGTATTTGTCAGGCCTGACGTGTCTTCGTCTTTTCCTCAAGGGAAAAGCTGGCGCACAATCAGAGTAGCTTCCGATTTGGTGCAGATCAGTTGCGTAGATGGAGTCGTTTGGGCTTTAGATATTTATAACCACGTACAAGTGTATCACGGTATGATATCATTTATATATATATATATATATATATATATATTTATATTTATTACTATAAACAAAATTAATTTATAACAACGGCTGCTTACCCACGAGTTGCTCGTTACTTGAAGGTCGCGAAAGAGATATTCCTTTCTACAAAGAATTTATTTAAAAGGTTTAAGCATGGGCGAAGTTAAAAAACCCCTTATTGGGAATTGAAAGATTCCCCTTGATATCACCAATGACCCGTACCAGTGATTTAAATGGTGTATTTTGGCTGTGGTTTAGCAGCTTATTCTCAAGACCCCTCCTCCACAAGTCTTGGTGTGAGAACTGTTTATCAGAATATTAGTGGTTACACATTTGCAAAATGATAGGTTAAGCTACCATATGGAACAACTGTCGTTATAATATTTTAAAGAAGCCAAGCTTCTGTTTGGTAGCCACACTTCACTATATTTTCCCGTTTTCATGTGATTTTACTACAAGATGCTTTGAAAGTACGACGGCTGGACAAGTTAATCGGGATTCACTTATCGAGATTGTGAAATGTGTCATCTTTTGTGTATTTTTTTAAGTCATTTACGCTCCAGTTTTTGTAGACCTGTTGATAAGCTCATGTAAGTTACAGGTTTTTTAGTACTTCATGGTTTTAATTTAAAGCAAACAGTTGCTATGGCGGTCTTGATTTTCCCGTGGTATGAGCAATGATCGACCCGTCCCTTTTATAGAATTTTATGCTCTCGTGTGACAACAATGTAGCCTTGCCATTGGTTTACTACGACAGTCCTGCATTCTTTGAGTGTATTTTTTACTGTTTATTAATTCCTTGAAAAAGAAAGTGTCATTTTGCTACCCTGCCTGTTTAATTGCATTTTTATTTATCTATGTATTTATGGGTAGCAAGTTGGGAATAACATTTTTGTTAGGAGACGTGACATTGATACTTAATGGCAAAGTTTACTCAAGGAACGTAGCGTATGATAACAAACCACGTGATCCGAGTCGTGTATCGTGATTGTGAATAAACCAATGAAAGATCATGATTTGTGGAAAAAATTACGGTGACTCAACAAGCCGAGGAATGATGACGATAATCTATTTGCTCCCCCTTGTTAATGAGATGTAAAGGTTTGGATTTTATCACATTTCACATGAATAAAATGTGGTACGGCTGAGAAATTGTTTGCATGATATCCGGGAGCCAACAGATTTTCCAATTTCCTTCGCACTAAATATTTGTCAAAATCTACCACCTGTGTTGTCGCAGTTTGTCTTGGCCTTCTTATTTTTATGCAGCGCCTACTTTGTTTTTTTTAGAGTTAGAACGTATTTCACATATACTTGGTGGTTTAGTTAGAACTTATTTCACATATACTTGGTGGTTGAAACCCGGTCTTTGAAACGCAACAGAAAATAAAAAAAAGGAATGAATAAGACACATTGCAAAGACGTTAATGCCTCCTGAGTATCGTTTTTTTAACACTGTCTGTATACTGGGTAAAAGTTTAAGGTTGACGATTCAAAAATTACAACCAATGACAGTGTTAACGATATGCAGGATCATATGAATTTATTGAATTAAAAATTAGTTTGTATGGGTTTTTTTTCTTTTTCTAATTTTGATCTTTCACTTGCTCCCNTCGCACTAAATATTTGTCAAAATCTACCACCTGTGTTGTCGCAGTTTGTCTTGGCCTTCTTATTTTTATGCAGCGCCTACTTTGTTTTTTTTAGAGTTAGAACGTATTTCACATATACTTGGTGGTTTAGTTAGAACTTATTTCACATATACTTGGTGGTTGAAACCCGGTCTTTGAAACGCAACAGAAAATAAAAAAAAGGAATGAATAAGACACATTGCAAAGACGTTAATGCCTCCTGAGTATCGTTTTTTTAACACTGTCTGTATACTGGGTAAAAGTTTAAGGTTGACGATTCAAAAATTACAACCAATGACAGTGTTAACGATATGCAGGATCATATGAATTTATTGAATTAAAAATTAGTTTGTATGGGTTTTTTTTCTTTTTCTAATTTTGATCTTGCACTTGATCCATAACATTTTTCTTCCTTAATCCACATTCGTGATAAATAATATAATTGGTTTTAAAATTAAGAATCGATTAAAAATCAACCCAGAGATGTATTGTGTTGATGATCACTAATGATAAAATGTTTAATGTGATTGGATCTCCCCACAACACATATGTGGAAAAATGCTGACAAACAACCCCTTGATAAACCACTTTTTAAACTAATTTTGACCGAGTTAAATATACTTTACTTCTGAATGAAGCACGCGTGAAAAACATGCCGGGCTTTAAAGAGTTCGTATTTGGTATTCACCATTAAACAACAATTTAGTTGTGTTGAGAACGCACACTTGTTTTGCAGCTATTAAATTTTGGGATGATTTATGAGTTCCCAAAGGAGGTTTGGCCATAATTGTATGCCCCATTAATGTGGATCTTATGTATACCACAAAGGAGCACTGCTAACGTAATCGTTGCAAAGCTGGAATATCGCGGCTCCTGCATCGCGCGTGTGTTTAAATGGGCATAAAAGTGAGGTTTGAAGACGAAATATACCTGAGAAAAATCACCGGTCCTTGAAGGCTATCTGCCGTTTTCAGCTGTTGTGATTATACATATTTTATATGCCTGTGATCTCCATTGTACAATACTGATAGCTGAATTCTTCTGACCGAAGTTTAAGATTATCGCTCGAGTCGAATCGGGTTTTTGTTGTTGTTACACAATTGTCATACTTTAGCTCTCTCTTGCTTTTTTTAGTTGAGCCGGAGAGTCTATATGATAATGGACAAGTCGTGATGTGGAAAGAACTGCCAGGAATAAGTGCAAGCTACGTAAGACTGGGTCCAAAAGGAGTTTGCTGGATTATCGATCGTGATGGTGGTGTTTGGTTCAACCTTGAAGTGTCGCTTGAAAAGCCATTTGGTGGAGACTGGTACCAGCTTTCATGGAGCGATTCATTTGTTCACGACACCTCTCTAATGTCAAGCATGGCGTCATACTTTAAACAGAACCACGAACCTAAATCTTTAACTGCAAGTGACAGTGCAGGCGTATGGGTACTTAGTAAGTATGGCAAAATTCGCGTATCAAGGGGGCATCTTCTTGGTACAAGATGGGAATTAAAAGTGCCTTCTGGTGTTTCGACATCTGCCTGCTGGACGTGTGTATCCGCACTAGGGTGTCGTATTGATAGGGAATACATCTGGGCCTTACAACCCAATGGAAAGCTCCATTGCTTTAATTCGGATGGGCGCGATTTTGTTGTGCCATCACCGCCCAAGACTGTCTTGAAGTATATTTCCGCGTCAAGAAATTCTGTTTGGGCATTAACAAGCGGATCTGATGTTTATATAAGACGTGGTATTTGCACGGCATGCCCTCAAGGTGCGAAATGGACAAAAGTGGATATGACGAGTCAAGGACAAGAAAAACTTTGCCATATTAGTGCTGGAAATCTCGTTGTTTGGGCTGTCGACTACAAAGGCAATGTATGGTTTCAAATGGGGAAAGAGGAACAAAGGCATAACAAGACATCACCCGCTTGGCTGCAAGTGGAAGGGTGCCCATTTGATGGTTGTCATTTTACCAAGATCGTAGTTGGGGCTGATGATCTTCGTGTTTGGGCAGTTGATGATCGAAACAATGTTTATGCACGGAAAGATGTAACAGACAATTTTCTGATTGGAGTTACATGGGAAGTAATACCAGGCACCGGAGCTAAGGATATTGCTATAAGTGAAGACTTAGTTTGGGCTTTGTGTCCAAATGGGGATATAATATCACGATATGGGGTCACAAGCAAAAATTTCATGGGAGACTATTGGAAGAAAGCGCCAGGTTTATTTGACCATATTTCGGTTGGGATCGATAACGAACTTTGGGGTATTGATCGTCAGGGACATTTATATCAGAGGCAAACTATCCATTTTTTTGGAGCACAGTCGACAAAAAAGGCCCCGTCATACAGCCATTTATTTGAAACCGATGACGACTGGGAGCTAATTTAGGGTATAAGTGTGCCGCCAGATGAAAATGAATGTGGTTTTGAATGAAAATTGTAAATTATGTTTCTCAGCCCGGAAAGTAAAATGTTTTAATTTTGCTGACATGCAGCAAAGATTATTTTATTCAACGCGTTTTAGTTAAGTTTTCTTAGAACAGGTAGGGAGCTATATTTTATTTTCCTGTGGTCTTGAATACCTGTTTTACCACTTGGCTAGTATAGGTTAAAGGACCACTAAGTTTATAGGAGGGGGTAATGTTAATTAAAACCTTGCAGCAAGGCTACCACCACAAATCCACTGTTTTATTCCATTTTGTTGTCCACTAAGCTATTGGCTAGGTTAATTTAAGATGTAAAACATTTTATGTTAAATAAATGTGTACAGCTGTTTTCATTTTCCATAATCTTTTTTGTTTTTTTAATGTTTTTTTTCGTTTGTTGGAGTTACAATTTTAAATCAGAACAAGAGGATATGGGATTTCATAGTTTTTTTGTTAGGTGTTCAGGAGTTGTTTAAATGATGTTTCCCTCTGGTGTTTTTTTTTCATCGATGTCGCCAAGTTTTAATGGGAGTTTTTTTCAGGTGGAAATTAATAATATTGTTTTGTATTTTTAATTACAATAAATATTATGCATGGCTCTCACAACTGCTTTTGCCGATAGATAGTTTACGTGATCAGAACTAGTTCTCTTTGATATCAAGGACCTTAAGAATAAGCTATGCTCTTCCCTGAAAAGGGGAGTTCTGGGTGACTTTATTGCTTGTTACACCGACTTGCCCCATTTTTTATATTTTGATTGAGACATTCTTAATGACTATTAAGATAACCTTTGCAGATACCTTTCAGAATATACTGATTTCTTTTGCCATGTCGCCATATTTATCAACCCTCACTTTTCCCAGGCAATGATATCTTATCAGCTTTAGGTGACACTATCACATAGATATTAGAGCTTCTCCTTTTGACAGATAGACGATAGAAATGTCTACTCAACTAGCTTATTATTTTTATTGTTTTTTGGGGGAAGGGGGTGATTGTTGTTCACTTTTCACTCGGTTTTAATGCTGACTGCTGGTTAAGTTCTGGATACCAGGCCAAGTCGCCTGGCTGTAGGTATCTAGTACTTTTCGTCGTATCTTTGCAGTTCCTAATAGTCAAGCTTTTTGTAAAAGTTCTTTGCTGTATTCTATTTCAATTTCCTTCTGCCAACTCCTACAGTTCTTTCCAATCGTACCCAGAACACCAATGATTATTGGTACTGTTTTGACTTACCTGAATTTCATAGCATTGTTTTCAAAAACAATGTCCGGTCGGTTATGCTTCAGTCAATGATCTGCCTGTGTGGGAAAGACCCACGGTAGCCTTGAGTCTTCTGTTACAATCACATTCTACTCTGTGGTTAGACCAGCGTCCTCAGTGGTCTAATCCTAGTTTTTGACATAACTTCCAGTGAACAATTTAA
This sequence comes from Morbakka virulenta, assembly GCA_003991215.1. Lineage (NCBI taxonomy): Eukaryota > Metazoa > Cnidaria > Cubozoa > Carybdeida > Carukiidae > Morbakka > Morbakka virulenta. Next base: position 3,215,061 of record RDPX01000036.1, on the reverse strand, counting down.
GGTACTTTGTCATGTTTCTAGCCTTTATATAGTACTTGCGCTGGCTGTTGACACTCGGGTACAATGTACGCAATTGTTTCATCCTCTTTTCGACATAGTTTACATTCTTTTGATATATTTTCGTTTTAAATGTTGTTCTTTACAGAATTTGTTCCCACTGCTTGCTCGCGCAAACTATACTGTTCTCTGTTTTTTTCTTTAATCCTGCATGTTTTAACCAATTCTATTTCCTGTCTTTATCCATTATATCTTTTGTAGCAGTAGCTGTTTTTCCATGCAGCGGTTTATCTATCCACTCATTCTTATGTTGTTCTTGATTTTGTCGTTTATATACTTTATGGGTTTTTGTTTCATTTGATCTCAATATTCCTTTCTTTTCAACGAATCTCATTATTTCATGGTCATTGTTTATTACGTACCATCCAAGACTGTTCCCCTAACTTCGCACAGTCTTTTGAGCTCTTTTCAAACCTCCTCGCCTTCCTCCTTTGTTAAATACAGTCCACATTGCTTTTAGGGTGGTATTGATATGGTCAGTTTCTTTCTTGTTTTTCTCTTAAGTATTTGAAGTTTATTCTTTGTCCAGTTTATCAAACCATACATCAGCAATGAAATAACCCATTTTAATCTTTGAAGGTATTCCTTTTGTACAAGTTCTTTCATAGTTTGATTTAGAATCTCGTCTATCTCCAGCATACCAAGATAATTATATCCTTCTTCCACCAACACTTTTAATTAATTCATCATTTGGCAGTTGTACACAACTTTTCCAATTTTCATTACAAGTACTCCATACTTCTGAACTTCAGACATCATACTTATGTTCTCACCGAAAAGATTCGCTGTTCTTACCAGCGATTCAATCTCCTTTTAATCCTTTGAAAATAACTTCACATCGTACATGAAAAGGAGATTTGCTTTCGTTTTCCCCCATCAATTTGATATCCAGACATTCTCAGAACCGTGGACATTAGTAAAAGATAAATCACAAAGAGTAGTGGGGACAAGCGGACACACCAGATTATTACTTTCTGAATAATTACCTATCCTAATTCTGCTTTACCAGCTGTTAATATTGTTTTCCAACTGGGCATGCTTAAGAATACTAATTTTTGAGGTTTTTATGCAACTCCAGTCGTGTTAAGATATTCTATTACCCATGAATGTGGTACCATATCGTAAGCTTTGCGGTTGTCAATCCATGCAGTTGAGAGGTTTGTATGTCTTCTTTTACATTTCTTTATATTATTCTTTTCGTTATATTATTATTATGTACGGTTTTCGTATGAATGCTGTTTATTATTATTTGTAGTAATATTACTACTACTACTACTACTACTACTACTACTACTACTACTACTACTACTACTACTACTACCACTACTACTACTACTACTACTACTACTACTACTACTACTACTACATATTGGAAGTATTATTAGCTCCCAGTGCCTTTAATCTCTTACGGTATTTTGATCGGGGTTTACTGAATGAGAACAAATTTTTTTGTCAGATAATCGTTCATAACTAATTTAATTTTTGGCTAATTGTTCTGGAACAAAGTGGAAAGTTAATTTAATTTTCATTAAAAAAACAATATTATCGTTTAATTTTTCCCATAAAAGTTTAACAGTCATAAGGAGTTGATAGTGTGTACTGTTAGTGACAATGACTATGTTTTATTTTTACAATTTATAATTTACCAGGCACCTTCAATTTAGTGAGGTTTTTTATTTACGCATGTTAGAATGTTATTGTTTATCTTGCATGAGGAGTAGGCGTGTTTAAAGAATCCATTCGAATTTATAGGACACATGAGTAACCGATAAGTGTGTTTGTAAACTTTTTTGTGGCCAGTGTAAGCAATGCTACACTGTAGTTCTTTGATCATCCGAACACCTCAACCCAAAAGCCATCACAGTTTATGGTTCAGGAATCCTTTAATCTTTAACTTCTATGTTTACTCTACTCCCACGCAAAGTCGTTTGATAGACAGTTCAAAGGTTTGTTAGACACAGGCGTTCTTTTTGCTCCTATTCTTTACCAATTGCTTTAAATATATTTTCAACACGTCACCCAAAATCTGCTTGAGGCCCAGCACGTTTTATCGACGTTGAATTGATAGTCATCACAGAATAGTCACGCGTAATGTCGTGTGGATATTAATTGAAGCAAGTTTTTGAGTCTCGTTTTGTTACCTTTTAAATTAGTCCCAGTAAACTGTATACCAGATTAAGGGATCTGACAACAATATGTATAACTTCAGTTAAACGCAGTTATTTGAGTTGGCTCATGCTACTTTTAGCTTAGTTGTCTCAGTAGTATATTTAGTTAACGTTAAGTTTAAATAAGCAACCACATTTCTTTATAAGGCTTCCTGAAGTTCGTTTTATTTAACTTACTTTTTTCATCTACAAGATTGATAGTTGGTTACTATATATTAGATTTTTAAAAGTCGATTATAACCTTGACACAGTTTATTTCAAGTAAAAGAACTAAGTTACTGTGTAGGATTGCAGACATGAAATGTGAGTTACGAACTGATTTTGTCCAACAACTCCCCTTAACGCCCCTGCCGTTAAAAACTATCCACCACCATCTTGGGGAATGGGCTTTTCTTTGGTGGTTGTGTATATATTATATGTTTTTAAATGAGGATGTGGTCTGTTTTGATGGACGCTGGTAAAATAAACTTTCCCGGAGAATATTACTGCATTGTTGTTGACAGTAAGCCGCGACTGTTGACTTGACTTGACTTGACTTGTTGACTTTCACGTCATATTAATAAAACGTTGTGTTCGCTTTTTTACACTATTTTGGCAATTGAATTTGATCCTCAACAGGAGAGATTAATGTATTCGTTTGCTCTTGTGCACTCTTCGGTAAAAATACTACTTGGCCAAGTCTTGTTTGGACTTCACTTATTTTATGTTTGATAATTTTGGACAAATTCCATAATGACAAGATTGTAATAACAGAGGGGGGTTATTTGAAAAAACGTATTAGCCATGATATTCCTATGCGACGCCGAATTTTTGTTTCTCCATTTTATTGGGATGGTTACGAAAGACACTAGTTTCATTTTGCAAACTGCCATTGCTTTTAAACGATATGGTTTGGCTGGATAACTACATTTTTTGGCGGATGCAAATTATTTTTCCTCACAAAGACCTTTGCATAAAAATTAGATCCGCTCTTTCCCGATTGCAAGACATGTATTTGATTAAAATCTGCCCTAATACTTGAAGGGTTTATGCACGTTACACGTACAGTTATTGTTGTTTTTTTCAGAATTGTGCGAATGGGGTTATAAGAGATTTTCTTGTATTATGCAATGTTTCAATTAAATTTGAATACTCAATAATTTAAAAGTGTCAGGAAAGAAATTTTTTGATGAGACAGTAGACCTCTGCCCACACTGGATGTCTCATGTCGCAAGTTGAGAAACCCACCTCGATGCGTTCGCTTTATTTTGGATCTCGTGAACTGGGTTGTATAGCTTATTTTGAGTTTGTTTATTCTTACTGTACTGGCATTGATACAAGCGGCGTTTGTCCTGAAACTAGCAATCACATTTGTTTCGAGATCATTGTGCCCCCCGGGACGAATTATTCTACGTTACGAGGGGGGTTGGCCTAACCACTGTCTCAACTGCAGCACTGTGGTCTGTGGCCATGGGAATTATATTACATCAAGGGACCAAATAAAGACGACAAACCAGTGTATTACTGGTTGATTACATCTAGTAGCAGAAGAAGAATATTGTTATTACTTACGCGTTTCATTGAATTACGTCATTTCTAGTCCCATTGGTTGGTGGGCGAGCTTGTCATGTACTTCACCAAACATTTGGGAATTCAGGCCCCGGTGTGGACAGGAGTTATTCGTGATTTGGAATCATTTAATGCCATTATGTTTACCTAAGTGTATTCGTTATGGCATGTAAGGTGTCATCGTGTGACTTGGTTTTAAGGAGGCTGGCCTTTCGTTTAAAACCCTAGACTTGCTTGTTGGCATTGTAGTGATACAGAGCATTTTATTAGATAGATTCCTTATTTCGTGTTGGAGAAGGGGGGGTTATTTTTTGTTTGTCAATTTGTTTTAGAGCATTGCATTTTAAATAGAATGGAATTCGTAATTTAGTACATTTTGCATGAATTATAATGACGTTTATTATGAATGGTTGTTGGCTTGTTGTCAGCATTTGATTTTGTTCACATGTACCCTTTTGATAGTCGATGCATAGAATGTAAACTTGAAAGTAATAATGCCAGTGACGCTACAAATTTATGTGGCCACACAATACATACATACTTACATACATACATACATAAATATATATTTTGCTTACTTGTGTAGTTTATTGCTCGTTTTTTAGAGTGTTTCTGTTAATTCACCGAATATTATTCCAGGCTGTCTTGATTCTTAGAATATCGACATTCCTTTTTGAATATTTTACGTGTATGAAAATAAAATTTGGTAATTTGTGTAAAGATATTTTGATGATGAATTTCCTAAAACCGAGAGGGTTTGAATATTGTACTTCCTTCGTTTCAATATTTTTATCGATTAAGTAACAAGCAAAATATCGAATGCTACACTTTGTACAATTGTTCATTTAGGTTTTACCAGTATCACTCGTAATATTTAAGACCTGTATCTGGGGTGACAAATAATACCATATTGCCATATTGTACGAAGAATTCATATTGAAATTTAGGAACTTTAGAAAGTACCTGGTATTATTCCAGTAGAAAAGAATTCAGAAACAAAAATTCGTTTTTCTCGAAATCACCAACCCAAATTTCAGGGCAAAACATAATGATTGAAGCCCTCTTTGTAGCAATGGAAGCTTCTGATTTTATTGGTTATTTCCTGCACTGTTGGTTCCACAATGCTTGCTTTCCCGTTATCCGATTCTTTTTAGGTAAATCTTCCATCTTAATGTTTAAAACGGTTCTCTTCCGTCACAGTCATTTCTATGGTGCTGAATGCAAGCTAAACATATTCCTGGCAAGAAAAAATGATAATGGAATTTGTTATATCGTTACTGACGTGCACTCTTTGATATAGACATCCCGATTTTGCTGACGCTCTTTTTACTTACGTGTGTAATGAACCCCTCAGTGGAATGCATATCCGTGAATTGTTCACTGCACTGATGAATTTTTTGTGATAGATGGGTTTGATTTAGTGCATTTCACTTTAACCCATTTAGTATTTACGCATCGAATAAACCCATTTTCCCAACGAGTAAGCGGGAAGCCTACTATATAATCGTCAAAGACAGGATTGCTACTTCTGGAAAAACAGTTGGATTTTGCTACATATTGAATGAAGGAGTTATTTTCGAGGAGGCTATGTAAAGTATTTTTGTAAGGATTGTTGCAAATGTAGCCCCAAATTAATTACCTGAGAGAGATTTATACTAATATTAAAAGTATTCACGTGCTACAAATTGTTTTTTACACGCGTATTCGAAGAGTAGAATTTTCAATGGTTATTAAAGTCAACGTAATAAGAGGCAAAAATATGCACTTCTAGTAAATTCGCATTCGTTTTAATTGTTATGGCTTTGTGTTAACTACTAGAAGAGGCTTTTATGTGAGTACTTTTTATGAAAAGAGTGGTTGTATTTCTATTCTGTGCCTGACCTAATAGCTGTTACTATTACAAAGCATGGGAGGCATAAATATTTTAACCATCAATCAGTACTCAGCCTTTCCCCATTAAAGCCAGCATGTCATCTTGCCAGTACAATATGAGTATTTCGCTGAGCATTTTAGCATGGAAAGTTTATTGTTAATGTGCTGATGAGAAATTTAATTCACTGTTGGCTTGCACAGGTTTACTAATTAACGACGTCTGGCCCATTCTCGCTTCTCTTTAAACTGATTTTTCATTTCCAGATGTTCTCCGCTTTCTTTTTGGGTAATTTGGCAAAAGGCACCGAAATTACTTGACTTGGAATTTTTTTATCGAGAATATAAAAGGCAAAAGCCTTGAAACCTGTAACTGTATCACATAACCAGGACGACCCCCATCTGTAGTAACTTGGATGCTCAATTTTTATTGATTGATCCTTAAACTCCAAACTTTAAACTATTAAAAAAACAGCTGATATTGGTGAACAGCTTTTTTATTCTATTTTATATAGTGTAGAAATACACCTTAAGAAAAGACACCTGTCTAAGAATTAATCAGCTGACAACTGTATGTTTGAAATTTCCAAGCCAGACTATGTAAGCTAGACATTTGGTGATATACTAAGACCAGTATGACTTCAATAAACCAAGTATTTTCTGAGAGAGCTGTGGGAGAAGAAGAAGGCTTGCCCCGTTACGGATAGCTAAACCCTCCCGCAAGCATATTTTTTTTGGCTTTGTTTTTTGGGTTTTAAGTGTGTTTTTTTTTCTTTCTGGCCAAAATGAAAACAGAAAACAGCTTTTAAGTATCTTGAAAAAATGAAAAAGAAAAGAAAAGAAAATGAAAAAAACCTAGTGGACGTAAGGTATTCTAGTTTCTCGTTCAGTTTACTTGCGTTCACACATTTTTTGTTGCATTTTCGATAGGGTATAAACCAGAAAACTTCAAGCACTTTGATAAGTGATTTTGCTATATTTTTTGTGTGTCGGCTTAAGAATAAGTCCGCTGGGTTTTGGACGAAGTAATTTAAGAGCTCATCATTACCCCCGCAACGTAAATTAGGTGGTCGCTTGGAATCTTTTTGTCCAACACTATTCATTTTGTGTATTTTAAGGATATGACATTGTATAAAGAGGGATAGCTGGAGACATATTTGTAGAGAACAGTTATCATTTTTGAATAGTTGCATTTTTCATATTTTAAGTGAAATGTTATTATGAGTTCTTAGGGGTCATCGTGGTTGGCATTTTGAAAAGGAATTTTAGGGATGTTTTATGAACTTGTACCCTTCGATAACTATATGTTCCGAAAGGAACATCTGAGGAGAACTTTCGTTGAGGAGGCTGAAAACATGCTACTATTTGTTGAATCTTCAGTTCGATTTTTTTTTTCGAAATGCCGGAGCTGCCAATTTTTTACGTACAAGAATTTTCTTTTACCATTGATGCCTTAAAGCAATCGATATTTTTGAAATAGTAGCGGGTACACCATTTATTTATTTGTATTTTAGCTCTCGCTTTATTAAAACTAGAGTAGCGACTGCCCCATTAAAGATGCATCGATTTTTACCGCGAGACGAAAAACCCGATGCTCATGCCAATGTAATGAAAACACATTGGATCTTATGAATTGAGTTCAGAATTGGACGGAATTTAACAACGATACATCAATACAAAGTCTGATTTATCAGAGCGAGATTTCATTACAGTGTGGGATTTTTTATTTACTTATATATGTATATCTTCGAATAGGAGAGAACGCTCAAAGACGTATCAGGGTAACATCTGATCGTTTTCAACCATTTTCATTACAGTACTTGTACCCTTAGAGCTTTTGTTTCAGTGCCCCCTTAAAATGGTGAAACGATTTGTTACGTTAGTATAGCCCTGGGCTTCTAGTTAAATGTACATTGTTGTTTTTTTTTGTGATATGGGATGCACTAAAGTATCTAAAACATTCCAAGCTTCGATACCCCTAGGCTCTTATTTTTGGATTAAGAGATTAACACACTACACTTACTCTTGATAATGATAATTATAGAAATTGAGGTATAATTGGAACACTTTTTTAAATTGTTAGAGTGTTTTTTATAGTTTCCTAGATTGAATTTATACAGTAATTTATCCTCATTGCAAATAATAATATGACGCCCTCAGCTTTCATTTGAAATTCAGTGCTTGGTCTACATCACTTTAGTTCTTTGTAATCTGTATTTATTAAATCTTATTTGCGTGAAGATGCTCTTTTCCATAGATTTATGGTAATCAGAACCCCAATATCTTTTTTGTGCCTTGTAAACACAAACTTTTAATTTCTTCGTTTCCTGTAGCATAGTTAATTATTTTAGTAAGCTGCTTCGTACTTTAATGCGGTCTGCCTTCCTGTGAAGACGCTTCACCTCTAGCGAATTACCACCTGCCATGTATAGCCAACTGACTGTCATAGTGACAAGTAACTGTAAATGCTGTAAGAACAAATCATATTGTTTCAGACATGAACGTATTGTACACGACGTATATTCGAAAATTGCCGGCTTGATTTCTGTGTTGCATAAACTAGGCCCTCCTGTTATTTTGTTAAGATATGTCAGGATAAAACTCACCTGATACATAGGGATATTTCTTGGGAGATTTGAGAGTTATCTTTAATGGTTTTATTGCTTTATTTTATGACCTAATGAATCCGTCCTGAATTTAGAAGCAGAAAGTATTCCAACATCTGTACGCATTCCATGGGTAATGCCTTATTTTGTAATGGCTACCTTTGTTACTGCATCATACTAACCATGAAAAAATTCTTTGCATTTTTGACTTAGCGTCTTTTACAGAAACTTCATATTATATTATTTCAATTACCCTTTAATCATCCAGCCCAGGGTTGGCAGCTGCTTCAGAAGTTATATCTCTTGTTGTTTGATTAAAGTTTAAGCAAGTATCGAAATGTTTACCACGCGTTTTTTTGGAGGTGAAAATAGAATGATTGTAGTAGACTATCAAAAATATAATGTCGGTTGCATTTGATTAAAACATGGTGTTTTTTGCTAAGGTGTTGCATGTTATAATGCGCAAACATTCGATACAATTGTATAAGTTGTAAGAAGTAAATACAGTTTCCTTGCCAGTCACTCCCATTTATATAATCGTAGTGGGTCCGCCATCGCTTTGTATTACGACCCTAGACAGGGGTCCGGTTGGATGCCATTCTCCGTGGCCTGCAATGAGAAATAGGACTACTCCAATAAAATGGGTTAATTAAGAACGCAACACAAAAAAAGAGCAAGAGAAAACAGAAAGGGGTGATACACGAGTGTAGTGTGACAGGAGTGACTAGCGTGGCAGAAATGACAGATACGTCACAGCCTCGAAATCGTAATATTTCTGTTAAAAAAACGGGGGCAACATCGTTTGAAGTGAGTTACCCTTAAACTCTTCTCGTTGACCTCAAAATCTTGCAAGAAAACGAGCTTTCAAGGTAAGAATTTATTCGGAACGAAAAGATGTTATCCACTATTGCTATGATTGTTTATTTTTAGTTATAATAATAATAATAATAATAATAATAATTGTTTTTTTCTACGCTACCAGACATCAATGGCGATCACTAGAAATACTACCCCGGTCATGAAATCAATAGGATTTCAAAATGGATATATGTCACTAATGAATTCAACTGAAAGGATGTATCCCTAGGCTACCATTGGTCGAATAAGTATTGTGACGTATACTGTCATTTCTGCCACGCTAGTCATTTTTGCCACGGCACACACGAGCACAAAAGTCATTTGGAATGATTTTTTTTTCCTGCTTCTGCGAATGGTGCATTAATTTTTGGTGGGAAAATTGCTGTTACTCTCTGGGTTACTAATTTCGTTCATCAGCTTATGCTTCAGGAGAAGTAGAAATACCAGTGACGTAACAGTTGGCAATGGATTGTAAATTTAATTTGATCTTATAACTAAAATATTTGTTAAAAGATCAAATTAAATTTGGATTAATCTAAGTTCTTTTCGTTTACTTTTCTATTAGCAAAACCCATGACAGAAATTCGGCAACATAGTAGAAAAACTAAAACATTTTAATTCGAGATAAGCAAGACAAATCTGGTGAAAAGTGGTCTGTCGCCAGACTAACAACTGTTTTTAATCAACCAAATCCTTGCGTTTATAGAAATAAGAAGTGCCACAAGGAAGGTTTATTCTCAATAGATATTTGCTGCACTAGGATTTAATGAAAGATTTCGATCTTTATTGTCAAAAGTAAAGTGCAAATACAGTAAACCATATTTACCACTATTACTATTTTCACGTAATATTTAATTATTCCCTGGGCAACGGCAAACTTCCTTTTTGGAAAGCTGTTATTGCCAATACTTGTTCTGAGAATCATACCAAATATATGCCAATGCCATCTTGTTTAAGTCATGCAATACATCATTTAATACATCTGAAGGTCATTGGGTAAGCCACCGTTTTTGCAGGATGATCAGTAAGAAATAGTTCTGAATATAAACTGTAAGACTACTTGTTGCCAAAGATGTGGTTTCCACAGAAAAGGAATACGTTGGATCCTTTTAAACAGCAGCAGCGCTCTCCTTAATAGTCAAGAGCTCCAAAAAATTGCCTCTCCTGCAAACATTTTCAGGCGTTAATAAGTTTTCGAGTCAATTTATTAACCATAAAATGGGGGTTAAAAGGTGCATTTATTTTATGGCAGTAGCCTGGCTTTGCGCAACGGTATCAAAGGTTTTTGTTTTACTTTTGCCCTTTGCATCGGTTTGAGCAACTAATTAGAACATCGATCTGGATACCTTTTTCATTCCTGCAACCTCAAAAGAAAAATATCCCTTGGTAGTGTGCTTTGGAAATTTCGGTTTGAATGAATTCTTTCGTATGGGTTACTCATCCTTTTCCATCAGCATCTTGTAGAATTCCTCATACAACACAATGAGGTCGCTGCCCATGAAACCGGCACATCGTAGGAGGTGCTCAGCTGTTCCTGTCTTGTGAAATCGCCTAAATTTGCCAACTCCACTGCGGAAACGGTTGAGACTGCAAAGCATAATGCGTGGGAGGTCTTCTCCATTTGGGTGTCATGTTGCTTCTGGAAGGAATCTGTAACATGGGGCATTTCTCATAGATAGTTATCCCTTTTTCCTTCAACCAGTCAACCAGCTTTTGCAGCAGGTCGCGGGCCATGGTCCTAAATGATCTACTTGTCATGAGGCGGCTAGGTATTCAGGTCTCATTGATGGTTTCATTAAGCAGATGGTACTCTGGGTCCAGACCTAGCAGCAATGTTCAGCAGGCGCAAATGCTAAGGCTGTTGCTGTGGTCCGTAAAGACGTCTGATTGGCCCCCCATGTAGTTCCAGCTGGCCTTAGGATATCGACCCTTGCACTAACGTTTTTGGCCACTTTTTAAGAGTGTTGTTTACAGGTCAGACTAAGAACTAGATTTACACCTAGATATGTTTGTGTGGAGGTGTATGGGAGGGTGTGGGTGTCATCGATTTTTATCACTAGTTCACTGTTAGCCATATTGTTGAGATGGAAAAAGGAAGCTGTAGTTTTTGCTTGGATTAAACGTAATGGCCATTGATAGATGTATTGCGAAATCTTAGTAATAACCTCAGACAGCGTAGGCCAGTGCTAGGTCATAAGCATACAGGGAGTGTCCGCTATGTAAATATTAAATACGATAGGAGCTAGTACGCTACCCTGTGGAATACCGTTTCTCAGTCGTCTGGTCCGAATTTGTTCTCCGTTCGGGTTAGTCAGTACAAATGACCTATTTCTCACGAGGGTACAAATGAAGTCAACTCGGTCCGGAATACATTTTAGCAATTTGTTTTCTAGTCCGCATATCCAGACGGTGTCACAAGCCCGGGTCAAGTCGCCTGGTCCCCTGTGCAATTGTTTGCTCTGAAGCCAGCTTGGGTCTTGGGTAGCTGGGAATCCACAATTGGGCTGATTCGGTTAGGGATGAGTCTTTCCAGAAGTTTGTATGTGCCCGAGAAGAGTGAAATCAGCCTGTAGCTCACTGCCTCTTTTAATTCCTTTCTTGATGGGGATAGCTATTACGTAGCTGTCTTCCATGTCTTCGGGGTCTTCTTTATTCGCCGTGCAACGATTGAAAAACTTTAGCCGCAAGTCGTGGCACCTCATGTTTTTCAAGAATTTGGAATAGATGCTATCCAAACCACAAGATTTTCTCAGTTTTAATTTTGTTTTTCCTGATCTTATATCATCATCCTTCAAGGCTTGAGTCAATCCAAGGTTGAGTGTAATCTTCCATGATGCTGTTCTGTCTGTTGGAATTTATTTGCTGTTGCTATCAAGTTTTGAAGCAATAGCATTGGCGCTAACTGGACATGTTCCCTTGGTTTGCTCCGTCTGCACAGATGTTAGACTGTGGACCATGCCTTTCTGCCTGAGTAAGTAAGTCTGCTTCTTTGATGGTCTCTTCCCACCGCTCTCTTTTTAGCGTGTCCAAATGTGTTCCCAGTTCCATAGCTGATTGCGAGATAGTTTCTCTCTCATTAGTCAGCTCAATGGTATGGAGAAGGAAGATACATTTACTGTCCCAGCACGGGGAGTATTTCTTTCGATGTCCACGTGGTATAGTCTTTTTAGCTGCGTCAATTAATCCCTTGGTGAAGATGGTGTATATGGAGTCAATGTTGGCCGCAGTTGGTTCTTCCAGCTCCCTAGCAACTTTGGCAGTAAGTTCAGTGAATTTGGGCCAGTCAGCTTTCCTGAAATTCCATCAGAACTTTGTGTGCCTTTGCACGTATGTCTTGATGTGATCTTCAACTGGTATCAAAGATGGTCTGTATTGCGATTTAGGGATGTTTCTTAAGGTTTTCCTGGTGACTTGCTGTCTTATTGTCGATGTTTTTCAGGTCAGGTCTGGATTGCTTTCCGTGCCCCACCTTCCAGAAAGGAAAGACGTAGATTTCTTAGGATCAAACACTAGTGTAAGGTCATTCAGCGAAGCCCATTGAACAAGTTCAATGCCATCTCTGTTACATGAGCTGTACCCCAAATCAGTGTGGTGTGAATTAAAAATTGCCTGTGTACACAGCTGCAGATTTTGATGATGGGAGTTTCATAGGATTGAGCTTATCATTTGGGGACTTGTACACGCTGACAAGTGTATACCCTTCGATGACAATTTGTACCCATTCTTGTGCATGGTTAACAGGAAATGGTGTAGAGTTCTCTGTTTGGATATGCGAGAGGCAGAAGGTAGGAAGGCCATGGATTTTGCTTAGCGTGTAGGCGACAAGGGTATAGTCGGGATTGTCACAATTTGTCTGCTGTAGCATGACAACTAGGGGCTTGTGGGTTTCTGTGCGTTGCACTAGCAAATATGATTTGAAGGTGGTGTTGCCTTCGATGTTAAGTTGCAAGATGCTGAACGCAGCTCTTTCTCCTTCATAGGGTCCATGCTGCGCCATGATGGTTCAGGTGCGTTTCCAGTTTGACAAAGTTTGTTCGACTGGAGCAGTCTTAGCAGTTGACACCGCGTGCAGACCTGTTTCTTGTGTCCACAAAATGAATTTCATTAAAAAATGAACGAGAATCCCTTTGCGTATTTCAAAAACAGTATTGCAAGTGATTTTTACTTAGCTAGTAAATTTGCTTTCTTTTATTTAATTACTTTCTTTTAATTATTTATTAANCAGCTCTTTCTCCTTCATAGGGTCCATGCTGCGCCATGATGGTTCAGGTGCGTTTCCAGTTTGACAAAGTTTGTTCGACTGGAGCAGTCTTAGCAGTTGACACCGCGTGCAGACCTGTTTCTTGTGTCCACAAAATGAATTTCATTAAAAAATGAACGAGAATCCCTTTGCGTATTTCAAAAACAGTATTGCAAGTGATTTTTACTTAGCTAGTAAATTTGCTTTCTTTTATTTAATTACTTTCTTTTAATTATTTATTAAAGTTTCTGATAGGTAAAATATTGTCATTATATTCAGCTTTATATCGACATTTTTGTAAAGTTTTGTAAATAGGTTTTTTGGCATAGATAGATGTATAGGTAGATAGGTAGATTGATTGATTGATTGATTGACTGATTGATTGATTGATAGGTAGATATGTAGGTAGGCTGGTAGGTAGGTGGTAGGTAGGTAGGTAGTTATACACACATACATACATACATACATACATACATACATACATACATACATACATACATACATACATATACTGGCAATGAAACTTAGTTTTTTATTCAAAAGCTGAACCCACCATTTTAGGGTTAGTTAAGGAGCAAAAGGTTCGTTGAACATAACAGACTGGAATGACTGAGGACAAAATACTTAGGGTGATTACTCAAGATCAACCTGTTTTTACCGAGCATGGAGCCGGAGCGTTGTAAAATGTATATCGCCCGCCATCTTGGATCAGCTAGTTCAGGTTTCGTCTCCTGCGCAGAGGTTTATATCGAACTAGAAAATAGAGCGCGCTGTCAGCGCAGCAGTATGGATTGTCTCATGCGCAGACATTGATGACAAAAATTTATAACAAACAAGAAAATAGAACACCCTGTCATCGCAGGAGTTAAAGAATTTGAACGTCACATGCTTATGTCTTCTGCTCAGCATTTTCTTGCAGAAAGTTTCAATCTATTACTGTTACTATATCTTCTGTTGCCAGTACTTGTACTGATAAGCAGCAACCAAAGCTAGTTCTCAAAGGTGCCAAGAGCAGTGTATGGGATCATTTTAGCCTGGCAACCCTGGATGATGGCAGTGTTGACAAGGAGAACAAAATTTGTAATTATTGCAAAGTGAAGTTGAGATATAAAGGGCAGACAACCAACATATCTACACACCTGATAAAACATCCTTATTCTCAGTACAAAGGTTCATATTATATATGATTTTTAATTATTTGATGTTCAAGTATTTTAATTATTTTCTTATTTAGATATAATAGTACCATGAATAATTTTATGATATTTAAATTATAATTGAGTGTTGTGCCAAATATACTACAGTAAATTGCCCCAATATAATTGAATGTTATACAAATATAACACAGACGATACAGTAATACCAGTTTATTGCCCCATATTTGCCTAATGCCCATTATTGCCCCCCTAGTCTTTCAACTTCTAACTAAATGCACTTGGTCAAAGCAAAAGACAACAAAAAAAACCATGAAGGTAGAAAAAAATCCCAGTAAAATAAAATTAAAAATGCAAGTATTTTGGGTTTTTTTATTCAGGTGATACTTTGCCTTCACCATCAAGTTTAAGTGGACAGAAGGATGGGCCAGGAACAATTGCTGCATTCCTCTATAAATCAAATCCCTATCAAAAAGACAGTAGGCGGGCAACTGGAATTACAAAGTCCATAGCTGAAGATGTTGTGATTGACATTAAACACAATTGAGTTGCCTAGCTTCAGGTATATGTAGTCCATTTTAGATCCTCAATACAAGCCTGTGTCTTGTAATAATCTACAAACTGACTATATATACCCCATGTATTATGAGACGGTTGACAAGGTGAAAGCAGATCTCAAGTGTACTACCTCACATGCCACAACATGTGATGGGTGGTAGAGCATTGCCACCCAGTTATAACACTTACACAGCCCACTACATAGATCCGGATTTCAACTTGGTTATCAACGTTTCAGACACCGAAATGTGAAAAGAAAGGCACACAGCCAAAAACTTGGCTGGAAATCTGAAAAGTGTCAAAAAGTACAAAAAACTCCAGTAATGTCACCAAGGTTCTGTATGGCTGGCCACATATTGGATGCAGTGCATATGCACTGAACTTGGCAGTGAATCTTTGCCTGCACGTTCCAGAGGTTTCTGCTCTTATTGCTTGGTGCACGACTTTAGAAAGCAAATTTAAGATGTCAGCCCAAAAAACTGTTGCGTTGAAGAGTAACGAGGCCCTTCTAGTTATTGATCAACTGGCATTGATACAGGATGTAGCAACCCGTTGAAATAGTACGCTACACATGTTGTAAAGGCTCATGGTTGTCTTTGCTGCTCTTGCAGCCACTCCCTACACTACTGAATTGGCACGTCTGTTGCCAGACAGCAAGTAGACGAGGAGTATCCAAGATCTGATTAGCCTACTCAGTCCATTCAAGAAGGCAACTTTAGTCCTATCTGCTGGAACTAAGCCAACAGTCGGCCTTATTTTGCCAACATTTTACAGACTTTCTACAGAAGATTGAGCTAGCAGTGTCTATGATTCTTCACTTATTAGGAATGCAAAGGTAGTTATCAAGGCTGACCTGGCCAAACGCTATGACAATGAAGAATTGCAGGATCTGTTGAAGATGTGCTCATTTCTCGACCCAAGGTATAAATGTTTACCTTGGGTGAATGCAGAGGAAAGGTCAGATGTGAAACAGAAAATCACAGCAGCCTGTGAGAGTGTTACCTTAGGTCCTCTTGCTCCTCGGCCTATTCTTTCTGTTCATGAAATCAAGCAAGAGAAACCTGACCATGATATCAGTGTTGCTACAGCCACAAGTTTGCCAGGCTTGCCTAGCTTGCTTCATTTGCCTCAACGTGAAACTGACATTCCTTCAAAAAAACTCAGAAAAAAAGATTATACTCGATCATCAGATGGTGAGGATTTCGTTGCCTGTACATTGGTAAAGGAGGAGTTGCTAGTTCAACAGAATAATATTGTTGAAGATGAAATTACAAGTTTTGAGGGTAATCAGTTTGAAGGTAAAGCTGTATTAGAGTGGTGGCAATCAAGGTGGGCAACAAATTCTCATTTGTCTTGATTGGCTGCCCAGCATCTATGCATCTCGGCGACATCTATCCCTTCAGAGCGTGTGTTTTCATCTGCTGGCAGCATCATTTAAAAGCACAGGTCATCAATGGATAGCACTGATGCTGATGCACTCATATTTCTAGCACATAATTATTGTCCCAGGTCATAAAGGTCCAAGTAAAAATAAATTATACTATCATTACAGATATGAGATAGCCGGATCATAAACTCTTTGTGGGAGACTGAGGCACATTATTTTTAGAATAATGCGATTTAAAAAATTGCATTAAGAAAGCCTGACTGTCTAATAGTTATAGTTGGTAGTTACAAAGTAATACAACAATATGATTGTTATTTTGTATTAACAGAGTCAGAGACAATGGTCTAAGTTATAGAAACTATGGTTACATTAACATCGTGATATTTATTTTGTGTTGGATTTTTGAAAAGGGACACTGAGAGTGAGACAGAGACTCTGAATTTAAGTCTGAGATACACTAGATTTATTTTGTAGTGAACTTGAATGTTCTAGTAGTAGAATTATTATGATTTTGTAATTGAATTATTACAGACTGAATTTTAAAGATTTGAAGTAATTTGAAGGTAGTAGTTACCATCATTATGATTTTGTATTATTGTATGTGACTATATGTGAGTTTGTTAAGAAGTTGTGTCTGAATTGAGCATTTTTAGATTTTTAATTTTTACATTTGAAAGATGCAACTGGAATGATGAATCAGACATAGTTTAATACTTAAAGCAATAAAGTAAGGTTGTCAGAAAATAGAACTTTGTTCATTATTCAAATCAATACTTACCCTTGTTGCCAGGAATTTCTACCCAGAACGCCTAAGTCCCCATGATTAAAATGGTTTCACAGCTAAGCGTGCTTCTAGCATGACATACAAAGTGTATAAGTGCTATATGTTGTACATTTCATGCTATATCTATAATCTAAAATTTCTACATATTTATTTTCATAAGCTACTAATACTATATTTACAATGCAAAAAGCCAAACCACCAAAGTTAGCCACACTGTTAGAATCCGGGAATATGTTACAAGCTGGGTAGCATTTCTCATCATCACATTCAGCACACAAACATGCATAAAATACCTAAGGCAAACACCACATACTTACAATAACCTTACCATATGCTTACCATATACCTGATAAGCCACCACCTTTACATACATGAATACACTAATACTCACCTTGAAAAGAAAATTAGAAAATAATTCTAAATATAATAAGTACAACATAAATAACGCTAAAATAGTGAGCATCGTGAGCTGGGCCCTAGCTCATTGGTGAGTATCGTGAGCTGGGCCCTAGCTCATTGATGAGTATTGTGAACTGAAAATTTGTCATGAGCGCAGTCCTAAAATTTCTTAATTATAAATGTTACAAAATGTTGATTTATCCCGTTTAATTTGAAATAAGGTAATCTGTGTTCAAGGGAGTATAAGTTCTCTCCTGATATTTATTAATCAAAGGACGGGAAATGCTGCTGCTCCTTAATTCCTCAAAATTGGATTTAACGTCAGCATCTATCAGTGCATCTGTCGGTGTAATGAATAGTAATTGGAATGTCTGTCGCGAAAACGGCGAAATTGCACTGGCTCGTGATAACTACAAAACTGAAAGTAAAACTTCTATAGAGGACTGTATTTTTGTCACAATTTCTGTAATAACAAATCAACAAATAATATGAAAACGAAGGATGTCTCCGAGCGAACAGCTTAAATTACAGCAATTGAACATCGATTCCAACAACGAAGACTTTAACTACTGCTACTTAACCAAACATTTACTGACATGTACAATGTGATAAATAGGTTTCTGATTATAAAAGAATAAAAAATATATCGATAAGGACACACGGGGTAAAATGAAATCTGGTATTGATATGGGTGGTAATGATGTTTTTGGTCTTAAAAATTCAAAATTTGACAGCAGCACTTTGAGTCTTGGTTACTTAAAAGCTCATCTTTTAAATGAAATATGTGAAACATTATTACGGGAATACTACGTTTGACACGCTGTATCTATTTATAAACTGGATAGAGATATTTCTTCAGAAATTACATATGATAGTTCAACAAGAAAATCATCAAAGTTATATGGTAAAACATTGTCTGAAAATCATACTGACCAAACAAATTCAGCTAATCAACCAACAATATGCACAAAAGCCAATAAAATCAATAATAGATATTATCTTGAATTCAGCGGTAGTCACTGAATGATTAGTGATATTGATCTTAATGTTTTTATCAATTTAAACAATTTAGTCCCTGACAAGGATATTTTCAATGTGATTATACTTTATAAATTAGACTCCTACAATGGCACATACCCAACGAGAAATGCTTTGTTTGATCATAATGGCGGAGGGTGGGATAAACTTATAGTCTTTTCACCAACAAAATATCTTCTTTTACTAGTATGTGGCGCAGTAAATGATCATATCATTATTAGATCAAATAGTTTTCATAATAAAACACCTATCAGTAATTACCAAACTAAAGCAAATGATGGTGAATTAAATATATGATGTTGTTTATCTATTCATTGGAATGTGCCAGCTGGAGTAAATAAATCTAGTGTCTGGTGTTACAGGAAGAAACTGTGTGATTTTACTGCACAATCATCACCAAGATCAAATAAAAAAACATTCGGCGATAAGAATCCGAATGGAAATTGTGGTTTGATTGGTTCTATAGCATTTTTTGGTTTGAGTCATTTCAAATCAAAATATTAAGCTTCACCATAAAATGCTTTGTGAGAACTGGTACTAGATTGATTATGATCCAATAACGTTTACTGAAATTATATACACTATAAAATATAATGGATCCTAAAATTTGTTTAAAATATTTGAAAGGTACACCTTATATCATAAAATAATTACATGCTACTGTTAATGATGGAATATTAATACCAGCTATGATTTATTAACTACTAACATATTATTTCTTGAACAAATTAATAACAATTGAAGCAATACTGAAAGAATACGATCAAGAGATAGGTTTGATAGCACTTGGCAATAGTTGTTTAACTTATGTATTTGAAAAAAAATTCAAAGCATACGACATTGTTATTTGCATAGTGCACTTCATGATGCATATGGAAAGTTTTATAATATATATCTAGGGCGATTTAAAAGTAGCAAAAAAATCGCCCTATATATATCATTAAGGTAGAGGGTATTGCTATGTATTACTCAAATAAAGAACATCACCTTTTTTAAAGAATCACCTTTGATTGTTCACATTTCAGGCTTTTTGTGGTCTATGTTTAACAGTTATCAATAGTNGCAATACTGAAAGAATACGATCAAGAGATAGGTTTGATAGCACTTGGCAATAGTTGTTTAACTTATGTATTTGAAAAAAAATTCAAAGCATACGACATTGTTATTTGCATAGTGCACTTCATGATGCATATGGAAAGTTTTATAATATATATCTAGGGCGATTTAAAAGTAGCAAAAAAATCGCCCTATATATATCATTAAGGTAGAGGGTATTGCTATGTATTACTCAAATAAAGAACATCACCTTTTTTAAAGAATCACCTTTGATTGTTCACATTTCAGGCTTTTTGTGGTCTATGTTTAACAGTTATCAATAGTAAGTATTACTGGTATGACCATAAATTGATAGTAAAATTAAAAGGGGAAAAAAGAGTAACTGTAATAATGATATACTCAGATACTCAGTTGGTTTTATAGAAATCATATGTGACTTTCGTAATAATAAGATGATTGAGTATAAAAAATAAATAAAAAATATTGTTGTGATAAAATAATTTCATTAATGATAATAGTATGATTGTGTGTACTAAATGTGGTTCTGTACATGGTTATAAAAATGCTGTTGACTATATTGATTATGAAAATAGATACAAAATTGTTAAAAATCATTTCACCAAAGAATATGTTATGTTTTGAATTAAAATTTCAAAATCAGTTTGAAAAACTGTTTGAGTCAAATCAAAAAGTTAAAATAAAGTTTAATACTGAGATAAAGATATTATCACAAATATCGGAAAATAGGAAAAAAAATATTAATATAGAATACATTGTACGAAAATTGTATTAACTTTTAGATTTGCCTTATGATAAAATACCTGTGAGTAAGTGTAAATTTACTAAGGCACAAAATGAAAGTCTCTTTGACCGTATATTGGAATTAATTGGTGATAAGATAAGTAAGATTACTAAAAATGATTGGAAACAATTGATATCCATTAAATATGCTACTACTTTTATGGTTAAATGATATGATTGTCAACATTAAGAGGTGTAATACATCAAAAAAGTTTGTTTTGTACTGTACATAGCAAAGCATAAAAGTGTTATTAATAGATATCATTAATAGTTGTTTAAGATGGATAATAAAAGTTTACTACAAAGTTTATCATAAAAGTTTAATCCAAACTTTGATAAAAAATTTTACTACTAACTTTACTTTAAAGTGACTGATAATAATTGATAGCCATTTTACAGATTTAAGTTGTTAAAAGCAAAATTATATTTTTACTTCTGTGCTTAAATGGTCTGATTGTTAACATTAAGAACTGTAAAACATCAATTTTTTTTCAGTCTGTACAGTACAAAAGAGAATATAAACAATCACGTACAATCTTATAATAATTGTTTTGCATATAATGTAATTGATAACAATTAATAATAATAATGTTAATAATAAATAAATTTTTTACAAATTGTTTTTCATAAAATTAAATGATACATTAAATAATAAAAAATTAATAAATAATTTTGGCAATAAATAATTAAAAATAAATAATGTTGGAAATAATAATTTTTCATAAATAAGTAGTATTTGAATTGAGGAAATTTTAATTGAGTTCTGGGATATTTTTGGATAATTTTTTTAATGGCACAAAACACTCAATTACAAAACTACCAATACTACTAATGTGACCTTACTGTATTCCCAACTCTTCCTTCTCAAAGCTTTGCGTTCAGATCTCCTATAACCACAGTGATTTCATCAGTTTCCCACTGTTTCATTGCCCTTTCCAGTTCTTCATAAAACGCAAAAATGTCGTTGTTATCACTGTCTGGAGTTGGTACATAGGCTTGGATTATAACTAAATTAAATGGCTTTGCAGCCAATTTTACTGGCACTGCTCAGTCTGATACTCCCCAGTATCTAATCAAACTCTTAGATGCAATTTTGTCTCCCAAGACTGCCACTCCTCCTTCATGAGTTATACCTCATGAGAAGATCACAGTACACCCTCCTGGTATCAACAATTCAGTATCTGTCCATCTTGTCTCGCCTATCTCAGGTATGTTAACCTTAAGTCTATTCATTTCTTTCATTTTGTTATCCAATTTACTAGCCTGGTATGAAGTTCGTACATTTCATGTCCCTTCTCTCAAAGACACCTTTCTAAGGTTCGTATTTCTCGTTTTGGTGAGTGCTTGATTACGGTCGGGTACAAATAACTGCACATAGAAGTATCTACCGAGCGAGAGTCTAACTTTAGTTAATCATCCTCCCTCACGTTGTTGTTGACCTCACATTTTCTCGAGATTTTCATGATATAACCAGGCTGAAAACTGTTGTGGTTCGCCTGTCTTCTACAGGGTGGACTTTGGATAACTCCCACGTCCTTTCTCCACTGTTTTTCTGCCAGAAAACTACCATTCGGTAGATGGAGGTCGTAGTTTATTCAAGCTAACTACTCATGTTTGCTGTTGACGCCAGGTCGCAAGTTCCGCCGTTGGTCTTCACTGTAACCCTGAGAGGGAGATTTTAGGATACTCAGTCGCTCAAAGAACTGCCCTAGTCTATAAAAAAAGGCATGGGATGACTTACTTTGTCCTCCTCGGACTACCTTATCAAGGGAGCTCATGTCACTAGGACTAGGCTTATTTGAAGATGGCCATATTCGGCTTGGCACTATCTTGTCTTCAGGTTATGAGAGTTTTAAGTGAACCAGAAGCATATCATTCTGGCGCCTCTCCCCTGATAAGTTAGCCTCTACTGGTTCTCAACTACTTATTGGGTAACTGCCCTATTCGCACCTAACCATATTTCTGAAGGTCGTTTCACCACCCGCCACCTGTGGAAGCGCTCTATACCATATAGATCTGGTTCCCATTGAACAGGTAGAGATGATGGTAAAAATTTTAATTAAAACCAGGTTTTGAGGAAACGATGATACATCTACAAAGTCCACTGTGTAAAAGTAAGCAAACTGGAATGTCTTTATTTAGGCTTTTGCGAAGCTTCATTCTTTTCTGTGTACAGTCAACTATTGGTATTTTCTTGAGGAACGGGCTTCACTTGAATGTGGTGTCTTGGAGCTGTCATTATGGTAGCGTCTCTTCTTCGTGTAGGAATCCCTTCTTCATGGAACGTAACACGAAATCATCACTATGAACACAGGGGGCTAAAACAAAGCAATTATCCAATCAAGTCTGTCCACGAATCGGAAGTTTGAATAACGGCATTCAAGTTATTCTGTCCTTTGCTGCCACCGTGAATAGTTAACTTAACCTTGTCATCAAAGAAACTTCTAGTTGTGCACCATTAAAAGAAATTTCCAGAGTGATAAACACAATGTTAAGAGGTAAGCATCTTGTTGTTCTTAGGGGTTTACTTTATTGAAATACTTGGCAATCTTAATCTGATGATGACACGTGGGTTGATTTTGATGTTGGACTGGCTTGGTAGACCCAAGAGGCTATTTATTGGTGGAATGAGAATGTGAGACAAGCCAGTTTCGTTTGTTAAGAATTGTTAAGTGATTATGTCTCAGCCTGGTTACAGAAATTTCATTGATTTATACCTACTTAAGGCTAATCCCAAGTAAAGGCTTTCTTTCCTGAGGTTAGCCATTACCAGTAAATGCTTATGTCAATCTTCTAATCGCACAATAACCACTTGTGCTTTGAGCTATCACAATTTTATTGTTTGTTATGCATTATTAGCTGGGGTCTGTTTGGGCAATATAAGATTTGTTAAATAGACAAGAGTTGACAACTGGAATAGGTCATTAGCCTTGTTTTGTAATTAATATTATAATAGAGCATTAAAAGTAACTATGAGGAATTATGTGCTTTTTGTTTAAAAGTTAGTGCCGCTGATTGCTTTATTAGTTTTAACATTTGCCCAGTTAGAAAAGATTACCATTCTAAATCAGAATTTGACATTTCAGGTTTGGTTATTCCATGGGCAGTGGGCATGCTCTGGCCTAGGCCCTCATGCAATGGAGAAATAAGATGCCTCCTTCCCTCCACTAGCCTGGGATAGCACCTTGAGCAAGTGTTAGCAACCCGTAAGCTCATCCTTAACTGGGATATGGTAGCCTTCTCACCCACTGGGAACTTTAAAGCCAGCAATGCTCCAGTGCCAGACCCTAAATCTGGAGAAATGCAAGGTGGGTTGCAACAGCTAGGATAGGCGGTGTAAAACTACTAGCCAAATCAACTGTGCAGACAACAGATGGACAAGTAATCATGACCGATTGGCCAAGGCCCAGATCAACAATTACCATCATTGCCATTGATGACCCTCATGATGGGAATGGAAATTATGCTACTCTGGGTCAACAAAGAAAATAATGTGGAGAGGGTGAGAGGTGGAGAAGAGTGAGTGCGAGGGTAGGGATGTTGAATGTGGGAACAATGACAGAGAAGAGTAAGGAGATAACAGAGATTATGAGAATGAGGAAGCAAGACATGCTCTGTATGCAGGAAATAAGATGGAAAGGTAGTAAGGCCAAGAAAATTGGGAAGGGGTTTCAAACTGTACTACTTTGGGAAAGAAAAACCAGAATGGAATGAGTTGATATTGAGGCAGGAGTACACCAGGTGTGTGTTGCAAGTCACCAGGAAGTTGGACAGATCGACTGCAGTGTTAATAGAACTAGGGCAGGACATACTAAATGTCATAGGTGAGTATGCGTCACAGGTGGTGTGTGAGCAAAACCAGAAGGACGTTTTCCAGTAGCATCATCAATGAACCCACTGAACTTGAAACACATGTACACTATCGTTTAAGGATTTACAAATAATCCAATATCACCAGCTGCATTTGCAACTTAGGTAGGATTTGAGCATATTTTACCATGTCTACAAATAATACAAGGTCATCAGCATTGTCAGCATCAGTAAAAGTTTTTGTCAGGTTTCTTCTTCTGATTTTGTCTTGTGTAAGTTCTAGTTCACAACATGTCTCCACCAATATCCATAAGATATGGTCTGGATATAGTACAAGAGGAAAAGAGGCTAGCGAGTCTCCTTGTAAAGCTATGGCTAGTAAGTCAAAGTATTCAAGGTCACCATCTGGTGATCTAACTTTGGCTTTTGTGTTCTTTTACATTATCATTATAGCATCTACTGTGACCTGAAGCATTCCATAAGCTAAAAGAGTATGTTTTATTTTGGCTCTATGAATTGAGTCCAATGCCTTGAAAAGTTGACAAACATTAGTATAACCACAAAATGTTTGGCTCTGACTTCTATTTTGCAACAAACTGTCAATATCACCCCATGAGTTAATCTTGTTGCAAAGAAATCACTTTAGTTCCTTCTTAAACCTGACTCAAATTTTGTCTGAATTCTGTTAAGGAGCATAGCATTGTAAGTCATAAGAGAATCAAAAGCTTAAGGGTCACTAAAAGTATTTCTTAACAGAGTAGCAAGAAAATCACTTGAAGAAGAAATGCACAAGCTGCTTGTGGAGTGAGTGCACCAATCCAGGTCAAGTGCCCTTGAAGTTTAAAGAAAAATTATTGTTCATAAAGTGTGGGTTAATGAGTAGAAGTGCAAGCATCACCAGTTACCCTGTCATTTGAGGGAAGCATTGGCTTTAGCCGAAAGTTTATGGCCCAAAATGGCCTCTAAACAAAAATTGGTTGAAAGTAACCCAACAACAGATGGAAAAAGGCTGACTATAAGCAATGGATGGGTGGATTTATACAAAGAATGTGATATATATTGAGAATATGGTACACTGCTATACTGTTCAGAAATTAGCTAAAATTAGATGTGTACTAGATAGATTTGCTTCAGTATCTTTTGTACATTTGTTTTATGTCACATGTAATTTTATTATATCTTATTTTACTTTTGTTTAGATCTACTTCTGCTCCTGTCAGCATCACTCTGCTTTGCTGATCTTTATGACAGCAATTCAGGTGTTGTTGATCTTACAGCTGTCAATTTCAAACATCTGGTTATTCAAAGTGATGAGCCATGGCTGGTTGAGTTTTATGCTCCATGGTGAGTTATTTGGTAAAATAGTTTGCTTTTAAGGGCAATTCTAATTAATCAGTGTAAGAAAATGGGGAAATAGACTTTTAACAGATGTGGATCAGGGAAGTTGTCAAGAGATGGGGGTTTAATTTTTTAGAGAATGTCTATGTGGGAACCTTTAATAAGGCAGGTGGTTGTCAAATGGAAAATCAGTATTGTAGGTCACCTCTGACCAGTGGACTAAACAATAGTATCGGAAAAGAATATTTTGCACACATTCTCTTCTCATGGAAAATTAATTTCTTTACAGATACCCAGAACAGTCGTATAATTGTAATTCCAGTAATTGAATATTCATGTTGTAATAGTACATGAAGTCATTGTATTGATTTTGACACTTACTTTGCACATACTTGACTTAACAACTTGTTACCAAGTATCAAAAGACAGACAAGGATGTGTTTTTTTTGGCCTTAATATAATTTTTCCCAGTAACTGGGGCTCAGATGGTACCCTTCACAGGGACTTGGATTTGGCAGAGAGGAACTTTTTGGCTGGATGTCCTTCCTGATGCCTACCAGTGGCTTTTTCTTTTATAAAGTTCCAAAGTCACTCTTGAGGAATCGAATCCAGAACTCTTGGTTACTGTGCAGCTGCACTAACCATTAAGCCATGGCTCCTTTTATCTTTGACCACAATTGTTTGACATAATAGATAATATTGGGTCTTTTTATTCATTGTTTTGTTTGAATTTGTAGCTGGGTTTTTTGGTAGTACTATGTTTTAGTGTTACTGAAGTCAATTTGAAATTAAGATTTGTAGCCTTTAGAGTTTTGTTTAGATTAGTTATTGGTGGCAAAACTGTTGATTTCATGTAGCATTGTTTTTCTGGCCTAATATTCCATTCACTGATTTTCAAGTCTTCTTCCAATATAGACTGTCATTAATGGCCCTGTTTGCATTGCTTGGCAATGCCATTCATGTCATACCTTTTTCTGTCCCCAAACTTTTTACGATCATTTACAAATTTGAAGATGTGAGCTATCCCTTCATCGCTTGATCAAAGGTATGATTAAGTATTTGGATTTTTTTCTATCTACACTGATAATTGTTTAATGAAGAGCCATTGATTTGTCTCCAACAAATTATTGAAAATATTGGTATTTTTTTAGATTTTTTATCTACAGTATTTGACATTTGCCCATGTGCTCAGGATGGTTTCTCTGTTTATTTTCATATTTTTAAAGAGTATTTATATTGAAAACAATTGTTTAGATTTGAAAAACTTTTTTGTTTGATAGGTGTGGCCACTGTCGAAATCTAGCACCAGAATGGATCAAGGCAGCCAAAGCACTAAAGGTATTATCTACTTTAACCCCAAATATTGTGATAACTTTTTATTTTTTTTGTATAGGGTAGAGGCTGCTTTTTGTGAATTTAATGTTTTCTAAAAGAAGGTTACCAAAACCACACTTTTCTACTGATTATTTAGAAAAAACTGTATAAAAAGTTGATTTATCATTATTCAGAGGCAGATTATGCTTTGACTCTGGCCTGATAAGGATCTTTTTGTTTAAATTACTGAAAGCAGTGCATTATGATGCCATTTGCAATGTGATTTGTAAACCCAGGTGCATTGTTTCATTATTGTTGGATACAACCACTCCTTTAGACACCAATGCACACTTTTTTCTAACAGGTAATCGTTGAGTAAGGGGAACTATACAAGCAAGCAAACCCAAAGATGCATGTTTTTTTTATTAGTAGTAGTCCAAATATGCCAGAAAAAATTTTTCTGTTGGGAATTCTAAAATAACTGCACTGTTATGGATTAGAAATTGCATTTTACATGGCCATCACATTGGTTTTGCACTTCTTTTGTAGTGATGATGTTTTTCTGTATTAAGTTTAGAAGTAATAGAAGAAGTTAATGGTGGCATCAATTTCCACTAGATACTGCAATCTTAGCTTTATTTACACATCTAGTGAATTGGTACCAGTAAACTCTTAACATATTTACTGATGTTTTTATGTGATTTAATTTTGGCATCAACTTTTTAACCACTTTGATAAAACTTTGGCTTAGGAACCATGATGCTACTTTATTAGAATGTTCTTAAACTTAATTTCATATTGCTAGTTAAAAGCTTATCATTTTCTAAAATGACATTAAAGTCCAAAATTCCTAAAATGTCCATCATAGGGGAACAAAAATGTTTTATTGATTAAAAACGCCACTGTCTGTTATTGCATACAGGGTATTGTAAAAGTTGGAGCAGTTAACATGGATGTTCATCAGTCAGTTGGAGCACCATATGGTATCCAAGGATTTCCAACCATCAAATCGTTTGGTGAAAATAAAAATAGCCCACAAGACTATAATGGTAAGATATATTAATACACATTTATAATAATGGTAACTGCTATTGTTATAACTTCATGTTTACTTGAGGCAATATAATTACAAGATTAAAATAAGTATTAAGTTGCCAGCCCTTGTGACATCTCCAACCATGCTTGCTGAAATGATATTAAATATATGGTTTTGTATTTTTTTGGAAATTGGAGTAACAGTCATGACAAGATAAATTTTTAAAATTTTTGAATATGACTAAAATTTACTTTTTGTTCATGTACCTACCATTCTCTACTTGCTTTGTAACTGTTTTGAATCTTATCCTGGTTGTTTTAGAAAAAGCAGAGTTCTGACAAGTATGACTAATATTCAAACAAATGCTATTTTTATGTATTTTTTCTTTCTCATTTTTGTCCAGGTGCAAGAAGTGCAGCTGCAATTGCAGATGCTGGTGTCAATCTTGCCAGGCAAATGGTTCAAGCAAGATTGTCAGGAGGTGGTAGCGGATCAAGAGGAAAAGTAAGGGTACATTTTTTGTGGGTTGAGAGAAATTAGAGATTAGAGAGAAATTAACAGTCCCCTAAAAATGCCTAGCTTAAAGCTTATTTTCTTTTTTATCCACAAAATTATAAAAAATAGCCATTTGGCCAAAAGAACGTTAAGAATTGAGAGGTGAACTTCCCAAACAGACTTTAATTTCCCTATCTTGACAGTAAGTTTCTTAGAAAATTTTGAAAAATACTTGAAGAAATCCCTCAAGAACAGGAATAGAAAGACTATTGCAAATGGAGTTATAGTATTGTTAAGAATTGTTTCCACTCACCAGACTGAGACCAACAGTGCATTCTGGCATTCTTACTCCTTCAACTATGATAGTACAAGTATTGAGATGCAAATTTTTTCAGTACAGCACATCCTGACTTGTACAACCAAGTTGAACTTAATTTACCAAGAAGTTGTACAAATTAGTAAAAAATGCAGGTTATTGGGGATAGGCTGGCTTTCTTCAACTATGCTCCTTGATTATTAATTTTCCTCCCTTAAAATTGAACTTGGGGTGTATAAAACCAAAACAGTTGCAATATTTTCTTTTAACTGACCAAACCATTGAACCTCCAGCTGGGAGAAATTTTTTATGGCCAGACAGTACATCAGCCTTAGTAAAATTTCGTTTTGTCAACAAATTAGGTAACACAAATGTTTTAAAACATAATAACCATTTTTTACAGAATTAGACGAAATAAAGAACACACTTCATTACCGATAAACTAATTTTTTTATTGAGAATGCCTTAGTTCAGAGTGCAGCTTTCAGCAGGGAATATGCTTTATTACCTATAAACAAGGTTCCATGAATCAGTGTTTTAAAGGGTTAAAGAGTTTTAACATTCAGTGATTCATTAAAACAAAAATTAACAATAATGAGGGTTAGGATAACCTGGGTTCATATAATCATGCATAAAGTGTACATATATGTTGACATCTGCCAACCCCATATTTAAATTTTCTACTTATTATAATGGACTAGTTACAAATACAAAGAAGCAATACTGACCCCACTTTAGTATGTGCTCTTTTTTTATGGAACATTGTTTATAGTTTTACTTTTCCTTGGCAGACATTTTTTTATTTCATTTATCTCGGTATTCCAAAACCTACTAATTTAGAGTGGCATATATGATGCATAATTGGCCATCTACTTAATACGGATAGGCAGTAGCATAAATTATTTTCAACATCCCAATTTCCTTGCGGCAAAATTTTACAAATGACACTTGCCTGCAGAGTCATGGAAAGAATACACTAAACTGATAATCCTAGGGTGGGGGGGGGGGGGGGTTGCTGTATGGAAATCATATGTTGACAAAGTATGTTCAAAAGCAGGACCAAATTAAGGTATCATTGTAGGAGTAAAACTATGGATTTTGCTGGACATAGCAACAAAGTTCTGTAACAAAATACTGCCAGTTGCATAATTTGATTATGCAGCTGGCATACTCCTTGCATAAAGTAAAATAATACAACCATAATCAAGTTGATCCTGAACAGTTGTCAAAAACATTGTGAGGAAAGGTATCCTAACTATTCACAGAAATGCAACAAGCTATTTAAGGAATTGTTTACTAATCTGTAATTTTTCTTGATGTATTACTTCACTGCCTACCCATTCTACAGATCTATGAAAATGTATTTTGTAACTATAAGAAGGAAGATAGCTTAGGAAGGTCAGGTTGACGTGACCACAAGAGTTTTTTATATGACCCTTGATAAGACCCAAAAGCTATTATGTGATAAAACCATCCTTTGATACAGTATTTTAACTAACCCTTCTAAAATTTTGTTCTAACATGCTCACATAATATATCTTACGTAACAATACTAAACCTTAATTTAATTCTGGTTATAATGATTTTCTGGTCTCAACTTTCAGGAAAAGTGTATACGTAGAAATCCTGGAAATTTCGAGGAATGTTAAAACAAAACCCCTTCGAATAAGCAGATAAAAAGTTAGCAGAACTTTTTTGCATAGCATTGCGTTTAAGCTACTAGGTGATATGATGAGTTTGATGGATTTTTTTTTATTCCTAGAGCTCTGGTGGACAAAGTGGTGGTGGTAGTAGTGAAGATGTTATTACGTTAACCGATGCCAATTTTGAAAAGGAAGTTTTGAACAGTAAGGATTTATGGCTTGTCGAGTTCTATGCCCCATGGTGAGTTCTTTAGGTTTTATGATCATTACATCAATGCCGCTAGTTGGAATCAGTGATGGCAACTGCCAAAATAAACCGCTTTAAAGATTAAATTTTCTATGCTTCTGTACTTTACCAAACCGTATAAATAGTCTCACTACATATTTCAGTTAACTTTAATCTTAGCTTCATTCAAATTGTAATAAACAATTTATTCAACATATGACCCACAATATAGAAAGTCATATTTTAACATTACGGGGTTCAGTGCCGACTGTCATAGAGCTTAATCCTGGTTGGGTAACAACATACCTAAAAAGAAAGCAGTGCGTGTTTTTGCGTTAACACCTGTATCATAAATTTGTTTTTAATGCTCAAAGTCCTGCTAAAAGTATAAATTTGCTTAACTTGGCAATAACCATGGGTGGCTTTGGTACCTTCGAGTAAAAGCATTATTCCTTAAGAGACGTTAAAATACGTTCCTGCCAGGAAAATCAATTTGAAGAGAAAACAGTTGAATCAGAATTAATGAACCGGCATTCGTAAACGATAGTTTTGTATGCATGTAGTCAATTTTTGCACCAATTAAGAGTATTTACTACAGCGACCTTTAGTGCGTATTGTAGTAAGCGACAAAATATAAACTGTTTTGCTTGTTTTTTTATGATTATAAAAATATCACTAAAGACTAGAAGTATAATTAAATTGCTCTCGGTGTTTTTTGACAAAGGGTTACTTGAGCAGAAAGAAATTAATGGACTCTGTATCAGAAGTGCGTATTTGTACTACCTGTAACATGCAGTACATTATTACATTACCTACAGTATCTTCTGGTTTGCTAATGATATATATTGCCTAAAAATGAAGAGTGATGTAGGTATTAATTTATTCTCAGTTTTGAGGTTTTTATGGTGATACTGTGTTTGCACTTCTTTTGTGTAGTCTCATTTGTGACCATTTTTTTAAAGGTGTGGACATTGCAAGAACTTAGCACCAGAATGGGCCAAGGCAGCCACTGAACTAAAAGGAAAAGTGAAATTAGGTGCGTTAGATGCCACTGTACACACAGTAATGGCCAGCAGATATGGTGTTCAGGGTTATCCCACAATTAAAGTCTTTTCTGCGGGTTTCAAAGATAGCTCAAGTGTTGAAAATTACGATGGTGGAAGGACGGCTGGTGATATAGTTAACTGGGCTTTGGATCGACATGCAGAATCAATTGAACCTCCTGAGGTGATGCAGCTTACAGAAGAGTCAGTTTTGGAAAGTAACTGCGATAAGCTTTGTGTTGTCTCCATTCTTCCACACATTCTTGACAGCGAGGCAGCTGGGCGGAATGGTTACTTGACACTTCTCAAAGAATTGGGTGAAAAATATAAAAAGAAAATGTGGGGCTGGGTATGGGCTGAAGCTGGATCGCAAACAAAGCTAGAGGAAGCGTTAGGTGAGTCTTTTCTCTCAATTTGATTAGTGTGAATGTGCATTGGGTTTGTTTAGGTGCCATTGTTACGTTTTTTAGGGGAGGGGCTTGAACAGATGTAACTTGAAGCGTTTTTTGAAATATAAGGATGTTGAGTTAAAAATGCAACGAGGAATGAGATGGTAATTTACCACACGAAGTTACTGTTTTTGTTATTTGTGTACTGCAGTACCGTTTATTTTCCTGCATAAGTTACAGGTAGCATAGCATTTCTAGTAGTAATTGTTGTTTCCAGCTATAAAAGGTGCAGGTTTAATAAATGGTTGCCATTGTTCTTGTGAAGGGTATGATTGTGGTATCATACCCATCGTACGGTAATATACTGGAGAACGGTAAATAGGTAAGATTAATGATGTAGTAACTGGAAAAAAAGTTTTTTTGTATACCATGGTCTGTTATTATTTATGCCAGATCCTGGATATATTTGGTTAATATTTTTCGTTGGTTTTTTGTTTTTGTTTATGTTTTTTTGTTGGATTTTTTTGGGGGTGGGGTGGGGTGGGGGTTTGTAACGTTGCTTGTTGTAGGTCAAATGTTTTTACCGCGGAGTAATTTTAACATATACCCTGTCATTGCGTCGTTTTCTTTTTTATTTATTTTCGACCCTGTGACTAAATTTTGGTAGCTCGTACCTGTTGGACGTTTAGCTTGTACCAATGAGAAGTTTAGCTTGTGTTTACCAGTTTGCGCAAAATACATCATTGAAAACGTAAGAAGCCTTAAAATCAAAAGGCGTAATTTCATGGATATTTTTGCATGACTTGAGACTGTCCTGACCAATTCCCAGTAGTTTTTTTTTGACTTTCAGTTAATTACACTTCGATTGCATGTGCTCAGTTCATTAGTTATAACAACCACGCTAAACCTGCCAGAATTTGTTAAGAGTATAAGTTAAGTAGCTGTTTAATTTTTTTAGGCCAACAGAAATCGAAAACATTATTAAGACAACTACACAAAATATTAGACATTTATTTTGGTCGAAGACACCTGTATTATATTATTTCTCCATCAGAAAACCTTTCAGCTTGATATTAGGTAATTGGCAACCCAGTTTCTGTATCCCGTGTTGTCAAAAGCAAACGGATGTGATGTTAATTAACTGAAATAAAGATAGCAGCGTGAAGGAGATTTGTCATTCGAATTGGGGATGCCTTGCGCGGCAGGAGGATATTGCAATCACAAAACTCCAAAGATCGTAATCAAGCTGTTTTGACAAATTTGAGCCAAATTAGACAAACAGAAAAAGAACAAAAATTGGAACGTGGAATGTAAGAACATTGTTACAACCTGGAAAAAATGACAATGCAATTTGGGAAAGGAACAGCATGAATTTGAAAAATGGACAGAACATTTATTCACTCGGGTGGAAAAGAACATGAAAGAGGAGTAGGAAGTCTGTTAACTACTTCAATAAGGAGAAGTCTTAAAACACTTTGGGCTATATCAGACAGAATTCTTCTCATAAGATTTAAAACACCACCCAATAATGTTAATATGTTATGGGCTTGTGCACTTGCAGCAGACGCAGAGCAATGTAAAATACCAAATAGACCGCCAACTAGAGCAAGCAGTGACACAATGCAACAAGAAAGAAATTCAAATTATTATTGGGGGATGCAATGCAAAGGGGGGTCAGAGGAGATTGGACCACACTGTTTGAAATCAAGACGAATGTGGAGAACATATTTTAGACTGATACAGAAGTAATAATCTCAGTATATTAAACACTCGGCTCATAAATCCCCCACGCAGGTTTTTCCTTGGAGACCCCCTGGCGATGGTGCATGATACGAATTTTATTTCTTCATGATTAATAAGGTATGAAAATAGTTAATAATTCACAATTGTAGCCTGGTGCAGACATAAACAATGGCCATGACCCGTTTGTATTGTCTATAGTCGAAAAGGAAAATAATTAACCGAAAATTTTGAAGTCTTAAGGTCCCAGTTACTTGAGAGAAACATTTAAAAAAAATAAAACATTTTAACAATCTGCAGGAACAAGGTAAAATTATATTTGATCCACCAACGTACTGGAACAATTTAAAAACAACTGCAAACAGCAGCTGAAAATCACATTTCAAGATGCGAAATCAAAAGAAAGTCAGAATCAGGCGTGACGCAGAACATATTAGACCACATGGAGAAAAGAATATTGGTCAAATAAAACAGTGTATACGATAAACCAATCGAAGTGTAATGCTATAGAGCAAAAGAAGATTGGCTGATATCTAAAGTTGCAGAAATAAAAGTATTGAAACACTCTAAAACAACAGGTGTAAAAGCACGTTGGAGGAAAAAACAGAAAATTGACAAATGTTTGTAAGAAACTTACAGAACCAAATAAAATAAACAGTATATTGAAAATTTTTTTTACGGTAACAGGAGAAAGGCGTTTCAAAAAAAGTAGCTATTGGGTCACAGGTTTTCAGAATACGTGAAAACTTACTACACCGAGAGAAAGAGCGAGATGGCATTGTTAAAATTGTAAGACATACTTTGGATCGATTTGTCAAAACGCTTGACCAAGAGTGCATGAAAAAACTCTTGAGATAATTTTTGTTTCACACAATTACCATATTTCTTGGCGTAACAAGTTTCTTGTTTCCCTTGGGTAAATAAACTAAAGTCAACTTCAATGCTTCAATCAGATTTTTAATCCAAAATGGTTTATATCATGTTCATCACGCCAAGTATTTGTTTTGAATTGCATTTTATCGTCGTTGATTTCAGTCAGTTTGCAATTTATTTTTGATTCAGTCTTTAAAGGAATCCAATTAAAAACCTGCTCCATCTGCACGGGTACGTGCATGCATGTATGTATGTATATATATATATATGTGTGTGTTTATGTGTATGTATGTGTATATAAATAAACATGATTTCATATATATAAATATGATTTCATACTCTTTGCTTAGGAATTGGTGGATTTGGATACCCTGCAGCGGCCGTGGTCAATGCGCGGAAAGGAGTATACGTCATTCATAAAGGTGCATTTAATAGAGAAGGTATTGACAGCCTGTTGAGGGCCATCTCAGTTGGCAGAGGAGCGACGGAACCAATCAAGGGTGGAAAGCTGCCAAAAATCGACAGTACTTCGCCTTGGGATGGAAAAGACGGTGAACTTCCAGTTGAGGAAGAAATCNATATATATATATATATATATATATATATATATATATATATGTGTTTATGTGTATGTATGTGTATATAAATAAACATGATTTCATATATATAAATATGATTTCATACTCTTTGCTTAGGAATTGGTGGATTTGGATACCCTGCAGCGGCCGTGGTCAATGCGCGGAAAGGAGTATACGTCATTCATAAAGGTGCATTTAATAGAGAAGGTATTGACAGCCTGTTGAGGGCCATCTCAGTTGGCAGAGGAGCGACGGAACCAATCAAGGGTGGAAAGCTGCCAAAAATCGACAGTACTTCGCCTTGGGATGGAAAAGACGGTGAACTTCCAGTTGAGGAAGAAATCGATTTAGACGATGTTGATTTGGATGAAAAGGAAAAATCAAAAGATGAACTGTAGGAGTAAATAGACTAGGTAGATTCTTAAGAATTGTAAAGAAATTACACATCACATACCGTGTAGCGTTAAGGTTCTCTGGCCCAACTAGTAATATATGTAGGAAAATGTGTTAGAGAAGCTATTCAGTACTTCCCTGCCATCTGTGTAAAGCACGAGGAAGATGTACTTGTTTTTAAATCACAGTTAAACCCAAACTGGCTTTTAAAGTTTTTTACAGTGCAAAACCAGTGCAAGTTTGGAATATTGCAAACCACCCCCACCTTTTTTTTAACCAACAAATCCATCTTTCGGACTGTTCAGCTTTCGGCAAGGAAACGTTTGCGTCAGCTAATTTGCGCTTTTCTTCGTGGTGGTTTTCCCACGCCTCTGATGCTTTAAACCAACGTTTATTACTGATAAGTACCAATTACTAGCTTTGCATCCCAAAATTGTTCCTTTATACATTATTCATAAATGATCTAAAAAGATCCTTGTGCACCCTTGATCTCTGATTAAGTAAACCAAGTTAAATGTTTTTGTGACTTAACTCTGTTAATTTTACTTATCTGTTGTGGCATGCATATTTAATAGATTCAATATTTCCGTGCAAGTTATTTATATTTACAGCGAATGTGTAAGTTTTCCATATTTCTTGGTTTTTGTTGGTGATACAAATGGTTTGTTCTTGGAAATTTCTGCCATAAAATATTTGCTCAAATTTGAAGGACATTTATTCTTTACTGTAGAAGCAGACATTTCGCCAAGTTTTACAGGCAAATTTAACTTTTAAAAGAAAGAAGTTGTTATTCGTGCTTAACTGTGAAGGCATTATCGAAATGCGTAACACACGATGCACCTCGAGTCAAAACTTTTGATTTTTTTTTAATTGTACCACCAGCAGTTATATTTTGATCGAACCTTAAAAGTCGAACAGCTGGAAGAGAACGTATCTTAGCACAACTTTAAGCTGTAAAAGAATACTTCCACGAATCTTGTCGCACAGTGTAAGTTCCTAGTTGGAGGCCTGTTATACGAAGTAGTATCGCAGATATTTTGTTAGTTAAAACATTGGAAACTTTGAAATAGGATTGTGCACGGTAAGAATAATTTTTCAGAAACTGGGCTGTTCTAATACATTACAGAATAAAGACAGAAAAAAGTCCAATTAGTTTTGATTGTTTCTTTATTTAGACCAAACTGAAGCGAAGTTTCCCCTGTTAATACCACAGTCTAAAAATGGAAAGGAATGTAGTAGAATCAGAATGGGAACTTTAACATGCAACAAACTGCAGCCTTCCGGGCGGTAACAGTGTCACCATTCAATGCGGTGAAATTTGAAAACTGCATATTGTCCCCTTTTCTGTCACCCGTGT
Source organism: Morbakka virulenta (assembly GCA_003991215.1). Lineage (NCBI taxonomy): Eukaryota > Metazoa > Cnidaria > Cubozoa > Carybdeida > Carukiidae > Morbakka > Morbakka virulenta. Next base: position 3,177,987 of record RDPX01000036.1, on the reverse strand, counting down.
CGAGAAAAAATAACGTACCTATGGGATTCTGCAGCGAAATATTTTACTTAATTGCTTCACAATGAAGCGAATGGGACGATTATACAACGTGAAAACAAACAGGGCTATGTGCCATTTATCTTTCTATTTTCTGTCGCACCATAAATCATCATTCTTTCCTGGCCTGAATTTTTGGGAATACAACTTCCCGGGAACTATTTTTTATTTCTTACTGGCAATATTACAAGAAATACTTCCCCACCAAACGTATCCAAACAATTTGTAACGGCACAGTTATACAGGTGAACTTTCTTCTGCATGTCGGGAATTTCAAAGCATTATTCATATTCCCTCGAAGCGCCTTTTTGCTGTTGTGTACTTGCGAACTGCCTCATTCGTCTTGATCATAACCACTGTCAGATCTGCAATGCTTTAGCCTAGAACTCGTTTTAAAACTTGACGTTCAAGCTCGTCGTTGTAGTATAGCTTCTTTTATTCGTTTTGGGTGTTTTACCAGTATGTAAATGCCCAGTAATCAGATGAATTTCCCTCGCTCACCATTTCGCTTATAATTTTGAAATGGAGCACCAGGGTATTATAACACTTAAATCAGCCGACTTTCCCAAGAACAGTCGTGGCTTTTTTCCTTGTACCTTTCTTACCTGGTATAACCCGATCTTATTCTTTAACTAATTGTACCCCAAAAAACTGAAAACAAATGTTTAAAGGCCAATTTGCCCCTACCCAGTCACCGCGTTGGCAGACCGTGTACTTAGAGCAAAAGTGATCTTGAAAGATCACTGGATAAAATAATCGTCACCCTGACGATGGGAGAAGAATCTCTTGAAACGGTGGCTCAGAAAAAGCTTGCGACTCGAGACATGGTAAAGCTCCTTACATCTATTACTTCCACTGAGTCCATAAAGTACAGCCTGTAATATCGGAACATGTTTGTTCCAATAATGAGTACACATTTGTATAGCAGAGGTTTTAAATGCTAAAAAAAACATAGTAAATATATAATTTTTATATATTTAAGGGAGAGGGCAATTCAAACCAAATGGTTAAGACCAACAGGTTTCAGGCCAGCATATACTTAACCCCATTTCTGGCTCAGCTCAAACCTCCACAAAGTTCTTGCGCAACAACTAGAAACTAACACGGAGCAAAGTTTGGAACTCAAAACGCCGTTTCTTATTTTGAAAAAGCAAGTATATTAAAGCCTAGAACTTCTTGTGGTATAAATGTATATGAAGATTTGACTTTAAAGCCTACATGCTTTCAATTTTAATTATAATTCTCTGTGTTTTGAATTTGAAAAAGCTATTCTTTAAACAAATTCCTTTGAAAAAATTAAATTCGAAGTTAGAAGCGTCGCGAATTCCGTGCCTATCGATCGACTCATTTTAAACAAGTTAGATGATAATAAGATAACTTTTTGTTCCAACTGCAGTGAATTGATCCCGAGGGGGATGGAATATATGATTGATATTGAAGTTGGGGATGTTAATATCGAGGCATGCTGACGACACCGTTTTTATTGCAGAGGGTGAAAATCACAAGAACAGCATTGTGCTGGGAAGCGAGAAGGGACTACAGCTACACATAAAACACAGTGCATGGCACTTCCCAAGGTAAGTGTAATGCTAACTTGTGATCTTTATGTTAAGGGGCACAAAATCAGAGGTACTTCAGTTCTGTTATCTGGGCAGCATGATGACATAAAAATAAAGATATCAATTGCAAAATGAAAAGGATGTTGAAGAACAAGAATATTAAGATAAAGGCAAAAGTCTGAATATTATAATGCTACATATGGTCAGTCTTGCATGGTTGTGAGGCTTGGGCCATTGATGAATTGATTCGTAAAAAGCTGGAGGCCGTAGAGATATGGCTTTTTAAAAGATTGCTGCGATTGTCGTACAAATAAAGTAAGCAATCGAACAGTCTTGAACAGAGCTCAAGTGCAACGTAAATGATGAAGAAATTAAGAAAACGACAGATCCAGCTTTTGGCTAATCTTTTGAGAAGAGAAACTATGGACAATCTTACCTGGAAATACTGAAAGGAAGAGAAGCAGTGTAAGACACCGCCTGATCTTTTTGTGACGAGTTTGAAGAAAGAGATTAAAGGAGAATGTGGGATGAACAAGACTGCCAACAGCAACGAAAGAGTGGAAGATAAATTTCGTGCTGGCCAACGTTCTATCTAGAAGGATAAGGCACCCGAAAAAGAAGAAGGTAGATGGATAAATACATATGAATTTGACTACCCTGTATCTTGGAGTAACTGGCGTCTTATGACAAAAAGGTTGAGTTGATACAAGTTATGGATTTCTCCAGGTGAACATACAGCAGTTTTGCAACAAGTTGAACGTCTTTATGAAAGCATGAAGTTTTCGAAATCCTGAAGTAAAAACCTACTTTCTTGGACCACATACCTGAAAAGTCAACTGTTATTGTACCAACGAGGCCAATATCAGATAACAGGAGAAGCAGAGTATTTAAATTTTGTTTCTTGAAGGGTAAATTTGGCTTCGTATTTTATTTCCAATAGAACCTGTACATAGGATATTTTAAACAGCGCGATACTAAACGATAGATTGATGAGTATTGCTTCAAATTGGTTTCAAAAGTACTTAATGGTAGGGAGAATAGCACCCTGAGCTTATAACCTCACAAAACTAATTAATTCTTAGTAACCTCAAGAGCATTGACAGTGAAATACAAGGTTTACAATAAACAAAATACCAATTGTGACACTAGGTAGCCCTGTATGAACCTCGCCCCACCCCTCCACCTTCAGCGAAGGATAAAAGAGTTTCTGGACAAATCTAATGTTTGCAAACTAACGTACCTTTGCACGAGGGATAATTTTAAATGGCAAGTCTGCTATCCCTTGAAAAGTCTATCAGAGGTAACCAGCGTGTCTTGAGAGGATGTAATGGCTTTCTAGTTAATTTCTCGGTCCTTTTGAGAAGCTTAATTTGAAAAAAAACTGCCGATTCATAAGCCATACAGGGTTGTCTTTGCGCTACCATTAACGACAGGGTAGGTTTCTGGTGTAATATATAATCTTCAAATTTCAATTGAATGTTGTTTTGGCTTGAATAAGTTCCACCTGGACCAGTGAGGCCAGAGGCACTTGAAAGCAGAGAAAACCTAATGGCTATTTACCATATCTCAAGACATTTCGGAGAGTGATGGGGAACGGGAATGGACTGCGGATTAAGGGATAAAATCCAGGGGGTCAAATTTGAGTGTCCCTGCATTTTGCCTCTGCAGAGGATAAAATTGGAAGATTTCATTAATCAATAGTTGGGTTGAGTGGTAAAAGCCTCAAAAGTCACAACAGAAAAACGTAAAAATTACTTCGAATACCCTTTTGTAGTCAATCCAACCCATAGCCAATCCTCCGCGTGCAGCTCTTTATTATGGCTTTATCGATTACCAACCGGTCTTTAGTTCCCCGTGAGCCTTTTTTACAACCTTTCTATTCTTCAGGGAATAGCCTATTTTCATCTAGGTGTTTGTGCACTTCCTCTGAAACTATGCTTGTTAATGACTTCCACGTAAGTTATAGGCCTGTAATTTGCAGCATCGTTGTCTTTGGTTTTATATTTCATGATAAGCACAATTTATCCTTTGGCAAGCCATGCGGCAGTAGTACCGGTAGAAAGGTAATTATTGAACATAGCTGCCATTAATGGATGCAAGGTCCTTATGTTTTTAATTCAGTATCCTTGGACGCCATCTGGTCCGGGTGACTTCCAGTTTGCCAATTTATTAGCTTGCTGTCTCGACAATTTTGTTGTAGGACTCAGGTTTTCCTGTTTTTCAGTTTCAGCAACGTCTTTTTCGACTTTATTTATCCATTCAGCATCTTCGTGTGGGCAGCTTCTTTCTCCCAGATCTTCTGCCAAAACGTTCTTGCTGCTTCAGCCTCAAGCGCTTCATCATTGCCGCGGTCAACAACTTCAAGCTTTTCAAATAGTCTCTTTTGATTATTTTGAAATAATCTGTTATGTCGGAATTGCTCTATTCTCCAATCGTATCGTTTTATTTTTTCCTTCTTGGCCGTTACTCTTTGTTTTAGCTCTTCAATCACCGCATTAAGTTACTTTTTCTTAAACAATACTTTTCGTATAGCCTATCCTTTTGTCTCGGTATCATTTATTTCGTTATTTCTTAATTGTTCCAACTTGGATAATTCCTTACGTAAATTCTCGATCTGATAATTTAGACCCCTCTTCCACCTTGGCACATTTTTCTTAGCTGCATTTTTCTTAATTCCAAGGAGTCTCGTTACAACACAGCCTAAACGCAACCTAAATACTCTACAACTTTATCTACTCTAGCTGTTGTCTCTTTCAGTTTCCTTCTATCACAAAATTGGAAGTTCATAGGGCTGTCTCGTTGTTCTTTGGAAAGCTCTTCCTCTAGCATATTCAAAATTTCCATGTCATCGTCACTAACACTATCTCGTGGATTTCCCCTTGGGATTTGTTCAATATTTTCTGTTGGCGTGTTGTCAGCATTTTTATTTTCAAGCTAAAAAATATTATCACTAACTGTTCGGGTTCTTGCGTATTTCCAATCTCAATTTGCTCACATGGGTGTTCTATTTCTCTCCGGATTTTCTCCAATTCTATTTCTGACAATCACATATTAGTACTGATCACTCTTGCTAGTCCTGCTAATTTCTGCTCCGTTAACTCAATTAACCCTTCTTCATTCCACAGTGCATGCAGTCTCTTTCTGTAACCTTTACGATCTGGGCTACTTTTATAAAAGCATTTCATTACTGCCCTATTTAATTCTTTTGTCCATGTAGTCTTTATTTTCTCTGTTCGACGAGGATTTCGTGTGATGACGACCTGGGAAGCCATTATCTTTCCCTGCGGGACGAAGAGCCTTCAAACAAAGTTCCGGCCCCCTGCACGTCGTTTGATACGTTTATTTGAGCGCTCATATTGAAGGATTCGTTTGTGTAAGGTTTTTTCCTTCCCTGATATTTTTATTGTGATACCGTCACTGGGGAGGTTGCCAACCAAGGCTAAACATCCCCCCTACCCATGAGGCAGACTTAACCCTGCCGGATGCCAATCCTGTACTTTAAAGTCTCGGGGTAGGCTGACAGGTGCTTCGCCTTGGCCAAGGGTGATCTGGAGGTAGTTGTGACAAAGGGTAACCTCATTCGCCCATGTCGAAACTCCACAACCGGATGGAGTTTGTTGTCAATACCCGGGACAAATTATCATCATCATCATCATCATCATCATCATCATCATCATCATCATCATCAGTATTATTATTATTATTATTATTACCAAAAGTATCATAATCATTATGGGTATGCTGGATGAACTACCCTTTTCGAAGCAGAGCGTCCCTGTTATTCAAAGCTCTTGAATACTTTGTTTGGTAAAAACATTGTGCAATTTGTACAATTGATATATAATCAAGCCAACAATGTTATTTTATTAACTTTGCAATATATTTCGAAGTTAATACTTCATCTTCAGGCCACAAGGTAAAAATACAAAAACAGTAAAACTGCTGAATATAATATTTCCCATCACATATCAACATCTCTCAACAGTATACACAGCTACAGCAAAATGTAACAGTGAATTCAAATCTTCAATCGTTTTAAATAAACTAAGATAATTGAGAAACCTCCCTTGAGGGACCTTATTGACTAGTTAAATTATTATGACTAATTTGCGGCTTTTGTACTCATCCTTTGTATTTAATGTTGATTTTATTTCCCGAATGAGCAATGCCCCTAATGTCATTAACTTGTATTCCGACATTATTTTTGCCATTCTTTCTGCATGATTGATTGAAAGCTCTATGTTACACGTTTTAAAATGCTGTCCCACGGCTTTATATTTATGCTCCTTTACACAAGTTAGCAGATTTCAGGTAGTTTGCCTTACATAACACGATAGGCATCGCGAACACGTAATTTTATGTACTACACCGCTTTGCATAGGTTTTTCCACGGGTACTTTTGATGATGGTAGAACTGTTTTGATTTTCTTAATTGTAGAGACAATTTTTTCGGTCACTTTCCCTCGGTATCGAAGAAAAAATAAGTTTTTTCTCTGTTTTATTATCAGTACGTTTTTCTTCTGTCGGTGGTTTCGTTTGATAGATCTTGTCCAGAGTCTTCTCAATAATTTCATCATAAAATGATGGGGAGTACTGGTTGTTCTCCAGGAGGGTTTTTGCTTTTACGAGGCTTTGGTGAAAGTTCTCCCATGTATTGCATGCATAGCGAATCCTACACACAAGACCGAGGACTACAGAGTGGTTATACTTCATAGAAGCTAGTGAGTGAAAGTTCAGGGTCAGCCCTGTATCCGTTGCTTTCCTCTACCATGTTGATGTTAAGTGTTCTCCTCTGTGTATGATTCGCATGTCAAGAAATGGGATACTGCCATTTTGCTCTTTCTCCATGGTAAATTTTAGGTTGGGGTGGTAGTTATTGATCTCCACAAGTTTGTCCTCAATTTTTTCTCTGCTAATTTCTCTAATGACATCGTCCTTGTACCGGGAATACAGTTTTGCTTCGCCCTTTATATATTTTGTCGAACTTACTGAGCCAACCATTGTAATAACCATCATGCGTTAAAAGTAGCACATTACAACTGCTGATGCGTGCAAGTTGAATAAAGGTTTCCTTCGATACCGGGGGCTTTTTATAGTCATTAGAGTATAAGACGTCCGCACAATAAGTTATTGCCTCCTCAACCCGAACATTAGTGTAAAGTGCAGAAACGTCAAAACTTATAATTTCTTCATGTTTGTCCAGATGTATATCCTTCAGACTTTGTGATATAGACTGTGTTGATGAATTTATTTGACATTCCTTCACTACTGAAAGACAATAAGCTTCTTGTTTGGCTATGGGGTAATACGCTGAACCGGGCATTGACAAGANCCAACCATTGTAATAACCATCATGCGTTAAAAGTAGCACATTACAACTGCTGATGCGTGCAAGTTGAATAAAGGTTTCCTTCGATACCGGGGGCTTTTTATAGTCATTAGAGTATAAGACGTCCGCACAATAAGTTATTGCCTCCTCAACCCGAACATTAGTGTAAAGTGCAGAAACGTCAAAACTTATAATTTCTTCATGTTTGTCCAGATGTATATCCTTCAGACTTTGTGATATAGACTGTGTTGATGAATTTATTTGACATTCCTTCACTACTGAAAGACGAAATCTGGGTCTGTGTGGTGTTGATGGTTTGTGCACCTTTGCCAAGCCGTAAAGCCTGGGTGGTTGACTTCCGGTTGGTTTTATCTTGTTGAAGAGTCTTTCCGTTATTTTGCTCTGATCCTTCAGTTTATTTAGCAAATTTACTATCCTTTTCTTCTCCCTCAGCAATGGATGCCTTTCGTTCTTTCGCGTTTTCGTATGTTTTTCAAACTGTGGAAGGTTAATAATATCATCCAGTTTATGGTTGTAACTCTCACTGTACCTGTACCTTTGATAAAGGTACAGGTATTTGTTTTATGAAAACTGATAGTTACAACCATCAGTTTTCATCATCGGAGCATTGGGTACTATATTTAAGGATTTCCACGACTGGCTAGGGAAAGTTAACCCTGATTCTCATTTTAATACTTTACAGAAGGCTTGCTTGTTGAGAACAGCAAAAACTCTGCACTTTGCACTGAATATCTAAGGTTGTGAGTCGCAAACCGATGCTCAGTTAACATCTTCCGGTTTGTAAACCGAGCTTCAAAACGAAATAATAATAATAATAATAATAATAATAATTGAAAAGAAGAGCAGACGTATCCTGGTCAATACTGTAGGGAAGAAAGTGATGATATTAATTAGGCCAAGATCTGAAAACGGTTGCGAAAGATGTACTTAAAAGTAGAAACAGAAGCTCTTAAGAGACAGAAGCTCTTTGCTGTTCAAGAGCATTGAATAAGAGCAAATTACATCAATTTTAACATAGATAAGGCGGTGGAATTCACTGTGCCGAATGTTCGGGGGAAAACTGGAAAGTGTTCTCCATATAGTTAGTGAATGGGGAAAACATACTCAAAGAGAATATTAACAAGACGTGATAAAGTAGCAAGAATTGCTCATTAAGCAATTCTTCTTCTAGTGTCTTGACATCAAATACCGTATACGAATCATGACGGTGCTTTCTCGCTCCACCTTTTCCTATCTCTTGCACGCTTGCCTAACTGTTTTCCATCCTTAAACTGTCAATCTCTCCATCATCCAATTTAGCATCTTCAATCTTTGTATTCCTCTTGCCCTTTTCCCTGCCATTTCAGCCTCCAAGATATTCCTCTCTATCTCTCCTTCTCTTCTCAACTCATGCCCAATAAATCTCCACGATCTCCTTCTGGTAGTGGTCAAAAGTTTTCTTTCTGCTCCCACCTTTTCCAAAACTACTTCATTCGTCAGTTTGTGTCTCCATGATATCCTCATCATCTTTCTGCAGAAGCACATTTCTGTCGCCTCAAGCTTTTGTTCCATGCTTTTGCTTATTGTCCATAACTCGCTTCCATATCATAGAACTGACCAGATGTAGCACTTTAACAAACGCTTTCTAACTCCCAATTCTAAGTTCCTTGCACACAATACATTTCTCATATCCATATACGTTTGCTTTACCTGACCAATTCTACATTTAATATCCATATCAGATCTACCATCCGATGTTATCCAACTGCCCTAGTACTTGAAGTGATCCACTTGCTCTATCTGCACGCTATTCACTGTCGTACTGCGTAATGGACCCTGTGCCTTTTTACTGGCAACCATCACATATGTTTTTTCACAATTTTTCTTTAAACCAAGTTTCTCGCTTTCCTTTATTACAACATTCATCAACCGCTGTAGCTTTTTCTTACTATTTGCGATCAGTGCCGTGTCATCTGCATATAGAAGATTATTATACTTCATCTCTTTCAGATCGACTTCATCATATATCCTTGGTTTCCTTAGGGCTTCCTCACTATACAGATTAAACAAATCTGGTGATAGAATGGATCCCTGTCGTACTCCCTTTTGTATATCTACCCATTTACTTAGCTCTCCCTTAATCTTGATCGCAGCTTTCTGGCTAAAATACAGATTTCTTGTTAGTCTAAGATCTTTTCCATCTATAACACGCCTTTCTAGCAATTTACAATCGAATGCCTATACGTACTTTATGAAACATATATACAAGTCCTCTTGCTTTTCAATACATTTTTCTATGATAGCTCTCAGACAAAGAGTGGCATTTCTCGTTCCCTTACCAGGCGTGTATCCAAACTGCTCATCCGTTAACTCTTCTCTGATGGTTCTCTTGTTCCTATTTAGCATTACATTTAAGATTATTTTTGTTACATGGTTCAAAGGCTAATGGTTCTGTGAGTCTTGCATTCTATTGTTTCTGACTTCTTTGGAAGAGCAATGAAAATTGATTTAATCATTTCCTCAGGTACGGTTTCAGATTCATACACATAATTAGCAATATCAATGACCTTATCAATCCCAAAATTTTCTGAAGCCTCTATCATTTGAAACGCCATTTCATCATTTCCCACAGCCTTGTTTTTCTTCATATGTTTCATTGCATCTCTTTTTTCGTCTCTTGTCATTGGATTCTCTGTCATCTGTTTCCTAATTGCTGGTCTATCTTTTCTTTTGGTATCTGAATATAAATTTTGGATGTACTCTTTCTACCTTCTCGTAATTTGGTCCTGCTCCATTAACACCTTGCCCTCTTCATCTTTAATACAGCTAGTTGCATACCACCTTTTCTTATTAACTATAGCTTTCACTTTTTCATGCATTATTTGCACATTCTTATTTTCTAATTCTTCAATCTCCTCGCATTGTTTGTTTAGATATTCTTCCTTTGCCTACACATATTCAGAATCCTCATATTTACCCTTCTGTGCTCACCCTTGTCTTTCTTTACTCTACGCTTCATTTCCATCTGATCCAAAATCTCTGATGTCATCCACTTCTTCTTAGCTGTAATTCCACATTTAGGGATACACTCTTGAGCAATGCCCGCCAACACTTTTTGCAAAGTTTTCCATCTTTCACTACACATCTCTCCACATTGCTTGTATCGCTCTTTTACTTTCTGACAGAACTTGGCTTTCACATTTTTATCCTCTATTAATACAATCCATTTCATCTTAGGTTTCACTTTAATACGCTTTAACTTTTTCAGATCTATACGTATTTCACCCATCAAAAGAATATGATCGCTTTCATAGTTTGCTCCTGGATAAGTCCTTACTCTTGTAATAGCATTTCGAAAGCGTTTATTGGTCATGATATAATCTATCTGATTTCTATAGGTGTCTCCTGGGTTTTTCTAAGTATACAAGTTCTTTATGTGATGTTGAAACTAGGTATTCGTGATTACAAATCTGTTCGTTACGCACCATTCTACTAACCTACTACCCCTTTCATTCCTCTGACCTTTGCATTAAAATCATCCATAACTCTTCTAATATCTTGTAATCCACACTGTTTGATTGCTTCATCCAGTTGACCATGAACTTGTCTATTTCATCATCAGTGTTATCAGCTGTAGCTGCATAGCACAGGATTAAAGAGATGTCAAATGGCCTCCCTTTTAGTCTCACCACCATAAACCTTTCTGAAATACACCAGAATCCACTAAAACATTTTTTAGTTTCCTCATCCAAAATACTCCAACACCGTACTTGTGTTCCTTTCCTCCTGAATACATAAATGTAGTTCCTTCACTTATTAATTTTCTAGACTGTGTCCATCTTACTTCACAAACACCAAGTATAATTATCTTCAGTCTTTTCATTTTCATCTTTATTTTATCCATCTTTTCATTTCGATACATAGTTCTAACATTCCATGTCGCAAGTTTTTTATCAATTTTACTAATTTTGTATACAGTCGCAGGATGACAATCGGGTATCACCTGTAGCACATGGTGGTCCCTACTGAACCCCACTTTTAGGATACTTCACGTTGTTGCGGTTCTTACTGTTCACAAACATTACTATGCGTATTCAAGGCATAATACGACAGTGGTTTGCCATTGCCTTCTGTCAAATGAGTTTCAAGAGATTACCACCTCTCTTCCCAGAGAGCCTTCTGCCTGTAAACAGCCATTGTCCTCTAAGGTTGTAGCTCACCTGCCTTAACCACCAGTGTCCTGCTTGATCCGCCATTGGCCATCGCTCGTAACCCTGAGCAAGGGACCCTTCCAGGTACTACCAGCCGGGTCAGCTAGATCTGGGGCTCGCATATGGGAAGGGTGGACCACACCCTTGGACTAATATTTTAAGCCCTGCTGCCCTTACATTAAGCAATATGTGGTAGATATGACCCAGAACGTTGAGCTAATAGTATGAGCGTTCCACTTATGGTGTTAGACAGTTTGATCTATAGTGATGCTGTGTGACTTTATGGCCCAGTGTGATCATAACATAGAATAGCGAAATTCAGACATGGTTGTAGAGAAAGAAGAAACGAAATGCGCAGTAATTGACATTACCATCCCAGGAGATAACAGAGTTAATGCAAAAGGAAATAAAATGAGAAATATAAGTTAAAATGGGAGGTTAAGAAATTGTGGTCAGTAAAAAAGCAAAAGTGGTTCCAGTAGTCATTGAGCACTTGGAGCTATTAGTAAGAATTTCCAATAGTACATAGAAAGACTGAGCATAAAAATTAAGACAGAGCATCTAGAAAAGCTTGCTTTACTGTGAGCAGCTAGTGTATTGAAGAGGGCAATAACAACTGAGTGACAAAGAAGAACGACTAAGATAGAATTCAGCAAAACAAAGCTGCCAAGAAAAGACTATTGTAGAAGCTAACGCAAATTTCACTTAAATTTACTGATCGTAGGTAGTTGACATTGAAAAATACTACTGAAACATCAAGTTTTGTGAACTGCGAGAATTCTAATAATAATGATAATAGTTACAATATTATTAAGTCTATCATTAAGCAAACAATCACCTCCAGCATGGAAAACAATGGTCTCTCAACTGCAGATAATGTGACAATTACCACTAATCTTTCATTGTCCAACCAACCATTGGATTCAGTAGAACACATAGGAGTCCAGAAGAAGATGATCTTCATCCTGTAGAAGGGAAAAGTCACAGAAGACTATTAATGAGAACAGCATAGATGCGAGACACCGTACAGACTGATAATGACTTTGCAAAAACTGAAAACAACATTACCATAGTTGAAAAGCACCTACGAAGTGGGACAGTATACCAAATTACGTGTCCAGGTTGTGAAGCCTGCTATGTCGGCCAAACAAGCTGGCATACCCTGACCCACTTCAAGAAACACAGTGCACCATCTCAACCAGTCAGTAAGCATTTCAAACACTGCAACTCAAAGCTCACATTTGACCATATGGATATAATGAAGCCATCAGTTCGAGGAGAACAGCATCTACTGATTCTTGAGGCTCTATTCATTGCAGAAAAGAAGCCTTCCATCAACACGAAAGATGAGTGTAGAAGCCGCACTCTGACAATCAGGCTGTATTGACTTTATGTTGTAGTCAATTTACCCTGACCACAGAACAATGGAATTTGGACTTTTGGTTTGTGCCTATGGCATGTTTATTTGACTGATACTAAAATTGCTGTTTACTTTTTTCAGGCTCTTTAACAAAAAATCTGCAGGTCTGTGGGTATAAATGAAGCAAACCAGCACTATTTGATATCTAAACTCTCAGCCATTATTATCCGTTGTACGTACATTGAATTCTGTGCCAACAAGCCATGGAGTAATCCTGATCTTCTCACTTATTAGTCTCAAGAAACCATATTTCTTAACAAAGCTTTTATTATTTTCTTCTACGATAATTTTTCCATTTATTTGTTGGTATTCAATATTTTAGAAGATTATTTACTTTTAATATCAGGCCATCTAATGTAAACTACCAGCTCTTGAGAGGCTTACTATTGTATTTTTGACAGTTTGAATAAAAGAAAAGTAGAAATTAAATAACATTTTTTTCTGGTTTTAAAGTCATTTTCCACAGTTACTGGAGCTTGCAGGTACTTTGATTTGGCAGTGAGGATTTTCTTGGCCGGATGCCATTCCTGACGCCAATCATTGGGTTTTTCTTTTGTAAATTTCTCATGTCTTTTCGCCGGTTCGGGGAATCGGACCCAGATCCTCTTGTATTCGGTGCATCTGCACTAAGCATTAAGCCACGGCTCCACAATTGAAATAAAATATTATTAGTATGTAAAGCAATGATAGAGAAATGCATAGATTCCACATACGCTATGATATAAAGTGATGCAGAGATCTAAGTGTGGTACTATGCCGAGTTTTCAATGTTTTCTTCACTACATGCACAATCCGCTTTTCGGCAGGAAAAAAAGCTGCTTCATACTAATCTGTAAAATTTGTTTTCTAAACAACTAAAGATCCTCTTATTTGGACAATGTTGTTCACTGGACGTTAATAAACATTTATGTATTCATTAGTTTTTTATTTATTACAATAATATTTATTTAGGATTATAATCCAGTTAAGCTACTGTTTGTCACTTCAAGAAGGATAGTTTGAATATAATATGAATTTTTAAAAATCTGAGAAAAATAAGTATAAAAGCTGTTTTATCATTACAACCAAATCAACTGTCCACTTTACTCTTGAAATCGCCAAAACTTGTTACAGGTGAAATGTACAAAATGAAATGGATGAAGAATCTTAGACCTTTGAAATAAAAAGCATTTTCTCTACCTTCTAAACTGACTTTTGGATCTATTGGAAATAACTTTTTGTTACGAGTGTTAATAGCATGTTGATTGATTTGGAAATAATTGTAACATCGTATTCCCTCTAATAAACACCTAGCTTTAAATAAATACCACCCTCTAATACAAAATGTGCAAAATTATGCTTAGAGATTTTGATTCCATATTGCTTTAACATTGTTTCATATGATTGGAGGCTCTTTGATGCAATGATTCCAGTTCTTTTAGATTGTGTCTTTATACATGTGTAATAGAACAATACTTGCTTAAAGGTAACATCATCACGGAGTAAATCTTGCAATCTCTTTCTTTAGTGGGGTTATTTTGTAGCTTTTCCAAGAGCCTTGTCCTGCCGGAAGTTTTGGTATGTGACTTACGGAAGGTACCATTGACCGAAATTATGTTGTCTACGTATGTTAGTAAGTACTTTTATTGTATTGATTTTGCTGGAGTTGTAATATATTTGTAGTTCTTCATCTGCTTTAGGTATATTTTGCAAGGTCATATATTCTGTCAATAAGTATGAAATTATTATCATAGAGATATCGGGTAATTGACAAAGAGTCTTTATCTAATTCTTTTTCAATGATTTTTTTAGTGGTCTTTTAGATCTTTATTGGTGCAGTACACTGAGGAATAAGAAACATAAGAAACTTTCATATATTTGGGACTTGTTGAAACCATTAAAGAATAAAAAAAGAGTAATGGGCCAATAAATGATCCTTGTGGAACTCTACAAATGACAGACTGAGCATACAAAATACATGCTATTAATAATTATATAAGTAGCCTGATATCCATTCCAATTTAACACTTTGGATTCCCTACGATGACAACTTTGATAATAAATCTGTATATTCCTTTCTATCGATTGCTCTAGATATGTCGAAACGTTTGGTATCTACAGGTTTTTCCTTTGATATTTTTTCCAAATATCATAAAGCTAGAGGTTAGTTGCAAGTTCGGTTGGATGTTTCTTGTTTTGTCGATTTATCGTGAAATATTATCATGACATACATGCTTTCATAGGATATCTTGGACCTTTCAAATTTGCTAGACTGCAGTGTTCCTGGTAGCATGTATAAGTTTAAGATACTGTATGTATCTTTCCCGCTCTGAAAATTGAGCACCAGCACAGAATTTGATAATTTCAGCCTAATTTGGTCCTTCAATGGTGCTTACTTCAATCGATAATGAGGTTAATAAACGTCTACATCATCAATGCATACACGCCACAAGGGACCTTCTTTTAACTTATCAGTTCCAGAGGTATTACTAATATTTTCCAATGTCATTGAACTTTTCTATCACATTTAGTAGAAGTTATGGTCACACAACATAGACATTTTGTAATTCCCTTCTCTCACAGAAAACAAATACAAATTTTTTTAAAAGGTAATGAAAACTCAGATTCCTAAAATTGAAAATAGGGTTCAATACAATGTTTTAAGGTGACTGAAACATGGTTTTGGTCATATGCTGTAGTTTCAATACTTTGATCAAATGAAAATAAAGATGGTGTTTTGATATTGTTAAATTTTGGGCTACATCTGATCCTGTGATGCTTATAAAGCTGGTTTTCATGGGAGGAAAAGTGTGTTTCGATAAAGATGGATAACATCAATCACATAGAAGTCACTAAGAAAAGCAACATTCACACTACTGAAATCCACTTTTTAACTGACTTTCGGCCATGACAATCTCATATATCTCCATATTTTTTCAATATCTACTAATATATTCAAATATTGAAGCTGCGTGGTTTCAGTGTTAACAGAGCTGTAACAGATTGTATGCCCACAAACTCTTTCTGAATAATGATTCCATTTAGTAGATAAGGTAAAACTGATAATATTTGCCCTATTTTATGACATTAATCTCTTCAAAGAGTAAATTGAATTAAGTGATATGATGTTTGATTCTAGATTATTTTTAAAGCAGGTTGGCCGCCACATCAAATATTGCATTTTTAATGCTGAGGTGTCTATGTTTTGAATGATTTAAAAAGTTGGTAATCCTTTACCCAACTATTAGATCATTATTCCAAACGACAGCAAAGAACACCAAAAACGTACTATTTGACCCATTAGAGAGTTTTTAATGTCACGTGAGAGGTCCAACATGAAAAAGGAAAAAGAGTATGCCGTTTTCTCTGTGTTAACATCTACTGTTGATGGGAAGAGTAACTTGACAAACGGCTTTGGTAGACATGTTTTTGTTTTCTTTTTGAGATTAAATTAACGATTTAACCATTTAATTAATCGTTTAAAGGTACTCTCTTCCTTGAGTATTTTATTCATTGAGAAACAGGTCAGGCTTGTTTTGATGGTTGCTTTTGGAAATACTTTGAACTTATTTTAAGCGCAGAAACTTTCGCGGACAGAAAATTTTGCGGTCACCCGCGAAGTTTTTTATTTAGCGGATATAAACTTTCGCGGATGAGAAGTTTAAGTTTTTTCCATGCATAAAATTTCGCGGAGAGAAAATTTTGAAATATTTAGCGCGTATAAACTTTCGCAGATCAGCAATAAATTAATAAATTTAACGGTTAGATCTAATTGTTCCTCAAAAAGGAAAAAAAAATTTTTATTCTCATGAAAACAAATTAACGAATCTTTCAAAAGTATGGAAATAAATACAACAAAATACTTATAAGGCAATAAAGCAACAAGAATGTTAAACAGTTAAACAATAAGGTTTTTCAAAGATCCTCTTCATCGAACATGTCAAAAGCACCACGGTTATCATGTGCTGTAGTTATCCATTCTTCATCGTCACTTTCATCATCACTTTTATCGTTTGGACCTGTAATGGCAAGGTCGTCACTACTCAAGCATGCAGTGGCTGTCATGCGTTAGACATTCATTTCAAAAGTGTCTTCGTCATTAGAACTGGATTAAACATGTATTTTTTGCTTTATTGTAGTAGAAATATTGTTAAAAACCAATTTCGATTTTTTTTTCATGGCCATAAAAATTTTGGGTATATGACCTGTTTTTGAATTTTTCGGGGACATTAACTTTCGCGGATGACGTATTTTGAAATATTTCGCGGATCGAGAACTTCAGAATTTTTCGTGGGACAAACTTTCGCGGATTTGACCAAAATCCGCCAAAGTTTCTACGTTTAAAGTAGCAACATTTTAAAGGGGTATCACAAGTATTTAAGACGAGGCTTTATACAGAGGACAGAATCTCCGTATTATCTTTGTCAGTTAGATACGTAGTAATTAAAAACTAATTTTTAGAGAATATTTTACAAAAGTATCCGAAAATTAATTTTTCAAGAATGATTACAAGAAAACTCCAATCACCATGAAGTCAAAACAGCAACGTGAAAATTTTCATTTGGATTATTTTGCAGAAATTTCTGCGGCTGGGTTATCACTTTTCAAATTCAATAGCTTAGCATTATTCAACGTTCAAGAAAATTCCTAGCTCTTTTCCAGCTGTCTGATTTTTGAACCAGAAAAAATGCCAGCTTTCATTTTTCCATGCTAAATCCAGGATGTTTTACAAATGTAGCAAAGCAGGTGTCATCCTTATTCACTGCTTTAAAAACTGTTTTATAAAACCCAACTTTATTTATAGCAGTTAGAAACAAATTATATTTCCTCAATACAATTACTTTTGCAATGGCGTTTTTGTCTCCGTCTATCAGTTGTTCTCTAAATTTTTTTTCTGGATGCAGTTGTTGATGTCGTCTTTTCTGTCCCAATAACACAGAAAGCNAGCTTAGCATTATTTCAACGTACCCTTTTCTTTGGTATCTTTCCTTAAATATTTCAATATCCTGATGGAAACGTTCGACTTTTTCACCGCCATATTCCTAAATTGACTTTAAATTTATTCAAACTCCTGTGTAAATAATGTTGTTTATGCTTGCTCACCAAACACAAAATTTGTCATGAATATTTTCTATTTACTTTTTGTAAGTGTCAGCCCTGTTATTGTAAAGAAAGCCTCGGCGTTCCTTTACAAACGGTGGCAAGACTTTTAGTCCTGTTGTTTTCATGAAACCAAGAAAATTCCTAGCTCTTTTCCAGCTGTCTGATTTTTGAACCAGAAAAAATGCCAGCTTTCATTTTTCCATGCCAAATCCAGGATGTTTTACAAATGTAGCAAAGCAGGTGTCATCCTTATTCACTGCTTTAAAAACTGTTTTATAAAACCCAACTTTATTTATAGCAGTTAGAAACAAATTATATTTCCTCAATACAATTACTTTTGCAATGGCGTTTTTGTCTCCGTCTATCAGTTGTTCTCTAAATTTTTTTTCTGGATGCAGTTGTTGATGTCGTCTTTTCTGCCCCAATAACACAGAAAGCATGGGAACAAAGTAAAAATTTCCTTGTTGTCCTAATAACAAAGTCACAACTTTTTTTATTTGTAAACCTTTCTCTTTGGTAACAATGCATTTTCAAATCTGTACTGACTAATTACTAGTGTTGCTACGTTTCAATGGCTGAGGTTTACACCTACATATGTAAATGGCTACTAATTTTTTTCAATCTCGTTGTACTGATTGCGGTTCTATAGCCTTCTTATTTTATGGATATACAGTGGTTATGAATATTGAAAAGGATTTTTCTATTCACAGGCCAATAACCTTTTTATGAGCAATTTACCTGGTTTTGGAATAGCCCTTCTGGCCTTTTGACATCACTAGCATTCTTGGTGAGATTGTTGATTATTAACACGGACAAAAGGCTTGATTTCGCTATAAAATGACATTTTCTATTGAGAAAAATGTAGCTAAAGCCGAAGTGGATACATTAGAGCTAACAAGGCAAAAATAGGTTTCATTTTGGTACTAAATAGTGAAGGCGAAATAAAACCTGAAAAGAAAATAAGTCTACCCTATATCAAGGATATCAGTAAGCAGGTAAGAAAAATTCTTCAACAATAAAATATCAAGTGTTTATTTTTCACAACAGCCACCCTCAGGTCGATACTCTCAAAGACAAAGAATTCAGTTCCACTTGAAGAGAGAAACAATATAGTTTACAGACAACATTATAAGGACTATCCTGCTATCTACATTGGAAGATCATAGCGTTCCTTACCTCAAAGAGAAAAAGAACACAAGAGAGCTGCTCAAAATGGTGCCACTCAGAGTCATGAAATAGCGGAGAACTGTTGCACAAATGGTCANTTCAACAATAAAATATCAAGTGTTTATTTTTCACAACAGCTACCCTCAGGTCGATACTCTCAAAGACAAAGAATTCAGTTCCACTTGAAGAGAGAAACAATATAGTTTACAGACTACATTATAAGGACTATCCTGCTATCTACATTGGAAGATCATAGCGTTTCTTACCTCAAAGAGAAAAAGAACACAAGAGAGCTGCTCAAAATGGTGCCACTCAGAGTCATGAAATAGCGGAGAACTGTTGTACAAATGGTCACGCCTTTGACGTGGTAGAAAAAAAGATTCTGGACAAGGAAATAAATACTACAGCAAGAAAAATAAAAGAAGGATTCCATTCCCTACAGCACACAATGAAATCAACAGCATATCTTACACTCTATGACTTCCCCAGTACTACAGAAAAGAAACACAACAAACACAAAATAAGTGTCACATCACTCGTTAAAATAACTCTATCCTTGTTATCAAGCACGTTCGTACTATCTAAGTATAAAACAGCTATTACTAATTTCTTCAGTAGTCTAATGATGGGACAGGTAAGGCTCTAAATGTACCACGATAAATATTCTACATCAATGGCTTCCACTGAGTCCATAAAGTCAAGAAATTTTAAGACAAGTTATCGTGTTATTTTTTTTAACAAATTGATCCATTAAGATTCACTGCATTTGCTTCTCTAGCAAAGAAGGATGGAGGGAGATAAAAATAATGAGAAAGGCCGCCGGAAACATCTTTTCCCCAGACAGAACACATTGGTACACTCAGTGACCAATCAAAGGAACCTTGGGTATAAGTCTTGGAGCATAGACCTTCGTAGTTCACTAAGTTGCTAGCGAGACAATATGAGAAATATTCAATCCCTAGCCAAAAACGCCCGAGATTGCTCTGGTTCTAATGAAAACAATGATTAGGGTTTTTCAGATGGATGTTTTGTTTCATTTTCAATCATTTCATGGTTTTAAAAATAGTCCTAAATTTAACAATCATTTCAATCTACTCCTGAAGTTGAAAAAGAAGCATTAGAGTCTAACCTATAATTTTTCTCCAGAGACATTCAAATTTTACTTTAGAACAATGAGTACACTCCAGTCTAACAAAATGTGGACTAAAATTCCCACCTATGGAACTCCGAGCTCCTGACAAAGGCTCAAGTCAGGCGTTAACTGTCTGCTTGAAACAAAAATTCGAGATGTATTACGCAGTTTAAGGTCAGATCACTTAAAGAATTATAATTTTAGTGGGTTTAATTATTTCCAGTATAAAAACTCAATGCAATTTCAGTCTTCCCTTTTCACAGATAACCAAGGAACTCGTCTTGCTTAACATCATTGCATCAGGCATGCAGATTTGTTACAATAAATTCTTGGTTATATTTTATTGCTCTAATATAGTGGTATAATCAAGACAGAAGTAAAGTTAAATAGGACATCCTCCCAGCTAAACCAACAAATCGTTTTTCGGCATTTATATCTAACAATAGCCCTATTTTGAATTGTTGTTTCCTGTTTTTAGTACCAAGGTCATACTTTCCCTTAACCAATCACAAGTGTGTTTTTTATCACATTGACCCAATTAGATTCACTGCCTTTGCTCTTCTCGCAAAGCAGAATGGGAAAAGGTATAAATAAAGAAAGGAGTAGGCCGGAAAAACTTTTTCTAAAGACACACCACAATGGTACACTGAATGGCAAAGAACAAAAGAAAACTTACATACAACCAATTGTTTCACTGCTACTTTCACTGTACAACTTAACACATATTTTAAAAATGATCATAGGAGCACACTGTTTAAAGCCAGTGATCCTTACCATTATGTTGTAATTGTAAGTGCTTGTTTGTAACAGAATATTTTATCCTGGGATTTATCTTTAAGCAAGAAAATAATTATTTCTTGGTAAATAATAGTAATCTCCGTCAAGAAATGTACCGCAAATAAGTATTAAGAATAGAAAATTTTGGAGGGTCGTTTTTTACCGTTACCTTGGCCATAGCAGATTTTGTCTATAATCTTTAATAAAACTTTTAAAGATACCTAAATCTTTTAAAAATGTTATTTGATCCAAAGGACAATAACTTATCAATATAAATAAAATAGAACTTAGAAAAATATTAAAAGTTTTCTTTGCTCCGCTATGCCACTTTTTCTTAAGCTTCTTCTCCATATCTCTTTTCCTAATAATTATAGTTTACTATGCTTTATAGCTGCACACATAACAGGAATTCCTGCTTCTTAGTGACATTGGAATTCTACATATATCCTTTAAATAATTAAATGGTAAAACGTCCATTGTAATTTTGTAAGTAATAGACCATTGATTGTGTTATCTGTAGCTGATAAGTACTGCAGAGCTTTTCAATTCCTTTCAAGGTACGAAACTACTTCTTTCTGGTAAGATGCCAACTCGTGGTAATCGGACAAAATTTTTAAATTTCAGTGCTTTAGATACACTTGAATATTTCACTCTGCACTACCTTTCAAAAATCTATTTTAAGTACTCAGCTCCACTTGATAAAAATGTGTCAAACAAAATTTTCATGGTATATCAATGAACACCCTTTATACATTTGATTTATAATGAGTTTTATAAGTAAACAAACAAACGAAAAGAATAGAGTTCTTCTGCTACCATTTACAGTGCTCGATGGAAATCCAAAGCGAATATACAAGGTAAAAGAGAAAGCTCAAAACTTGTGTATAGAACTAAAAGTTTCGTCTGTTACACTCATCAGCTGTACTCTATAGCTGATGAGTGTAACACACGAAACTTTAAGTTCTATACTCAAGTTTTGAGTTTTCTCTTTTACCATGTATAATGAGTTTTATATATTCTTTTGTCCAGCACACAACTCGTTGTTTAACAAGAGATGAAATTCCAAAACAAAAGAAGATGAATAAAAAAAATATCTTAGTGGACAAATGTATACCATTACCATAAGCTTAGCGGAGTGGATAGGATATATTAACAATACAAATACAATGCCTCACAGTACTAGTTTTCTATTTTGTGAGTTGTAATATTCTTCTTTTTCTCATTCTTCAGGTGCCATTTCTTCAAGAACGTTAGCAATCATTGTCTCGTTTTTCAGGGTCATTCGTTGTTTTCAACAAGTCTGTATAACTCATTCTTACATCAATTTCTTTCAATTTTGGGGCTTGGGACAAATGTGTTAGAAAGTAGAAGACATAGTATAATGCATATATGTACCTGGAGAAGACAAATAACTGACAGCTTATAATTCTCTGCCTGTAAAATGCGAGAATAAAGAAAGAAGTCTAATGAATTCAAATCAACTCAAGATATATGTATTGGCTGGATGGCATAAAAAATGTATTCGTTTCATTTATGCAGTTTTAAAGTGAAGTCAAATGACATACTGATTCAGTCCTTCGCCGCAAAGGAAATGATCACAAGACTAATAAAATTGAAGAGGATTGTATATGCTTTAGTGCTGAAGATAACATGGATAAACAGCTGAATGTGTTGAGAGAAGAAAAAAAAAACAGACCTAAGATAAAGTTCAAACATTAGAATATTTCAAATCACCAATGTTAAAAGGGGGAGTCTCACTTCACGGCGTCCTGACGGCGACCCAAGTACTCAAACACCTGTATTTACTGTGTATAAAATGTTGAAATAGGGAACCACTGCAAAAATAAAGCAGCTAGCCATACACTAGAACAGGCCGTAGGACATTATTTCTGACAAGACATTGCTGATATGATATTTCTCTACTAATTTATAAACACAACTGATTCTCTTTTTTGAAAATTAAACCTAACATACCGTGAGTATTCGATTAAGCGCACGGTGTGCTTAAACAATTTGGGGGATTGTAAAGGGTGCGCTTATGCAGGGGGTGTGCGTATTTGAGGGAGTGCGCTTATTGGAAAAGCCAATCAACTTGTAAAGCATTAAATGTCAAAAATATTTTTATCAGTACAAACAGTACGAAGTAAGCTTACAAAGCACTAAATGTCTAAAATATCAACGTCGACATTCATCAAGTTCAAAAGTGAAATTGACAAATACAAAGATATCTGTAAACATATGAATATTGTGATTTACGCACATGTTAAAAACATAATAAAATATACTCACTAAAATATATGTTTTTAGTGCCTTTTTTCTTCACCTTCAATTTTTTGCTTTGAAAAAAGGGTGCGGTTGTTGAAAAGGAAATCTGCCAAATAGGGTGAGCTTATTCGAAGGGTGCGCTTTTACGAGTAGGGTGCGATAAATCGAATAATTACGGTATACATGATATCACTCCATACTTTCTGTTCCCTCTATCGTCAAATGTTCGAATGTCACAATTCACGGTTGAGTGATCTTTGCAACATCACAGCTGAAACTAAAATACTTGTTTTTTGATTAGAAAATGAGAGGGGAAGAAGATGAGAGAAAATGATGGATATCAGAGTTTTAGGACGAACAGGATATTCCTGAAAAAGACCACCTATATGCCTCAAGGGCAAAGAATGAGTGGAATCTTCTTACTGTCAGGGAACTATGTCGATTTTAACAAAATTGCAAGAAAACAACTTAAGAGCAGTATAGAAATGCATAGAAGGGTCTATGCTTACCACCATTTTGAAGTTAATTCAGTTTTGAGAGCCATAAATGTTTATAGCCACAAAGAACAAAGCTTTTACTGATTGCCTAAGACCAACGAAATTAACTTAGCATCATGCAACTTATCCAAATATTCATTTTCTGATATAAATATTCCATAATAGCATAGAAAAGACTATCGAGTTCCTGTTCATCTCTTATACTCTTTAAGAGTAAAAATTTCGTTCAGATAACCTGGAAATCCGAATGTGCCCATCAAAATTTTAAGTGGTTCTTGTTTACATTACCTTAGGTTCCTGCTTGTAACCATTTTTGTTAAGTTTTAAAGATAAGGGCCTTTTTAAAGTTAAGGCAATAAGATAGTATATTGTATGTCCTCTGTTTTTATCAAGCAGTTAATCTTACAGCTGATCTAAGAAAAGAGTTTGTCGATCATGGAATACCGTTAACGGTTGTTGTTATTTTTGTTGTTGTTGTGTAAGCTGCTGGAGGCAGAGTGGAAGACCACCCCAATGGGCTTGATCCGGCTGCATGAAATGAGAAACCCATCATCCCTCATCGCCGAACAAGTGAATATCCAGAACCCACAGTAACGCTCTCCAGTATGTATCTGTGATTAAATACGTTGGTTGCACTGGGAATAGCTCTTCCAATTAAAGTGGCGTTGGAGACGCGCATTTCCTGGTTAATTTTTCATTGGCGAGATAAAGTTGTTATCCTACCACACGAGGATTCCCAACATTATTCTTGGATGCCACCTGTACATACGAACAAGATATCACTGAAGAGCATCCAGAACCCATAAACAAGGCAGATCGCTTTGGAAAGAAACTAGATACAATAAGCGTTCACTTACCCGATATGGGCGCACAACTTCCAAAAACCTTTTCCAAATCGACGACGAACCCCAAATAGGAAATCACAGGAGCAACGAGATCTATTTCTTTGATGGTAAGGAAAAACAGCTTGGAAGTGAAGGTCATTCGTCACTGACCAGTCAGGAGAACCTAACTGATCAGCATCCAGGTGCCACCAGGTGGAGGCTGGCCCTCGATGAAGTCCTGCAATAATGGTTGTTGTTGTTGTTTAAGCTGCTGGAAGCAGTTTAGAAGACCACCCCGGCGAGCTCGATCCGGCCTCTTGAAACGGGAAACCAACCTCTCCTCGCCACCGAACAAGTGAATATTTAGAGCCCACAGCAGCGCCCCTCCCTCCCTAGCATGAGGAGGAATATGTGGTGTTTCCCATAAGTAATGTGAAAGTATTTTGATGGCAATTTAAGTAAAATTAAGATCATGAGAAAAATTTAATTAGTACACAAATGTGATTTTTGGAATAGAAAAATAGGAGCTCTAAAGTGAAACATTCTATGCCAACAAGCAAGCATTGGTTTGACTCATTGGACAAACCATCTTTGATCGAAGCCCTCAAAAATTTTCCAGGTGTGGAATTCTGCATTAATTTTTTGTTGTTACCTAAACTCACTCATAACTTTCTCCATACTAACATTTTCATTTGAATGCTGGTTTGCTGAATAGTTTACAGGATATGCAAGACATTGATTAAAACCATTTTTTTGTTAAAAATAAAATTTCTTTTTCAATGGCTTAATGGCTCAGTCTCTCATATTAACTTAATTTATATTGAGTAGAACTTAAGAGACTGGAAGCTTGCTGTTGAATACCTACCAACGATGCCAAAAGCTTTTACAAACTGAAGAACCACAGTTTTCATTTTCCTATTGCACAAATAAAATGATGCAAAATTATTAAGCACAAATATTGGTCACTTTTAATATTTCATTGCTTTACGTATTACGTAATAAAAAGTGGAATCATGCTGTTTTTGTATTATTTGGTAAATGAAAAGCAAAGATGGATTAAACTTCGATTGTTTGTGGTGTTCTCTTCTGAACAGTGCTTTATTCTTGCCGCCTTGATGCTTTTTGTGATAAGTGTACAATCCGATCGATATCAGATGCCAAAAGCATGGTACAGAATGAAAGCTGCTTAAAAAATCTTATCTTTCAAACCGAAAATTGAAGTTTGAAGCTTACTTATGCTCTTTCGCTTGGCGTTCATAAAAACATTGAGCAAACCAAACAGATCATTTGAATTAATACAAAATGGTCTTTTCTTACTCTGTTATTCAAAAAATCGTATCTTTGCAAACCCGCTTTTCCTAATGCCATGGCGACTAAGCAGTCGGAAAATGTCACCTGCGCCTCTCTAGGGCTAGTTGATAATTGCAGTATTAAAATAGGTGACAGGTAAATGGTATCATCTTGTTTAAAACCTGAAGGCATAGATTGCAAAAATACTTTTTTTTCAAACAAGCCAATACGCACTAAAATGGTAGCAAATTATTTTCTTAATATCAACTGTAGTAGTAGTAGTAGTAGTAGTAGTGTAGTAGTGTAGTAGTAGTAGTAGTAGTAGTAGTAGTGTAGTAGTAGTGTAGTAGTGTAGTAGTAGTAGTAGTAGTAGTGTAGTAGTGTAGTAATAGTAATAGTAATAGTAATAGTAATAGTAATAGTAATAGTAATAGTAATAGTAA
>RDPX01000036.1:3135670-3151157 GCA_003991215.1 Morbakka virulenta | reverse complement strand
AAGAGTAAGAGTAATAGTAATAGTAATAGTAATAGTAATAGTAATAGTAATAGTAATAGTAATAGTAATAGTAATAGTAATAGTAATAGTAATAGTAATAGTAATAGTAATAGTAATAGTAATAGTAATAGTAATAGTAATAGTAATAGTAATAGTAATAGTAATAGTAATAGTAATAGTAATAGTAATAGTAATAGTAATAGTAATAGTAATAGTAATAGTAATAGTAATAGTAATAGTAATAGTGATAATGATGATAATACAGTACCTGGGTTAATCCTTTAAATACAAAGGAAGTATAAATAGTAGTTTTAAAGTAGTAAACAAACAAGGACATTTATAATATATATATATATATATATATATATATATATATATATATATATATATAAACGCCAGGGAAAAATTTGAAATTTGGCTAACCGCAGGAAAAATCAGAACCTGTAAGGAAGTGACCAAGGACGTTTAACTACGTCTTAATTAGCAACTTTTCTATATTTTTTTCTATATGAACTATTCAGTCTACTTTGTTCACCTCTTGTTCTTGTTTGTTTACCTGATGCTCCTCTCGTTCGACATTTCTTCTGTTTCGTACATCTAAATTCTTCGTTAACTACTTCTTTTTCTTTTGCAGTAGACAGTTCTTCAGAAGACAATGCATCGGAAGATTCTTCTTTATCTTCACTTGAGTCATTGCTAAAATCTGAATCAACATCAGTTGCCAAAAAAGCAACAACTTCTTCTGAACCATCTGCTTCCTAAAGAAACCTTTTTTTAAAGAGAGAAAACGTATGGAAACCAACAAATATACGATAGCTACATAGAACGTCAGAAATTTTCAAAAACAGTTTGACTAAATCCAAAGACAAAGTTTCCCTCCAAGCAGCCAGAACCATAACAAAATACTCTCACTCTGCCACCAAAACATCTAAAATATAATTTAAGCCTTGTTTAACTTATATTTTCAATTTTGAACGGTTGTTAAGGGCACAACTATTAGGAGGCGTATAAACGTACGTGGCTTTTAAGGACACAAGTTTTAGGAGGCGTATGAACGTTCGCCGTTGTTAAGGGCACAGCGTCAAGAGGTATATATACTTCCTTGGCTGTTTGAATACATATTTTGGTGAATATCGTAGTGGTTAATATTCAGGAAAATATAAAACATCGTGGTACTCAGAGAGTTAAGGGTTTTTTTATTGAGTTTATCTAGATTATTTCAGACATTATGTAATTTTTAAGGTGTGATAGGTGCTGCACGTACAAAATCCTGCAGCACATGAGAATAATGGTTTTTTAAGGGGCTCTATCCTGTACCCTGATAGTTTCCTTTTGCCAAGCAGCTTAGCCAGCTGGAAGATTGGAAATTATTCTCTCAAAGTTGTTAATAGGAAATGTAGAAGATATTCAACAACAGCATATAGTGATGCATTGTACTAAAAGCACAGTGTTCAACTTTCTTGAATAATATCACCTTATCAGGAGTGGCCAGTTTGATCCTTCAGCAATTAAAATCTGCCTTTCGAAGTCAGATACTGATAGTTGCATAGTCTACTGACAAAACTGTGACAACAGAAATAGATTATTTTGTACAGCTGTTGTCCTCTTAGGAATTTTTTTTTCGTTATGGCTAACTCTTTTCGTTTGGTTTTCGTTCACCTGATTCCTTCCCTGTCTAGGCTTTTACATACTTTCTGATAAAAAAATGCACAAGCCATTCACAATAACAAGATTATAACCACCAATTCCATAAAGTATATCTTGTATTCTGAGGGGAAATTTGAAAGATTGTAGTTTTGATGATTTGGATAAAAGTGGATTATAGAAAAAGCATTTATCTTGTAGATATTCTTTCTTTTTCTCGAACAGCAGATGCGTGTTCGACGTAGACCAAAAATAATTGTTTTGCTTCCTGTGTAATCTGGTAACCATAGATTACAACTCAAGATATTGAGTTGTGACGTTGAGCAAACTAATTTTTTGTTCTCGTTTTCGATTGTCTTAACAAAGTACTCTATGATAGCTTCGGGTTAACTCTCAGGGACCTTGCTTTTGTAAAATCCTTTTTTGATGAAATTCTTCAGATGTTGGTGAAGGTATGCTATTGTTTAATTCAAAACATAGAAATGGTGCTTAGGATACAGGTGGCCTACACATTGAATTTTATGATTCTGTTGTACAGAATTGTTTTAAAGTAAAGAAAACATTTATTAAACTTTAATCAAAATGGAGACTGGGAACTATTTTAACAAAAGTACTGAAAACAGCAGAGGTATCAACACAAAATAAAGTAAGGACATGTAGGTAATTGCATAGTTTTCGCCTGTGTATAACTTGGAGAAAAAGATTTAAGTGCAGGTAAATTCTGACTGGATCTTGAAGACTACTGTGTAGATGAAAATAGATTTCGCAATGTCTTAATAGGCTTAAATTTCACCCAACTAACCTTTTTAATCCGTTTTAATTTCCATTTCAGTTAAATATTATTTTAACATCAGTTCTGACACATGAGTACTGCTTGTGCTCAGTGCTTTTGTAACGGAGTCTACTTTGAAAAAAAGACTGTAATCACCGACTGGGCAACACAAAAAGCTCAAATTTGATGTGATATTTCTTTCTCGCCATGCAGTTAAAAGTAGTCATGAAAAAGGCTAAAATATTTTGTAATATGACCACTGAAGCGGCCTCTAGGGCTTCAAAAGAGTCATGTGAGCCCTTTCCTCTACAGTCGAAAACTTAATTTAACCATACTATGTAGAGACCCCAATTTTGATTTGGAAAACTGCGCTGCACACAGGGTAGGATTTTTTGGCTATGATCAATGGCCGCAATTAGGATTTTAAAAGGGCTCACTGTGGCCTGTTTTGAAGATAGAGGCCTATAATCTAGAAATGAATTCAACAAAAGTTGCTCAGGGACGCCAAAATTACGGGGCTGATCAAGTAAGAATACAATTCCGATTTGACATGTTTATCGTGAGAATAATGATTCAATAGCACTGGGTCGCGCAATTAACAAGACTCCCAGGGCAGCACCGTGTACCCCTTCCAGTGAAAATAAATACATAGATGTTTAGAAAAGCATAATGAGTATATTACTCTTTTCTATAATTACAGTCTACGTCTTGATTGTTATCCATACCAGAGGACTTGATTTTGTAAATGTCGAGTTACTTCTTCAGGCTTCAAATGTATTAAACACTCATAAGTTGTATTTAAAAATGAGAGGTCTGGTAATAATTCTCGTACAAATATTTGTTCAAGAGTAAGATCATTTATGGTAATAAATAATTCTCTCAAAATTTTCTGCACAATTGTAATTCTACAATACCTACAAGAAGAATTTTGGAGTAAAGCAAGCACAGTCATTCGTTATTGTTCTGAACTTTTTTTTGACTGGATGAGTTTCTAAATGGCGTACATGTAAAATATGAGCATCTGCTATGACTTTCCCAGGTCAGTAACGCTACATTAGAATCAACTTGACATGTCTAACACGAAACAATTTCTGAAAAGATATTTAACTTCTAATAATATTTTATTGATTGCACTGTATGTACATGACACCAGATTTTTAACATTTTAAAAAAAATTTAATTCTTACCTTACCGAAAACTTACTTAATTTTTAGTGTACTTATTAAATCCTACTAAGAAATAGATGTCCACACTGAAAGTGTGGAATATGTACGAGCGAGCATAACTTGCACCACAGAATAATGTAGCAAAAATATTCTTTTCTTATAAGACATGAATGGTACTGAACCCCACAAACTATTGTACCCAGGCATAGTCTTTTTATAATAATATCGCTTGATGAAATTTTTGTAGGGGAGGTATTTGCTTGGAAGGTTTTGTCCGGAGAGTCCGGAGACGCAGGGAAATTTTTGTAATTTCGATACTATCCACACCACCACCATTCCTGAGGGAAACAGTTTTAAATATTAGTTGTACATCTACTAGTACTAGTACTATGTCTGAAGCAAATTTGAACTGTAGTAAATAGTCCACGCTTGTTTTGTTCGCTCGGACTAATCAGCGGGAATCGAAGCCCTCTTCCCTTACATTTGTGCAAAATAAACAGTGGAGTGCAAGCAAGTGTCTTTTGTTCTTTTCGTATGAAGTTATTGTGTGCATTTGAAATATAAACAAGACTAGTTATATCGCGAGATTTGTACTGCTACAGGGAAAAAACGAAACCTTCATCCAAACAAATTATCTTAAAATTTGCAATGCAATAAGGCTACATCTAATTTTCCCCATCTCTTTCTGATATAAANCCAGGTCAGTAACGCTACATTAGAATCAACTTGACATGTCTAACACGAAACAATTTCTGAAAAGATATTTAACTTCTAATAATATTTTATTGATTGCACTGTATGTACATGACACCAGATTTTTAACATTTAAAAAAATAATTTAATTCTTACCTTACCGAAAACTTACTTAATTTTTAGTGTACTTATTAAATCCTACTAAGAAATAGATGTCCACACTGAAAGTGTGGAATATGTACGAGCGAGCATAACTTGCACCACAGAATAATGTAGCAAAAATATTCTTTTCTTATAAGACATGAATGGTACTGAACCCAACAAACTATTGTACCGAGGCATAGTCTTTTTATAATAATATCGCTTGATGAAATTTTTGTAGGGGAGGTATTTGCTTGGAAGGTTTTGTCCGGAGAGTCCGGAGACGCAGGGAACTTTTTGTAATTTCGATACTATCCACACCACCACCATTCCTGAGGGAAACAGTTTTAAATATTAGTTGTACATCTACTAGTACTAGTATTATGTCTGAAGTAAATTTGAACTGTAGTAAATAGTCCACGCTTGTTTTGTTGGCTCAGACTAATCAGCGGGAATCGAAGCCCTCTTCCCTTATATTTGTGCTTATTTCTCTTATTCCGTATCAGTTAACTAGCTCTTACTTGAAATGCTTTAGTGTATGACTATTGTAAAGTAGGATAACAATCAAAATTTTTCGCTTCTTGCCTGAAGAGCTTTTTATAAAGTCAAGCCTTCCTTAAGTCAAATTCTAAAGGAAACGTCCATATACCAAAGGCTTACGAGTGACTTTTTCCTATTTTAAACCTACTCCCAACTAGTGAAAACCGACAACACAATGATTTTTTAAGATTTTTATATTATCCAATTTTCATAGTTCTTCGGTCATCGTCCTCTTCATAAACTTGGATTACATACGTACTTTCTATTTTTCTTCGATCATGATAAACGCAAAGATAAGTACTTTCTTAGGATCAGCATAACTGTCGGCAGTCTGATGTTTTAGCAGTAAACCGAATTTAACGGACACATTGGAATTTTTTCCAACAATCTACCTTACCTACATTAAAACTATATAATTCAAAGAAAATGTGAATAAAGCAAGGGACATAAAAATTTTCTTCTTCTTCTTCTTCTTCTTCTTCTTCTTCTTCTGTCATCCATATTCATGGTGAAACGTACATGTTTTATCTGTTGACTCAGTAATATATCCGGTTCGCCACGCCTGTACATATTCTAAGGTTCTCCACTGACTGGAGCAGGTATGCCGTCCCATTGTCAATAGACTTGATTATCTGCGAAGCCATATTGTTCTCAGGACAAGCTAATCAGTTTGTCGATCACTGCTAGTGGAACTACTGCTACCCTTGGGATAGTAGGTCGTAACCCTGACAAGGGAGGCTAAGAGTGTACTAGCACTTGCCCAAGTTACACACTCAAGCTAGTAGAGGAAAGAAGTCGCTTTACTTCTTCATTCTGTAGCGCAACCCAGGTTAGGCTCTAGTCACTGCCCCCAGGTTAGGCTCCAGCCTCTGCACTAACAATTTGGAGTAAGCAAAAATTTCGCAAAACGTCATGCTTTCAGCAAAGTAGGTTTGTTTAACTGGTATTTTGCCTCGGTGCAAGCTTGCTTTTGCATTGGAACTGGTAACAAGGCAAAAGCATCCAAATATACAACATGGAACGAAAGAAAAAAATTCCCAACAAAATGCTGAACCAAAAACAAAGTGTCAGTTCTTACAACCTAAGGTTTATAGTACAATGAAACTTCATACCTCACCAGGTAAAATTTCCATCCACTTCTCGTTTATTTCGTAACTATTTAGAAAATTATGGTTTAACAGATAAGTGAAGACAGAAATTTAACTCTTTGTAAGTTAACATAGAATGTACAATAAATATAGCCTGGAGAAATGCGCAGTATAAATGGTGAGATTTTGAAAACGATTTCTGATGTCAGAGAACTGAAATCTGAACCAATTTCAAAAGGTGGAAGAGATGCACCTGCTCAATACGCACAGTTAAAGTTGTTCAACAGATGCCTAAGGTAAAAAAGAAAGTCAATTTGTTGAAAATTTTAACTATGATTGGTCATTGCCTTGACATTGTGCACTTGGTAGAAAGAGAATAATATAGCTAGTGTCAGATGTACGGTGGTGTAGAAAGTTGTTTACCTGGAAGAATATTTGATCAGAATTTTCCATTGTCTGTTAACCATTAATGCATCCATATTTTACAAAGGACTCTCACGAGATCAAATGCTATTTGCTGTATAACATGGACTGTCCATGTGGCAAGCATACAAACATTAAGATCCAGAAGTGGTACAAGAGTTTCTTTTTTTGTTTGTAACTAAACTATTGGGATATGCCTATAAAACCACTGACATACTTGACGTGTTCTGGCAGTTCTAAAGTTGATACTGTTCTCTTATGAAATGTTATTGTTGAAAATTAAACTAATGGATGATCGATCGGAAACGGGAAGAAGCCGCAACTAAAAAGTTATCCTTTCAGTTATTCATCTGTATATTTTATGTTTGTCTTGGGCCATTAGCTATTAACAAAGCATGCTCTTCTCAAAACATGCCTTGTTTTGACCTGCCCATGGGGTAGTCAATGCTTCTACTTAAATGTGACTTAGATAATTTTAAGCGAAGGAATTATAGCCTGCTAAATAAATTGCCTAGGTAGTTGAGATGCTCAAAAGAAAAGGTTGTTTAATCAACGCACTCTTGTGACACTTTGTTTTGTTATTATTTTCTGAAAATGCTAGGGCCCATATGAATGCACGAAATCATTAAGATTAAGCACTGGAAATAGGTAGAATATGTAAATTATGGTTTTTCGATAAAATGTACTTTATAATCTAATGATTTGTAAATCTTTCTACCGTCTGGTAGCAGGGCCGTTACTAATATTTATTATTTAATAGAAGAGTACGTCGCTCCGATTTTACACAGCATAAAGAGTATCGTAGACTTGGTCAGCATAAGAGGATTACATGTAGTCTCTCTTATAATCCATAAACACATGCTCATTCAAAATATAAAAATAACCCATGGGGAGATTGGAAAAATACTTTAATGTATTGTACATATTGTAAAGAATGTAGGACACTTAAAAATAAAGTAATTAAGAAATAGAATGGGCATAGAAATTAGACATTAAATACAAGGCGTTTGATAACATAAAGACAGCGAATAAAACAGCTTTAACTTGAAAATAACACGAATAAAAGCAGGAAGATTATATAAAAGGAAGTAAACAATAATTCTAATTGGCGACAAAATACCTTTTTACAACAGATTGTTTACATGGTTAAGCATTTTAGGCAGGCACGTGAAAATTTGCACGGCACTGGGAAATTGCTGGTACTTTTGCAGTTTCGATAGAATTTGAAAAGGATTTTTATGTCTTTAACAGAAAAATGTTCCTCATAATTTCTTTTTATTTTCACATGCGTGAGTTTTTGATGCAATAATAGTTAAGTAAAGAAAAAATAAGATAAGAATTATGACAAGCTGTCACACGTTTCGCAACACAACGTTTCAATCAATAAA
Organism: Morbakka virulenta; assembly: GCA_003991215.1. Taxonomy (NCBI): domain Eukaryota; kingdom Metazoa; phylum Cnidaria; class Cubozoa; order Carybdeida; family Carukiidae; genus Morbakka; species Morbakka virulenta. The sequence goes on along the minus strand of RDPX01000036.1, from coordinate 3,143,302 downwards.
AGTTCTGGCGTTAAATAAAGCCTTTCATGTATTTTATAGGATATTAATAGATAATTAATTGATGGAAAATGATTTAAAGTTATACTACTGTAATAAAACTCAAGAGATGGTTACTGTACTTACATTTTTTGTGGTTAATTTTCTTTTCTGACCCATACGTATATATTTCATTTGAAAGAGAAATGCAAAAGTTACCGTATGCAATTGTTCAAATTAGAGAATAAGAAAGACATAATCAGAGTCTGCCTATTTCTTTTTCTTTAGTGCTGGAGGCCATATTTCTAGTAAAGTGCGCAATATACTATTTATAAGATTGCTATGCTATAGGGAATAGATTTTATTTAATTGCCTATAGTTTTCTTATTTCCCAGTCAAAGATGTGATCTTGTGTCCGACAGTATTTGACAATCTCATGGCAGATATTATCTACCGTTTAAATAGCTCTGTCGTGTTTCTATTTCCTTTAAATTAAGTAAAGTTTTGAGTCATCAATACAGAAGACCAGACAGTCCTTACAAAGTATGTTGTAAACTATCGAGTTCCTTTATTCATGTAGTACTGGGTCCTTTGGTTTTGACTGTATCTTCCTTAAGGTGGATGTTGCGTTCTCTAAGAATTTTTTCAAGGTGCTCAATGGTGTTTCCGACATAGGGTAAAACTATATTAACTTTGAAGGTTTTTTTTTCGTCTTCAGATTGGCTCTAGTAGTTCTGTGTAAGAATGTTTGGATATTCTTAGCATGATTTCCATTGAAAAGGAAGACGAAGGCCTTCTGAAATTCAATTCTCTCATTCTCTCTCTCTCTCTCTCTCTCTCTCTCTCTCTCTCTCTCTCTCTCTCTCTCTCTCTCTCTCTCTCTCTCTCTCTGTGTCTCTCTCTGTCTGTCTCTCTGTCTGTCTCTGTCTCTCTGTCTCTCTCTCTGTCTGTCTCTCCCTCTCTCTTTCTCTCTCTCAGGTGTTGATGAAAATGTATCTTTATCTATCTATCTATCTATCTATCTATCTATCTATCTATCTATCTATCTATCTATATCTATCTATATCTATCTATCTATCTATCTATCTATCTATCTATCTTTCTGTCTGTCCGTCTCTCTCTCTCTCTCTCTCTCTCTCTCTCTCTCTCTCTCTCTTTCTCTTTCTCTCTCTTCACGAATGTGAAGGGTGACTCTCAGTGTTGGCTTCAATCGATCGTATTGGGATATCAGCACTGTACACTGTGGGTAATTTATAGAAGCTTATTTAACTCCTTTCTCTGTGTTTCAATTTGTAGTAGAAGCAATTATCAAGAATATGTTTTACTGAAATGTAATAAGCATTTTATTTACTCTTGACTGGTATTATTGAGTCACGTTTAACTGTGGTTTATGATGTATAGTTTAATATGGCAACTAAAACCAAGTTCATTTTCGTCAATAGATCTTTCGTTGGGGCTCTTGGTCCAGTCGAGCGACAGCGAAATAGCATAGATCAACAAAAATGTCGTTTTAATTGCGATATTAACATTTGCTACCACCAATCATTTATTTGATCGATTGTCAGTCCTGTTATGACTTGGGGATAGCAAAACGTCCCCTCCAAAGGAAAAAATCCCTAATTTTCCCTACTCTATTGACTTTACTGGTTTTCCCTGACTTTTAATAGAATTTATTTAATCATCTTCTGGCAACATTTGTTGAGTTGTATAATTTATAAGAGATGCACATTTCATCTGAACTATCCAATGCCGATTTTGTGATTTAAAATACTGACTTTCCACATTCAAACACACTTAATTACTGTGTCACTCTCACTTGTTGAATTTGAAAAAGGGAAGTGGCATTCAAAATTTTGACCATGTTTGTTTGTTTACTGTGTGCTCTTGAACCATTTTCAAGTCAAGTAGTTTATCTTGAAGGTCTTGACCTCTCATTCCTTGCGCAAGAAAAGGATATTAGAAAAACCTCTTTTCTGTCTTTTTTTTGTTCAAGATATCGCAGTAGAATTCCTTTCTCAAGAAAAAGACATGTTTTTTTTCGTGAATCTTTCGTGGTTCGCGAATATCTGCTTCAAAAGACAGTTTACTCTTGGTTTTACAACTCTTGTTGACTCAACAGAAAAAAATATTTCTGCCACTCTTTTCTCACCCACGTGTCAGTGCTTGAGCATAAAACAACGTGTAATCCATTAAAACTGAATGACCGGCAGTTCTATATTTCCAAAACCAAAACTGTGCGCACAAAATGTTATCACATGCTTCCAAAAGGAAAAAGAATGTAATAAATCAGTGTTGCTGACCCCCACTTAAATGAACTCAGTTATCCAACGAATTCATAATTTCCCGTGCGTGTGTTTGGTTTTTCTAACAACGTATGAATCTGGAAAATGACCATTCAGTTGCAAGAAAATCGAATGGGAAGGAAGTAAAAAAAACATGTAACATTATCTTTTGTTTTGTTGTAAACAACCACGTGATATTGCCGAGATGTGAATGGGGAAAGGAAGCGAAAGTGACAGTAAATTTTACTTGAATTATCATTCACTTTTGCATCCCGGGCTGAGTTTTTATCCTTTGTCAGGCAAAGGTATGCTTGTTGTGAGCAGCTTAGTCATGGGGAAACATATTATTGTGGATTTAATGAGAACGCAAGGCTCTTCAAAATTTTTTCCATTGTTTGGAAGCAAGGTAAGCCGCTTCAAAGATTCTATGGAAGTCTTGATGACGATCCATTTCTTGAGAACAATTTTGTTGTTAAAGGCAAACTACTGTCATTTGGTTCTGAGTCTACCATGAGGTTGACGGTCATGATTTTGTCATCGAAAATACACCTATCTTTCCATCAGTTGTGCAAACTGCTCTTGCTTCTATTTCTAGCCCATCCATATTGGCAAGCATCTATAAAGATAAACCATGGCTATCGAAGGATTTAAATGTTAAATAAAATAATCAACATGCCATTTGAAGAAAGGAACTCTTATAATTTACAAACTACATTGTAAAAGACGGTATGGTTGCCTACACTCATAGCCCTAAACGTTTCTTGCGTCAAAGGGAAAAGAAATCCACACTGCTGAATAATAAAACAGCTGTGCCAACTCGTTTTTAGGAGCTTAACAACGAGAGAAGGCTCTCTCAACTGTAGCTTAGAAAACACTTACAATTTATGAGATGATGAAGCTCTTACAGCTACACAGAATGGTAGAAGAAAGGAGATGGCTGTTAGCAGCACATATCCTAAGGTTACCGCCTGGAAGACATGCCAGACAAGCAACAACATGGAAGCCGGTGGAAGGAAGAAGGAAGCTTGGCAGACCTACGAGAACATGGCAGTCAACCTTCAAAGACGATTTACATATTCGAGGACTGTCTGTCAGAACTGCTCAAGCCATGGCTGAGGATCAATGGAGACATCTTGCTGCCCTATGTCCTGTATAGGACAGGAGGAACTAAGGTCTAAGGTAAAGGAAGCTCTTACAAACATGACTCCCAGGAATATTTTCCAACCTTTCCACACATGTGCTACCAGCAGTTACCTCAATTTCTACTGGCCTGCAGCTTTCTCAGATTCCAATATGTTAAATTTATTTCAACAGCATGGACAACTGGAATTGGTGATAGCCAAAATACCTTTATTAAAAATTGTTTTAATGCTAATGTTTGACGAGTCAGTGAATAGTCCAATATTGGAGATTGTGGTCAGTGCCTGCGATAGTCACGAGAGCTACCATATCGTTACACGCAACTGCGTTATCCTCTATTTAAATAATTGCCAAAAATCCTAAACCAAAAAAACCACAAAACTTTGCACGTTGCAAAAGTCTAATTTCATCAGGCAGAAAATTCCACTGCTGAACCCTAAATCCTAAAAATTCAGCTTCGCTTTTTGGAAACTCGTAGTCTTCAAAGAAGTGACTCAGTTCCCATTTTTTAAGCAAATGGGATATTTTTGCCAGAGACATTCAGTCAAAAGCCAAGTCATTTAATGTTGAACCTTCAGTCTGTTATTTAATGGTATATTCTTCAGTTTAGTTTATTTCAGGAATTCCCTCTGGTGTTATTGGAATTGTTACACCTTCGCTATGTGGTACTGGGCGTCAGCCAGAGGGAGTATCACGATAAACAATTTTCTTTTTTTTTATTTTCCTTAAATCCTTTTCTTCCTGCTTGCACAATCCAAAATTAGCAGCAAATTGAATGATTACTTGGTTTATACAAAACTATTATCTCTGTAAAATGGATTGATTTTTTACTTTGCAACCATTGGCTAAGGGTATGTGGCACAGGTGTGGCAGCAAACATGAGGAACCCAGCTTTTGTCTTTGTCACCAATACCTAATTAAAAAATGATAAGCTCTTTCTAACATTTGATATTGTTGTCCTAGGTGGAAGGTTGTTTATTTATCCAGAAATGTAACAAACATTTCAGAGTTTTTTGCACAATACCGGTAATTATTTTTACTAAATGCAAGGTAAATGCTCACAACGAATCAAAAAAAATAAAAACGGTCTTAAACTACTTTTGATATAACACAACAAAGATAACGATTGCATCCTTCACCCAATATCTAACTGTAGTTTTAAATCATTGGTCCAAGTGCACTTTGTTTTTGCTTGTCAAAATGAAATAGGGAAAACCGACATCAAACTATATCCAAAAAACTAGAGCTAACATTAAAAACGACTATGATTGGCGAATTTATTTAATACAAATCAATTAGTTTTAAGACCAAAGCAAATAACTTGTTTATCAGTGCTAACTGTGATCAGAATTANGAGAAGGCTCTCTCAACTGTAGCTTAGAAAACACTTACAATTTATGAGATGATGAAGCTCTTACAGCTACACAGAATGGTAGAAGAAAGGAGATGGCTGTTAGCAGCACATATCCTAAGGTTACCGCCTGGAAGACATGCCAGACAAGCAACAACATGGAAGCCGGTGGAAGGAAGAAGGAAGCTTGGCAGACCTACGAGAACATGGCAGTCAACCTTCAAAGACGATTTACATATTCGAGAACTGTCTGTCAGAACTGCTCAAGCCGTGGCTGAGGATCGAGTCCAATGGAGACATCTTGCTGCCCTATGTCCTGTATAGGACAGGAGGAACTAAGGTCTAAGGTAAAGGAAGCTCTTACAAACATGACTCCCAGGAATATTTTCCAACCTTTCCACACATGTGCTACCAGCAGTTACCTCAATTTCTACTGGCCTGCAGCTTTCTCAGATTCCAATATGTTAAATTTATTTCAACAGCATGGACAACTGGAATTGGTGATAGCCAAAATACCTTTATTAAAAATTGTTTTAATGCTAATGTTTGACGAGTCAGTGAATAGTCCAATATTGGAGATTGTGGTCAGTGCCTGCGATAGTCACGAGAGCTACCATATCGTTACACGCAACTGCGTTATCCTCTATTTAAATAATTGCCAAAAATCCTAAACCAAAAAAACCACAAAACTTTGCACGTTGCAAAAGTCTAATTTCATCAGGCAGAAAATTCCACTGCTGAACCCTAAATCCTAAAAATTCAGCTTCGCTTTTTGGAAACTCGTAGTCTTCAAAGAAGTGACTCAGTTCCCATTTTTTAAGCAAATGGGATATTTTTGCCAGAGACATTCAGTCAAAAGCCAAGTCATTTAATGTTGAACCTTCAGTCTGTTATTTAATGGTATATTCTTCAGTTTAGTTTATTTCAGGAATTCCCTCTGGTGTTATTGGAATTGTTACACCTTCGCTATGTGGTACTGGGCGTCAGCCAGAGGGAGTATCACGATAAACAATTTTCTTTTTTTTTATTTTCCTTAAATCCTTTTCTTCCTGCTTGCACAATCCAAAATTAGCAGCAAATTGAATGATTACTTGGTTTATACAAAACTATTATCTCTGTAAAATGGATTGATTTTTTACTTTGCAACCATTGGCTAAGGGTATGTGGCACAGGTGTGGCAGCAAACATGAGGAACCCAGCTTTTGTCTTTGTCACCAATACCTAATTAAAAAATGATAAGCTCTTTCTAACATTTGATATTGTTGTCCTAGGTGGAAGGTTGTTTATTTATCCAGAAATGTAACAAACATTTCAGAGTTTTTTGCACAATACCGGTAATTATTTTTACTAAATGCAAGGTAAATGCTCACAACGAATCAAAAAAAATAAAAACGGTCTTAAACTACTTTTGATATAACACAACAAAGATAACGATTGCATCCTTCACCCAATATCTAACTGTAGTTTTAAATCATTGGTCCAAGTGCACTTTGTTTTTGCTTGTCAAAATGAAATAGGGAAAACCGACATCAAACTATATCCAAAAAACTAGAGCTAACATTAAAAACGACTATGATTGGCGAATTTATTTAATACAAATCAATTAGTTTTAAGACCAAAGCAAATAACTTGTTTATCAGTGCTAACTGTGATCAGAATTACTACATGTACCGTCAGAATTAAACTAGAAAATTTGTATCAATCGTAACACAGAAGCATGAGAGAACGATAATTATTGAAGTACATGCTGTTCCATGTTTTCTGAAGGGGCCCTCCATTTATTACGTTTGCACTGGGGGGAGGGGTAATCTAAAAAGAGAACAAAAGCGAGCAAGGGGGAATGGGTTTCACAAGGTTAGAACGTTCACATTAAAAAAATTTTGCTTACAGTTTTCACAAAGTAGTGACATCGAAAGACAGGTGTGCAGATAAAGTTATTCTTATCTGTTTTTACACATTTATTGTTTGTTTATAGGGAAATACTTTCGTTTGTATTCGGCTTGTATCTAATTATAATTGCTTTTATTTCTCACAACAAGAGCCTGGCATCAAGTTTGTACATTTCAAATTTAAGCACGCGAGGTTCTATAATCTAAGAAATAATCTAATCAATGACATCATTTTAAAGTTATTTATAAAAATGGCAGCTACCAACATCGGTCAAAAAAGTATAACGTACGTTCGCAAGGAGAGTGTACTTGCTTGCGAATAGGTGCGAACAAGGGGAAGGGGGTCTAAAAATGACGTAATAAATGGATGGTCCCGAAGTTGGCACTGCCTTAGTATATTACTTTCTTTTAGTTTGTAAGACATATTCCCCATTACCCCACCAACTAAAAATTTGATTAGATACAATCGTTTATAATAATTCTAATGAAGCATTTATGACTTGTGTATCTTAAATGTCTTCAAATATCACTGGCCCCAACCAAGGCAGTAAAAAAAAGAATGCACTAATTAAACACTGTTTTATAAATGATGGGAAAAAAAGTATTCATGATCTTACGCTTTATTCTGTGATTTATTATCTAAAATAACGTCTGATGGAGAGATAAAGGATTTTTAGTATATTTGAGATGATAATGTATATTTAGTAAACTTGAAATTAGAAAGTATATTTAGTAAACTTGAAATCATAAAGTATATTTAGTAAACTTGAAATCATAAAGTATATTTAGTAAACTTGAAATCATAAAGTATATTTAGTAAACTTGAAATCAAAAAGTATATTTAGTAAACTTGAAATCATAAAGTATATTTAGTAAACTTGAAATCATAAAGTATATTTAGTAAACTTGAAATCATAAAGTATATTTAGTAAACTTGAAATCATAAAGTACATTTAGTAAACTTGAAATCATAAAGTATATTTAGTAAACTTGA
>RDPX01000036.1:3107608-3135414 GCA_003991215.1 Morbakka virulenta | reverse complement strand
AAACGTGAAATCATAAAGTTAATTTAGTAAACTTGAATCATAAAGTATATTTAGTAAACTTGAAATCATAAAGTATATTTAGTAAACTTGAAATCATAAAGTATATTTAGTAAACTTGAAATCATAAAGTATATTTAGTAAACTTGAAATCATAAAGTATATTTAGTAAACTTGAAATCATAAAGGATATTTAGTAAACTTGAAATCATAAAGTATATTTAGTACACTTGAAATCATAAAGGATATTAAGTAAACTTGAAATCATAAAGTATATTTAGTAAACTTAAAATCAGCTTGGAATTGGTTGCTTATTAGTCAATCAATTACACACAGGCCAAGTTTTAGTATTGCAAACCAGTTTGCTGAACCCCATCAAGACCTGTTTCAGAGGCGTTTACAATTCCCTTTTTTGTTGATCAGTTGATAAAATGTCTCTTGCATTTAATCCAAATTCATGGTTTAAAAATAAACACACAAGGTGTCCGCTAAATGAAATTAAAACAAATGAAGCTGGTGCCTTTTTCCACCAGCAGTGACATATAAACAAATGGAAATCTAGATCATTTGTTGTGGGGTGTTCAGATAGGAATCCTGCGCTTAAGAAATTTTAGTGGGTTGATAGATCCATGATTATGAAGCCAAAGCATTTCATTATCACAAAAGCTAATTTTAGGTTAGGTTTATGTCTGGGACAACCAAGTTCTTTAAGTTTATGTATTCAATAAGTGAAAAATTTCTTTTCAGATTCTACATTTTTCCTATCAGCTCATTTTTTTATCTAGGTAGCATTAATAAGAAATTTTCAAGTAAACGGGTTTCTCTAAACATAGCAGTGAAGCTCGACAAAACATCTCAGTTATGAATTATCAAGTTAGATACATTAAGATTTATTCAAATCTAACATGAAAAATACTTGGAAATACTTATTTGCATTAAAAAATATATTTTAGATAATCTGGTGAAGCCAAGAAATTATTGATTGAAGTTTAAAATCTACTACTTTTTTTGTCTTTCAAATGAAGACCACTTTGTAAACTCATTAGCGATTTACAGAATGAGGGATAACCAATTGCTCTGAAGTAAGTATAGTAAGAATACAGATCCACATGTAAAGCATAAGAGTAAGTATCAAACCTAAAGAAACAATTCTGTAAACTTTACATTCTCAGTTCGTATCGCCTATAAGATTGTGTAGGAATTTGGCATAAAAAACTGCAAGAAAATTGTGAGGACAACATATATTCTTACCAAAATGCAAATAAAGGACGACAAACTTTTAAAATTGTATTCTACGTTAAATAAATCTGAAATTGTCAAAAAAACTTTTCCTGTTTTTGTTGTTCTGCCAAGTGTCCAAATAGTAACTTAGCAATGTTTTCTCATTAAGGATTCTTTTCAATTTAGAATTAACAATAGCCTACGACTTTGTCAATACCACAATAATTTTGCACCCTGCATAAAATGAATACAAAGACACTTCTTAATTTTTAGACATGTTATTTCTGTTACCTTTGAGTTCTTTAAAGCCATACTTGGTAACTTATTTTAGAGCTGTAGTTTGCTTTTAGAACATAAAGGCACAATTTTATCCTGCTGTAGGTGGGAGACAAATGTTACATGTAAATTTACACGTTGTTTACTCAAAGGTATGGTTTTAAAAAGAAAGATACTTTTTCACATGTCTTCCTCGCACTGTATTTGCCTTTATGAACGACATACGCCATTCTGCATATAAATTTAGCATGAAAACTTTTAAATCTCGGAGAAATTTTATAGTTTTGGTTGTACAACTTTTTAACTTTGTATGTAATCTTTATTGAACCTAATACAATACTCAGATTTTTTGAATTCAACAATTGCTTGGTCATCATTCGCAATAGCCTTTTTGAGATTTAATTTTGCTAAACTCTTTCAAAGCACTTTTCATTTCTTCCTATAAAAATAGGGGAAAAAAGATTAATAATAGTTGTTTAGAGTTTTGAAAATAGTCTTTATTCTTCTCCCTTGTAACCAATGACTCTATCGGTTTGAATACCTATGGCCACGGACAGCTACTCACTTTTAAACAACGTGATCTGTTGTAAGGTACTTTAAATCTCTATCTAGGGTTCCTGGATAAGGTAGAATGCCACTGAAACCAAACTCCAACAAGTTCAAAGGAAAAAGATAATTTTTCATGGAAGGTACCAAAGAACACATTGACTATGCTGTCAAAAGAATCAACATTTCTTGACTTTTACATCACATAAACTGAAAGAATTTTAGTATTAGCAGACTCTTCATTGAAGCTTTTTTCCTATCCTTGATAGTGACAATTTTTTCCAGGTATTATTATCCTGCAGTAAAAACTGTAGTTTTGAGTTGTATCTTTACTCTTATACCACTTTGAAACGAAGTGATATAAAAGTACACAGAAGGTAGAAAGAATTTTATTCTAATTTTAACTACTTGTAGTAAGATAGAGTTTTTTTGTTCTTATACCCCACTGTGAATAACACTTTGATTTTTGTCTATTATTCATAATTGTTTTTCTTCTTAAGAAACTGGATTGCCCTTTAACAGTGAAAACTATTATCAAAGAGCACAACTTTGGCAAAAATATTGTAGATAAAGACCAGCCCTCAGGAAGCACCCTTTAAGTACTCAATGACCTTTAAAATAAAAGACAAGCAAGCATTAACAAAAGGAGGTCATTTTCCATGAGCTTCCTCAGAGGCTAGCTACACAGAAAAAGGATTCAAAGGAAGTCCTCCTACTGAGAAGAAACAATATGGTCAACAGTAAAAAATATGTAGTCTGTATGGTTATATTAAACCCAAATATTATGCTAGATTAAATCTGAAATGTCTTTACCATAAACTTACAGCGACAAGGATGAAGGTCACTCCAAGAGAATAAATTATTTCTTGTTTTTACGGTGGTGAAAAGTTATTTTAGTTTAGACAGTAAACGTACGTACGTCTTATTTATCTTTATATGTTTGCGGAGAAATTGTAGAAAAAACCCACAGTAAATAAGAACGGAAAGGTACTTTGTAATAACGAGGTAACGAAAAAGCCCAATAAGACAACAGATGGATGCATATATATATATATATACATAGATAGATAGATAGATAGATAGATGGATGAATGGATAGATGGATAGATAGATTGATGGATAGATGGATAGATCGATCGATAGATGGATAGATGGATAGATCGATCGATAGATGGATAGATGGATAGATGGGTGGNCCTCTCGAGAGACCTAGTATCGAGTAAGCATTTTGTACATAGCTCCATCCGCTGCATATCTTCCTCATTCATTAGCTATTCTAGAAGATGCAAACCGCATATCCACAACAGCTGGTGTATCTCTGTAAAATTTAGCAGACTGGCATGAACAAGATTTTTTATTGCAAAGGTTACCATAGCACAAGAGCACCTGGCTTATATCATACTTATTCTGTGATAGTTTTTGTCCAAATATTACTCGTTTGTCATAAGACTTTATTTACATCTCTCTATATCGTCCATTCCTTTGAAATTTTCCTCTCAGTTACCGATCAAAGCTACATAGTGTATCAGTTTGTCACTGCATCAGTTTATCAGCTTATCAGTTTGAAGCCGGTTTCTGACTGCCTGACGTCTTCGTTTTCTGTTTGGTTTGTTGAAACTAAGCCAGATGGATTGTTCTACGTCGAAGAGTTTATGTAATCCTTCTCCATTTCCATGATTTAGATCATACATTATTAGTAGTAATGGGTAAGTACTAACGTCTTTGAGAGCATGCGTTCTGACATTTGTTGATCTGAAGCTTCTGGTCTGCATGCAATTCCATTAGTTGTCTTGAAAGAGTGTTCTTTGAAGTTATCTTCTTTTCTCCCCAAACCTTTCAGTCTTTCCCCATCAAAGTCTTGTTTTCCGCCTTCCTTGAAAGTTTTTAGTGTTCTTCCTGTCTTCAAGAAAGCAGATGATCCATCTGGTCCTGGCAAATACTAATCTGCGTGTCTTCCTTTTGTCATTTGTAAGGTTCATGAACAACTCGGCAACAATGAATTGATGGAATTTTTCCAAACCCTTGGTCTTTTTGTTGGTATTCAGTACGGGTTTAGAAGATCTCTCTCCATTGGTGATCTTTTGGCTGTAATCAGGGTACGTATCTATAGATTTATTTCCGATACATTTGCTAAGGTATGACACGTTGGCTTGCTTCAAAAGCTTTCTGGTTATGGGGTTTGTGGGAAGGTCTTTGATATCATTGTATCATTTAGTCCTTCCTTTTCAAATAGTAAAATACTTGTTACTCTAGATGAAAATATATTTTAAGTACTCCACCATGCTGGTGTTACTCAGTGTCTAATCCTTTTTTAAACTCTTTTCTTTCTTTAAAAAAAAATCTTCAAAGTAACTTGCTTCAGTTCAGCTCAAAGGATGGGAAAGCAAGTGGTTGGTTTCTTGCAATGAGGCAAAAACGCAACTGATGTCGTTCAGTAGAAAACTGAGTCCTTATCTCCCACCAATATTCATCATACACAACTATTCTGATGTTATTCGTGGTGAGGTAGCTTCTCTCTTTAATGAATGTTACCCTTGAAGCTAATCGGTTTGTCATTTTCTTCAGATCTTTCCTTGGGTTCCCTCTATTCAACCTGTTGGCAAGTCTGCTCCTTAAACGTTTGGTTCTTTGTAACGCACAAAAGAGTACCTTACGTCTAAGGTCATATCTTATCTCTACATGTGAACAGGTACTCTGTCATCCTATCTTGATGCTCTTGATAGAGTTTAGAGAAGTGCTTATAACGCAATAGGTCCAGGTCTTGCTGCTACTCTTTAAGCTTTTCTCTCAACCAATAAATCTGGCTTTTCTTAGTTTTTTTAATAGGTATTCTCATAGGAAGTTTTCTGATGAGCCTCCCTTCCTGGTACAGGCACAGTTTTTTCTTTCAACGTCTTCATCTTTATGCAGCTTTTGCCCCTCATTGTAATATATTGTTTTATGAATGTAGATTTTTCTCTTCAGACGGCTAGATAGTTTCTGAATGTTATCCCTTACCACTTGATTTGAATATTTCAAGTCTAAAATTAATCTCTAGTTGTAACCTTCTTTTATGTATTTTTTTTCTTCCTCACAGTTCCCTACATTAATGGCTTTATGTCTTAGATTTCTTAACCAAAAATGCCATTTCTCACTGCATTAAGGCCAAGGCAAAAGTTTTTCGCCTTAAGGGGATGACAGTCAGTATTTCGATTGTTAAAATACTCGGAATGGGCATTTATGACAGGATATGCTTCTTGATACCATGTATCGTTTCACTGGTTTTTTATCTCGGTTTGCTGTATCTTTTGCTATGACCGTTTTTTGTGGAAGATTTCCAGATACTGCTAAGGAGCTCTTTGATTTATACCACTTGTGGGATAACCGTGATAATTGGCTTCTAGATCTTTTTTGTTCAATTAGAGGATCTTCTGTCCCCATTGTGGATCAGAGAATGACTACCCCTTCTTGCAGTATCTTGTCCTTGGACCTCATACAGCATTTTTCGCCGCTCCTCCTTGTAAAAGAGCATTTTTCCCATTCTTTAGGCAGAGGGTACAACTTTACGCTAACGCAAAAAGCAATCTTTTATATTAGTTTATGAATTCAGAAAACAGAAGTATTAATTTTTGAATTTTATTTTTATTTTCAGTTTTGCTAACAGAAGCAGTCAAGTCGGAAATAAGAGAGGTTTAAATTAGATCTCGATACCTGTAGTTGTTGAAAATTTTACCCAGTGAATACCGATATTTTCTATTCCAGCATTACTAATGCTATGATGTCTTTGCCTGCTTTCTCGCAGACTGATAATCCTACCTGACTGACAGACAGATTGACAACTGTCGGTATAAAACTCCATTTAAAATAAATAAAGGAAACCCTGTGGCTCACTTTAAAACCTCTGAGCAAAGGCCACAATCTTTATCTCAAAAGCATTGTAGTTGGCCATAATACAAACAAAAATTGGATGTGAAAGAGGATTAGGATGGGCTGTGTTGTTTTTCTTTAATGCTGTTGCTGTTTTCAAACTAAAGCGGTGCCACAAAATATTAGACACTGCCCTGTTAGTCTTTCTTGGCCAATCTTAATTGTTAGTCTTCCTAGTCATCGCTGGTCCCAATAATAAAGTGCTTAAACAGAAAGATATTCCAACCTTTCACATCTAGGGTCTTTTTCATCCCCTACAAATAACTTTGTACGAAATAAAAATTACTCAAAGTGAAAAAATATTATATTGAAAGAAATATAGTACAGTTTAATAATTGTAAATACCACTGGGAAAAGAAAATAAATGTATGGAACGCTGGGCGAAATTGGAAGACGAAGTAATTATTAATTAGTGTGCTTTATATCGCTGGTATTTAATCGGGCGGTCAGGGGATCCCAGTCTTTTTCAGTAAATGGTATTGGAGCATGAGGTTCAGAGGTAGATGTTATTTCAAAGTGTTCCCCATTTTTAGTACGCTGTGGAGAAGCTATTTCTAGGAATAGTTTGGCAAAGTAAAGGCTAACTCAATTTAATTTTTTTGTAAATTGACCTTGTTAAATTTTCTTTATTAAACAGTTTTTGACAATTCCAGAGATTTGCTTTGGAAAAAATTATCTGTAAGTATAATACGTTATTCAATGCAATTTATTGGGCAAGCTTTAATAAAAGTATTGAATGACTTCAAGCCAGTTCATTGCAGATGATAAGCTTAAAAAGCAGCTGTAATCATCCTCTTATTTAAATAAATAAACACCTCATAGGAAAAACTGTGTTACTTTTAAGCCCTTCAAATTTGCGGTACACCTCTGAAGGAAAACTTAGCTTTTGACTCAAATATAGGTTGTAAATTGTGTTGATGTTAAGGCCTTGGCTTGTGTCTGAAGTCATCTGCTTTCCTATTCATCTATTACTGAACGAAAAACACAATTGAATGCAATCAACCTGTTAACTTATTCTGTTCAGCGCTCTTTTTTGTGAGTTGTGTGACCATTGTGTTTTCAGCAATGAAGAATACGCTTTTGCTTACAAGGTAGAGGAATTATTAGCAAGGGATCGCTGAGTAAACATTTGACAGGAACCAGCTTTTTCTAATAAACGATATTCACCACATTTTCGGGGAACTCGGTGGCAGAAGCAGGATAGTTACTAGCTGTCCTTAATTACATCAGTCATTTTAAGTTTCTAAAGGTTTGGATCATCAACTTTTGAACAGAGCACACAAAAAAAAGAAGTGAAAACTGGTGATACCAAATGAAGTGCTTCGCGGAATTATTTTTTACTCTTCAGTAAATCGATCATTATGGCTCAAACATTGGACGTACAAATAACGGTATGTGGAAAGCATTTCAACGTTATTCCATTTGTTATTGTTTATTACATAAATTCTGTGTTCTATTACTTGGAGGTCCTGTTACTAGATAACTGTTCAGCTATCTACATGAACATATAAAGGAATTTTATCTTATGGGATTTCATAAATAAAAAGTGTAAGTAAACAACTATGTATTTGTTTACATGAAAAACATGCGGACCGAACATTTGACTTTGTGTTCGTTGCGCTGCTCAATGCTTAGTAAAATAGGCATCCCTAGTAATAATAGTGCACGTTTTCTCATACTGTAGTAAGGCAATTAAACAAACAAGGCATCAAATTTTTTTTCTTTTAAAAATTAATCAATCTCCTTCCCCACCTTTATGCATTGTTAAACTTTCTTTCCTTACTTCAATATTGCTGTTGTGTAAATCTGCTTTCATACCTTGCTACATCGATCAGCTTACCAAGCATTAATGGACACCACTCTGCGATACCTTTCGTGTTAGGATTATTTAGTACGAGATTCTTTGGGAAAGACCATGAATAACGCGTGCCAATATATTTTTATCGATTTTTAAAAGTTGATACGGATTGGTTAGTAAAAGTGTTTTGAACACAAATGATTTGAAATGTAGAACCAGTTAACACACTTGGTGTCCATGTTTTGTGAACGAAATACCTGTCTAGACATTTCTAATACTCAAAGTAGGTGGTTGCAGTCACTCAGGGATAAACGTTCTCTTTCTACGTGAAGGGTAACATTGCAACGGAAGTTACATTTTAACGACAGCTTTATATTTATTTATTGTAATCTGTAGCTCCTAACTCTTATGCTTAAATAAGACTTTTAGACACTAGCTTTTACAAATTTTCTTTTCCCCTTTAAAAAATAATGTATATGTACACAAATTTTTAAGCTACGTTTTTTAAATATAAATACAGACAGAATAGACAGAACTACTTATAATGTTGAGTATTCAACTGTTGTATCTTCTCTAAAAATGCTACATATCTTTATGATATAATGGGAATAAACCTCCGGTTTTTATATTTTGATAAAATAACCATCGCTGCTTTTGAGAGTGAAAAATGATATGTATCTAAATAAACTCTACAAAAAGAGATATCTGGAACAAATCATTGAAAAATAATTACTAATCTATTACATTCAGTTAGCTCGTGACCAATCTGTTTCCCTTGTAGTAGCACAAGAAATCAGTGTATCTGATGCAATTTAAGGTAAAACCTATCCAAATCAGTTCAGCGTCTTTACCAAAACTTTTCCGCTTGATGAGTTGACTGCTTTCATTATTCCATCTATCAATGCGATAGACCAAATGATAAATTCGCTATAAACAATAAGACCTTACCTGTGCTTAGATATGTATTAATGTTGCCACAATCAATTGCAGAAGTTTGTTTCAATACTGGCAATTCATTCGTTTGAGGACAACTGTATCAGTTGTCTAACGGTTTTCCCCTACATCACAGAAAGAGCTTGAAATCTGTTTCTCGCTTATCAGGTTCTAAGACCACAATTTGTCAATGTCTGATAGCATAAGGGTTGACAAGAATTATGGCATATATCCAGTTTAGTTAACACTTTTAGACCGACTAAGCAACTTCCGTTGACGAAATGGAATGTTAGCTTTTCTCTGCTTAATTCTCTTGAGAAGTGCAATTTTATGAGAGGCGGAAGTACATGGCTATGTTAACACGAATTCTTGCTCTTCCAACATTTCTAAAAACTAGGTCCAAGGAACGACGCCAACTTCAGCAAGTGTCAACTGAAATTCTTACATTCTAACGAAAACCTACGTTTTCCCAAAAACAGCATGATTTTTTAGATTTAAATTCACAATGTTGTACGCAATATTTGAAAAAGGCTTAAAAGAACTCCAATTTTGTGCTAAGAGAGGTTATTTTTTGTTCAGCGCATTTTACATTTTACAGGATTAAGTAATGAAATTGTTGAAATTTAAGTGATGCCAGGATGGTAGTTTGTTCAATATATCAACCTACATATAGCATATGCATGATATTTATTTACTTATCTATAAATTTATTTAACGTTTTTAACTTGACTGGATATCCATATATCTTTTATGCAATATGTTCCTCCTGGAAATTGGTAATCACAGGCTTCCATAAATTTCCGTTGGTTTTTTTTTTTGTTCTTAGGATCTCTTGCCTTGAAAATTCATATCTGCTTGAACAGAGCTATTAGATATATTCTCCTTATCACAGCTCATATTCTGTTTTCTCTTATCATTTCTGTAATCATAGGGAAGCTGGGCATTGAAATTTCTCCTTCACAATAAGATGTTTATTAAATTGCAGCTGTGTTTCCCCCTAGAAATGAGACCAAATTTCTTTTTAATACGACTTCTTTTGTTTTTTCTTTACTCCTACCAGCAATATAACCCAAGAGATCTGAGATAATTTCTTGTAATCCTGTTATTAGGACTATATTGTTGTCATGGCTCATATCCTTAGATTTTGTTACGCTAGTTTATCGAGACCTCTTTCAATTCAACACAGTGTAAGTAGTTTAAAAAACTAAGTGTGTCAAATACTTAACCCCCTAAATTGATGGTCATTTGTGTTTTACCCTATCAAGACTTGGTTATAACTTCTGTAATAGATAAACACACTAACTGTACTTCCACTCCTGCCAGCATCCAGAACCTAAAAAATAACTTTTGCTATTCGTGCATTTTGCATACATTTATATCTTTATTTTTTTTATTAAATGTGTGGAATTAATTGTGTACATTATAATATATACAGTTAAATCGACTATAGCATGAGGAACTTGTAACCTAATGAGCAAAGGTGTTAAATCCTGAGAAAGAAAAATAATTTTTCAAGACATTATTACCTTTCATCAAGACAAAGTGTATCAGGTGTTGATAAAAATATACCTCTATCTATCTATCCATCTATCTATCTATCTATCTATCTATCTATCTATCTATCTATCTATCTATCTATCTATCTATCTATCTATCTATCTATCTACCTATCTATCTACCTACCTATNTTCCACTCCTGCCAGCATCCAGAACCTAAAAAATAACTTTTGCTATTCGTGCATTTTGCATACATTTATATCTTTATTTTTTTTATTAAATGTGTGGAATTAATTGTATATATTATAATATATACAGTTAAATCGACTATAGCGTGAGGAACTTGTAACCTAATGAGCAAAGGTGTTAAATCCTGAGAAAGAAAAATAATTTTTCAAGACATTATTACCTTTCATCAAGACAAAGTGTATCAGGTGTTGATAAAAATATACCTCTATCTATCTATCCATCTATCTATCTATCTATCTATCTATCTATCTATCTACCTATCTATCTACCTACCTATCTATCTATCTATCTATCCATCTGTCTGTCTCTCTGTCTCTGTCTCTCTGTGTTTCTCTCCTTCTCTCTCCACACAGACAATCAGACACACACACAACTATATATAAATATATGTAAATATATATATAAATATATATATATATATATTTATATATTTATTTATGTGTGTGTCCTTACTAATCCATTAGTTATCTGCCTCTGTTTTTCTACGCCTCATGTCCAAATTGTTTAGTAGAAAATCAGCAACCTTTGATTTCCTTTCAAAATTTCATAATTGTTACAAACGAGATAAGTCACGTGTAATAAACAACAAATTTCAGGATACAGGGCTTTACTATTGTTTTATCCCAGTCAGTATTTCAGAACAACATTAAATTGAATTAAAATAATATCTTTCATCGTTAAGACCCACACAAGGCATAAAACTATTGAGTGTTAGGAAATGTGAAGGAAAGTAAAATTGGTTAGGCTAAAAGGTAAGAGTTGATCGTGAGAAAGACGTTTTATCAAATTGCAATACAGTGAAGTGTGACAAATAACTGTGAAAATAATTAATAAGACTCGTTTTAATCTAAAAATTCTTGACTTTATGGACTTAATTGAAGCCATAAGTATAGGAGCATTATCATATCACTAGTCAACTAGCTTTTTCTGACATGCTTGTCAATAGAAACTTCTCCCATCTTTATATAACTTGTTATAGCACTTTTGTACATCGGCATTAGGGACCTGGCTGGTCCGTAGTCGTTTCAGGGGGAACCTCAGAAAGAAATAAGTCTGTCTTATGCCAAGAACATAAATGAACATCTAAGAGAAACTCTCCGACAACACAATATCCAGCGTTTCTTTTTCACAAAGTCCTTATCTACCTCACCGGATCGTGTTAATTCCAATGTAAGTATGACCCTTTTTCTCAACTCTTCATGATCTCCCTTTAGAGTTACTTGATCTCCTTATGGGCAGCCAGTATCCTTACATAGTTGGTCCAGGTAGGTCTTTGGTAGTCGATTTAAACAGAATCCACCTTAAGGAAAATTCTTTCAATGCCAAAGGTTCCATTCCCGCTTTAAGAAAGGAATTAAATAGTGTCCACAGACTACATTGTAAGAACTATTCTTCCTCCTATATTGGTGAATCAAAGCGTTACTTAGGTGAAAGGGGAAAAGAGCATAAAAAACTGCCTCAGAAGGTGATGCCAAAAACCATAAAACAGAGGAACGTTGCTGGACACAAGATCACACATCTGACTGGGAAAATAAAGAGGTAATAGACAAAAACCAACAAAACAACAATAACATTAAATAAACAATGCATTCACTAAATCACGGGGACCACAGCAACAGAACATCAAGCGCTCTTACAGAAATACAGCTTCCAGCACTAAACAAAGAAACACAAGAAGTACCAGACAGATATGTTTCCAGTCTTCAGAATAACTTGTTTCTTGTCACCAGATTGGTCCCCACTGTCAACGTATAAGCGTAGCTCAGCAAAGGCTTCCAACTCGTGACATGATAAAGCTCCTTTTTTCTCCACTTTCCAACATTGACGTGTCACTTTTGCCTCGGAATTTTGAAAAGTGTAGCAAGTTTCTGAAAAAAACATCTTAAAAAGAAGGAGACAATTCCGTTATCTACAATATTTAATACACGGGAGTCTCAAGGAGAGATATTGGCGCCAATGAAGCAGTGGTTATTACTAATATATTGTTCTACATAACCATTAGAGTACGTACGACCAGTATTTCTTGTGGAAAATAAAAAATACGATTTCTCAGCAATTAAAAGAAGGGCTTAGTTGAGATCTTATTGTTGTTGTTTTTATAAGCCATTACCATGTTCTCACTTATGTACTTGCGTATACTAAAAGACTAGAAGTTTTTTATATAGCTGTTATTTCCATACCGTATTTCTACGGAAGTGCACTTTTTTGCTACACTAGTCTAACTGTATTAGTGTCACCACTCTTTCGAGAGGGTGACCCTCGCACTGCTTTTACCACCACCATCACGACCATTACTTCTCCTCCCAACATTATTTAGTACTAATATTGTTACTATTACTGCCATTCCATCACCCATTAAACGTACGGGAATCTAATTACATCTACTGCTAGTACTCTTATTTTACTCCCACCACTACAGCAACTATCCCTGTTACCCCGTTACAACTATTACTCTTAAAACAACAACAACAACAACTACTACTACTACTTCTGCTACTACTTCTGCTACTACTACTACAACTGTCTCTACTTTAATTGCTGGTAATGTATCTGCCACTACCATGACTGTTACTATTTTCTTTAATAACCAGTACTATAATTACTACTATTTCTACTAGTGTGATTGCTACTTATTCCTGCAGCTACCTGCATGCTATTCCAGGTTATAAAAAACCATGGTAGTACAAATGTCTTCATTCTCTACATGCAATCATTTCTATTACTGTCAACCCAATTGACTTGGTTTCTAAATACGTTTTTCCAAATCATTTGCCTCACAAACTCAGATATACTTTTTGGTTTCTATGCCCTTTAAGTTTCAAAGACAGTTGCTCCTCAAAGAGTACCATACGAACAGTTTTTGTATGTTAACAACATTCTGTAGTCCCTAGGCAGACAAGTATCTTATGCGTGGATATAAAGAAATGAAATTTGTATTATAAATTTCTTTGCTTTAACTTTGTTTCTCATGGTCTTTAAATCATATTTGTCATTTAATTCATTGCATTGGTATCTACCACTGGTATATTTACGATATCAAAATCAATGGATTCAGTTATCTGCTTAGTAGCAGCCTTTAAAAAAACATAACTTAATATATTACGTCGGTCTTGATAACCAGCATGCTTTGGATTTCTGTGTCATTGTATTTTCCTTTATTTAAGGTTTGTCTCTGATTGCTGGTTATTTATTTATTTATTTACATACTAAACCCAGATTTCCTTCTACATGTGTCGTCACCTGGACGCTGTTATCAATATAATATCATTAGACAGGCCTGATTATTCCGGGGAGGCGGGGGGCCATGGACCACCACTTTTTTCAGAGCAATGAAAATTGATGTCAAAGATTCGTATTATTTAATAAGCAGCTTCAGTAATATTTTATAATTTCCATGTTTATGAAACAGTGTACATCACGTGAACAGCTTTAGATCAATATAATATGATAACGAATAAAATAAGCAATTGGCCTCCTTAGTCACTATATTAAGTGGCCCCTCCACTTTTAAAATCGATCTGTCGGCCCTGTTAGACTATCATCTAATTGTACCTTGCTAGAAAAAGTAAACAAGTAAAAATGTTTGAGGAACCTTTTTTATGCAACGCAGAAGTTTTAGATTTTTTTGCACTGCTCTGAAGTTATACAAATTTAATAACAACATGATTATTTGTAAGGCTCTCTAACCCCAGTACAATTTTCCAAAGTAGACTTGCCATTTTCTGTTTAAATTCTTTATTCAAATTTAATACTTTTAATTTGATATTTTTTCCTTTTTCGTGAAAACTGTGCGAGTCTACAGAGCAGAGAATCACTCGTTTTTACATTTTCAGAGCTTTACTTTTGTTGATTTAGCACTACAAGAATTGCATTACTGTACCTAAACTTTAACGAAAATAGACTTCTCTTCTCCTTTTCCGATGAACATTTCCAATGTATCGATTGAATAAAATTTTATTGTATTTTCAAGCTTTGTATACATTTACGAAAAAAAAGGAAGCAGTTTTGTAGATCGACAATTTCTAGGTGTTATCTTATCTACTAGTGCTATCTTGGTGCATAATCTATTACCCTAATGTAGGAATGAAATACTTATCATATTATTATATTACATTATACTTCATTATTTGAAAATGTTAAACCATGATATATTTTTATTTCTGGTCCATTTACTTTGCTATTTTATTTTGTTTTTAAGCAGTCAGTACCAATTGTGATTTATGTAATAATTTGCTACAAAAATTAAAACATTTACATTATTTTAAAAGTCTAAAAAATCAATAGTTTACATTTGTATTTAAATACAAAACATATTTGCAAATCAAAATAATTTCCTTTAAAAACAACCCTAATTTTTGTGTAGGGGGTAGTATTAAAGGTTGAATTAACCTTTTTCCCTATAGTTCTTCTCAAAGATGATTGCTTTAAGGGAAAATGGAAGTGAAGGGATAAAAAACAAAAATTAAAAATATGTAAAATATAACCTTTGCTTTTCAGTGAAATATAATTTACTGTAGTATGGTCAAATCATGAGTGAAAGAAAAGATATTAGGTGCCAGTAGAACATATATACAATATTTTCGTCTCTTTGTCTATTTTAGGAAAAGGTCTTTTTGATCATGTTTTTAAACGATTTGATATTGTTTGTGGATTTTAAGCCACGTGCTAGATTATTCCTTATCTTTACGATTTTATCTAGTGAAATTTTGTGGTAAATTGTGTCAAATACTTTAAGTAGATCCACAAAAATCATGCCTGTAAACAGATAAGTTTCAAATCCCTGTTGGATCTTATCACTCAACTAGGATTAACAAGTATCCACTGAGTGATGTACAGGTGCTTACTCTCTTCATAACGCCTATGCCAACATCAGTTGACTTTCCAGCAATAATTGAACTTTACAAAATATTTTGAAATTACATCACAGAAAGAGAATACATCAACCTTTTGTTAAATGTCCTGATAAGCACCCAGGGCGTTAATTGAGAGTCTGAACTCTACTACGAAGAATTAATTAGTAGGGAGATTCGAAAAAAGGAAACATCGCATTTTAAAAATACTTGTTTTTTCGCGAAATACTAAAGAAAATGTTGGACAAGGACTATCATTCCGGCAATTTTTCAATGTTTGTTGCGAGAAGTGACGGAAAAAGACCTTACGAAAGAAATTATTTTTCTCCAGGGACTTGACTTGACCATATCTCCTTCTCCAGCCCAAATAGGAAAGAAATACAGTGCACCCTAGCTCTTTTTCTACATTAAATCTTTCCATCTTGTTGGAAATGATACTTTTGTAAATCGCATTCAGAGCATGTTGTAAAATTTCAGCTGTTTTTTCTTTATGGGTTGCGGAATTCCAAAGAAATTCATTTCCCTGTAGTATCATACCAAGAGGTACTGAGCCACATGTATTAAGGAAGTCAAGCAGTACAATTGATAATTTTTCATTCCCTCTATTGGCTTCCTGAATGTCCTCCCATGTTTGCGGATGCATTCTTCAACCATCCACAAATTCCATGGTATGTTTCCTCCCAAGTAAAGTTATCAAGACACTTGTTGCTATTAACACACTGGATATTTTTGTCACTCTTCCGGAGACAATCTTTTCTTTGGTGTTTAATAATGTCATTAGTCTACAGACCCCATCTCTCGAGGTTGTCCCCGTTTAAAGGCTCAAACATTCTCTTTCTCTCTCACCAACTTTGTTGAACAATGTTTTGGAAAGCATGTTTTCCATTCTTTCTTCTTTGATCTTTCTTTGTCTTCCAGATAGTACTTTTCTGATTTTGCACCTTGCTACTCTATTCTTATCAATCCAAAGCCGCGCTTTTTTCATATGTTTTACCTCTACTAATCTTTCAAGATTTTTCTTAGTGTTTCCTTTCAACTTCCCCAGCATCGTATTTTGTGTCTAAATAAAAGTTATTGCACACTCTAGTTTTGTTAGGCTTTGGGCACTTTTTTAGCTTTTCTTTCTAGATATTTTCTATTCATCTCTTCTTACTTAGCATTGGGTTCGATCCCTTTATATTTAGTCTTCGACGGATTTTACTCTGATATTCTGCACACCCAATTTCAGTATAACATTCGACGTTTAGATGAGACGAAATCTGCAAATGTAGATTTTACCAAACTTCCCTTGACATTAATTTAATAATATCCTTGACAAGGACTGCAAATTTCAAATTTCTCAATGCTCAACAATACCAATGATTTTAATGTTTTGATTTTTAACACCTTACAAACGTTTTGGCAATGTAATTTGTAAATTCACAAATTACAATGTTGCTGTATTTGAAATTCAGCATGATAACACTAACTCCATGATTAAGCTTAACAATCTCTCTCCATCATCAATGCTTACAACTGAAAAAAAAACAGGATTATTTTTTTACCATTTTTGAGTGCTTTATTTGGAAAAAGTACCCATCTATTTCAAACCCAGTGTGCTTAGCAAGGCACCCTTCACTGGGGAATACGTGGTGATATTCATTCATTTCCATCCAGTTTTAAACAGGACTCTAAAAGCGTTTGATTCGTCATGCTGTCGTTTTTGCTCTCCTTTAAAATTGCTCTTACAATGAGCAAATTTTGTTTAGTTATGATTGTCTTAACGATGTATTTTACAAATGGATGGTACAGACTATAACACATTGTCTACTGCTAAGTCAAAGATAAAACAGTCCAAACTAATTCAGAGAGGTAGGTCTACCTTTTTTTTGAGCATTGGAGCCAGTTCATATTTAACTATCATCACTTCCGCTTGGTAGATAAAAATAATTTGTATATGGTCTTCAATTGTTTATGATAGCCGGTCATAAAAAAATGGCTGGCTTTCTTCAATCCTCTTTATGTTCTTCAGTCAATCACAAAAAGTGGCTTGCTTTCTCAATTCTCTCCTTCTTTTTCGTATTAATAAAAATAAGCTTGACTTGGCTTTTCTTATTCTGGGCGCTAGATTAAATCGAGAGCCAGCGAAAAAGCTTTTGACTTAAATGAAGTTATTTTAATTGGGATATTTATATTTTACGTATTCTGGTTACACTTGGTCAAACCCAAGTGTAACCAGATGGTTAAACCCAGTCAATTCTTGTGTTTCTTTATGGATTTTAAGTAAAATTGACCTGCTCAGAAGATATTTAAAGAATTCTACTTTTGTGAATAGACATAATTATCTGTTTACTTCATTTACCGACTTGTTATGCCCTACCAATTAATTATATCCTCTTTGTTCTTACGCAGATTCTTTTCCAGTCTTCCATTTGATTTAGCCAAAGATTGCGTCAAATTTACTGTGAAACAATGAGGTACCTAATTTGTTTTCAATATAACCGGTCAACTGACCTTTAATCTTCAGATTTCTTTTAGTCAGTTCATAAATGGAGTCCGCTCAGATTCAATTTAGGCTTTGATCTTATTTTTACTTTCTCACAGATTTAAATATATGAGTCATACTACTTTTTATTTGATAGCATGGTGTTATTGGCCCTTTTGCGTTTTCAGGTTGTTTTGCTCTTCTTAACTTAACCTGAATTTACACTAAAATTTATATCTGATTTTTACTAAACCTCACCCATTTTTTTAACTTTTTTTGTGGGGATTATGATTTGAATATCGACTTATCTTTACCAAATGCACGAGGACCATGCATGCTTGTACCAGCCCTACTCTTGAGACTTTATAGACAAGTATTCTCAAACATTGATACCTTAATCTGACTTATTTGTGTGGTTCAAAAACTGGAGCATGCAGCCGTATCACAGACAGGCATTGTTATTTATAGTCAGGCCAGCAAGTAAGTTAAAATTATAGTTTGCCGGTAACATTTTGCTATAAAAAATGTATTTTTCTGTACTTTTTATTCTTTCTCTTTGAGCATACAACTGCGATGGTTGTATTATATTGAAAGAAAATAGCTAGGTGGCAGCGTTCAAACAAGTACATTTATTCTTTCACAAACACATAAATTTGATTATTGCGGATTCATCACTCTTTCAGCCTTGCTAACATACTTTCTCGCTTATCATCTACATTTTTCAAGTCTAAAAGCTGGTTAAGTATAAAAAGATCTTTTCCAAACTCTCAAACAGAGAATGGAACTTTTTACCAATATCATTAAGTCTAATTAGCGGTAGATTTTTATACTGAAGAATGACTGTATGGATACCAACGGTATTTACCTGACAATAACAACCTTCTGTTACAAGGCTCTTGATTGAGTCCAAAAGTGTTTGCAATAAATATAATATTAAATAAAATAGCCAAGAACAAAATCCTTTAATTCAGCAGTGCTTGAGGATTGCTTTAGAAGATATGCAATGCGGAAATGAATAAAGTAGCACCTCAGGGTTATTGCCAATGAATAAAACACCAGCCGAACCATGGAGATAGTTTTGTCGAAGAGCTTAAGAAAGAGTCTAAACTTAGATCTCAACGATCAAAGAATGTATTTCACTTTTGTTGATCTCAGCTAATGCCTTTGTTATTATTTTCAAGAGACAGAAACGATTTCCTTAATCTTTGTCTTTACAGCGATCTCTAGCCTTCATCGTTAATTATTTCTTTTTTTATGCAAAGCCAGTTTCTTAAGTTTCAAGCGAAACGGATTGGTTTATTTATTTTGTTGTTAGTGAAACGTACCAAATCTTTTAGCTGTTTGAATCTACGATCTTAAGATATCTGAAAAAACCCCAAGGTATTGGTGTATAAAAATATCAATAAACAGCAAGCACACTAAGATAGTATATTATTTTGTTGGAAAATGACTTTTACATCAAAGTAAGTAAATAATACTGTTTACAGCTGGAGGTAAATCATCGAAGCGAGGTCGGCAGTTTGAAGTTCAGCTCATCTATTATTTATTCCACTGCTATCTCACCTCGAGCTTTCAATAATAAAAAACTGAAATCATATCAAAGTGAATTGAAGAAAAGTGATGGTTTCACAAATTTAATCCAATGACGAGTTACATGTGGATAAACTAGTGCAAGATTCGGGTTAAGAATTATATTCTTGGTAAAGTATTACGTGAGTATTACTTCATTTTTCATTACAGAGAGGAAATTTATTTTACAGTAGCAGTTAACTTTATACAGGTTTATAAACAATGAATCGACGAGTACCTTACCAAAATCAACAACATGTTCGCTCGAATGACAAAATAATATATGCGTCATTGATGCAACTCATGTTTTATTTTTTTATTAAATACATCAACCAATTTAATGCAATCGCAATCTTTCTTCGAGACAATGGCCTTGATATACTCAAATTTGATCGCTTAAAGTAAAAAAATTCTAAATATCTAATACCAGAATGTATTAAAAACAGAATTTATTTTCTTTATTTGGAACGTCTGTACCTGGTTATACGTTTAATCTAATTTTACACGGGGTAGAACTGAATAATTATCAAATATTGAGTATCAAGTCTTCTGTTATACAAGACAGTACCTAAGGGTGCAACAGAGATTTCGTTGTCAGATGATGTCATCGGATAGCAAAATTTACTTCAGTGTATTTAAAAATTCACTTTACGATCAGCCAAACAATTATTTTTTAATTTGTGTACAACAGTATACAAGAAGTACCAGGTACAGATGAATTGGAATTTCAGCTGGAGCTGTTATTACATAATATCTTTTGTTACTGTTATCCCCGTTAGATTTTTTTTTTCACCCAGCATGTTACATATTTTTATTATGGAAACAAGAAATAGGCTTAGTTGTAAGTTGAGAAATGTGCACTTTCAGTAGCTTTACATTATTTGTAATATTAAAGGTAATTTGGTGACTATTGACTTGCTCAGCCCTTTTTTGCATAAAAAATTACGTCATGGAGTCTAGATTTTGCCCAATTTGTCTTTTTATTAAAATAATAACCAACTTACTACGGAAAACAAACCAGAACATTCAAAACTCGACCCTAGTGTTTCTATGACAACATGATACAGCCCCTCTTTTATGAACCTTTTTTGTCATTTTAAGCTATCTTGATTGACCTTTTGTAGCCTTCGCCCCAATAATAGTGAACGTAAAATGTTATACCCTTGCTATTAAACACTTAAGCTCAAACATCCAATCTTTTGTTAACAGGAACAATCTGAATTCATTATTTTCTTGAACAAGCAAAACATATAAAAGAAGACGAAATACTGTATTTCATATGCAGATCAAACTGTTATTGTTCCTGGGTTATATTTTCGTAATAATCCTTTGACTACATTTTTCTTGTTTGATATCCAGCTTAATAGGTTTATTATTGGTTTAACTGACAAATTGTCTGTGTAATATGGAAGTACTCTTATATCTCCTGTATATAGGATGTGTAGAGTTTCATTGCAAATATTCATCTTTAGATTTTCCCAATCCAAACAAATATGTCTTACATTGGAAAAAATATTTACCTTGCCAATGAAGACAGATTTTAGAAAATTTCGCCAAAAGAAAACGAAACCGAGTTTCATAACCCAAATAAGATTGCAATACAAGAGTATATTGTTATTATGCTTGAGAAAGAGCAAAGTGCAAAAATGTTCCAGAGTTCTATTATTGTTATTATTGTTTTGATCAATATTTCTTCAAATAACTAAAATAAAACTAGAAAAGCACTGAGAGAGTGCAAACTTTCGCCAAGCAGCCCACATTGCGATATTGTACTTCTGGGTTCATTAAAAAAACTCCCAACTTCTGCCGAGACCCGGGATCTATTCCGGGACTTTCAGACCTTTAGTCCGATGCAACTTTAGCTAAGTTATCTTGGGTTGTACTCTAGTATTGAAATTTGTAATCCCGTAAGCAACTGAGAGAAGCAAAGACTAACCCTGCAAAAACAGTGCAATCCTATAAAAACTCAAAAAAATCCAGACGGTGGTCCCGATAATTTACCAAAATTTAATCAGATCTTTATTAGGACTGAGCATGTCAGTAGTCACCAAATTACCTTTAGTATTATAAATATTGTAAAGCTACTGAAAGTGTACATTTTTAAACTTACAACTCAGCCTATTTCTTATTTCCATAATAAAAACATGTAATATGCTGGGTGAAAAAAAATCTAACGGGGATAACAGTAACAAAAGATATGTAATAGCAGCTTTATCTGAAATTCCAATTCATCGGTACCTGGTACTTCTTGTATACTGTTGTACAAAAATTAAAAAATAATTGTTTGGCTGATCGTAAAGTGAATTTGAAATACACTGAAGTAAATTTTGCTATCCGATGATATAACCTGACAACGAAATCTCTGTTGCTCCCTCAGTTTACTGCCTTGTATAACAGAAGATTTGATACTCAAATATATGATAATTATTCAGTTCTATCCTCAGTGTATAATTAGGATTAAATTTTCTGAAAATTTGATCCAAATCTGTTCATAGCTTTCAGAGTCATTCTGCACATGAACAGACAACAAACAAATCGACAAAAAAATATACAAACGCAGACGAAAACATAATCTCCTTGGTAACAAGCTGGTATCTGATGGATATGTAGAGTCCAGATACCCTTTTTTACTACCCTCCGTAGGTGTTTACGGTAAATAACACAATAAAGAAAAGGATAAACAAAAACAAACCTATATACTTCCTTAGATGACAAGCTGTATGGTTATAGTTAAAATAAGAGTGTACCTATTTATTGGGAACATAAATTACAAACACGGAAAACGATTTAACATTTGATTAATGATTTGACTGTGATCATTCTTTACCCCATCCTCACATATTCCTTTAGCACTTTCTTCCGAACAAATCGATGATTTTCTTAACGAATATCATTATTGTTTGCAATAGTTTTTACAGGTCATCTTTGGTCAGCCTTAATTTATCTTAAAATACGTAACGAAAGACTAGTGTTATTACACTCTTTGTTTTTAAACACATCACTGATCTCATTAGTGACTACACCCAATTTAAATAATGTTTTTCTATACGGCTACAACGTTTTAAAACTATTTGTTTATTGAAAATTTAAAAAAATGCGATCTTATTGTAAGGAAAGCCTGATCGTAAAGTAAGGCATGGACAAGAAAAGACAAAAAGTTAATTTACACAATTAACACATTGCATACGAAACGTTTATTTTGTAATTTAACCACAATAAAAAGACATGTGATTGGCAGAATGAAAAGTATTATTTAAGTTTTTTAACATATACTTTTGTCATTATTTTGTGAAAAAAGGATTGTATGTTGTTTGTTTTAGATTTTTTTTGTCTACTTTTAGAAGTTTTGGATACAGATATCACAGGGAATTTTCTCCACATTGATTACCTAATTTTTTCCTAGAATTGAACATCTGCTGCAAGCAAGATTTCTCTGTTCAATCCTTTTCCCCTTTACCTGTTTGTATTCGATATCTTCCCCACTCGGGCTCAGCTCTCCTAGAAGGTGTTAAGCCAGCATTTCGACGTTTCCATTGTCACTTTTTTTTACGTGATACTGTCGGTTATAGCTTTGGTATTTTCATTTGAATTTACCAGGCCTTTAATGAATCAGATAGATTAATAGCTAAGTTCAGTATGAAGTAAATGAATTAGACAAACTGCCCATTAAGCCAAGTCGTTTGGTCGTACAGTAATCTCGTTATTAGACTTGGCTCTTGAACATGAAGGCTTTTTTGAAGTAAATAGAATGCTAAAGCAATACACGGGATTTAATAACAACGCTCATGCTGTTTAAACAGGCTAGAAAATAGAATGCCGATCACGCTTTTCCAATGCCTTATAATATGCTATGGTTATTCATAGTTTATGGAACAATTGATTTCATTGTAAAAAAGCCCTACTTTGCTTATGTGGTAAGACGAGGCTGTATAATAGTCACCGCAGCATAGTTACAGCTGTTTGAGCTATAA
Organism: Morbakka virulenta; assembly: GCA_003991215.1. NCBI lineage: Eukaryota > Metazoa > Cnidaria > Cubozoa > Carybdeida > Carukiidae > Morbakka > Morbakka virulenta. Next base: position 3,112,137 of record RDPX01000036.1, on the reverse strand, counting down.
ATTAGGATTTGGATTATCAATGTTGTTGACATACTTATTTCACTGTGGTTTTCGTATTTCTTTGATACTTTCATAGCATAGTGGGTAGTCAGAGACCTATAAACTCTGTGTGATTCACCTTTTTGTGCGAACGATTTTCGATATGCAGGTGCAAGATAGTTTTTTATATTTACTGATTTATGAATTCTACGTATCAAAGATGTAACAAATGTATGAAGAAATTGCAACTACGAGAATGTGGTTAAATTCATAGACGCCAGTTATCCTTTTTTAATTGCTTTGTATAGAAAATTATAGCACAAATTTTTTTATGTCCTGTGGAAATTTATGTATTTTGGTTAAGCTTAGGAGAGGTTAAGCCATTTTCATAATTTGAAGAGCACCAAGACAGAGGTTGTATGATCATCATAATGGAGATTTTAAACCAGAATCCTTCCATGAAATCTAAAATTAAATTCTCTCTTCTTAAAAGTTAGAGGAAATGAAAATCTGATACACATTTTAAATATGTCATGTACAATATTCTCTTTTTCATTAGAAATGTCAAAATGTCAAAAAATAAAAGAATATTGGATGGATAACAGACAAAACTTCGTGTATTTACCTTGTGAAAATACAAGAAAAATATCTATATATCTATTTATCTATCCATACATCCATCTGCCCATGTATCTATCTATCTATCTATCCATCTCTTTCTCTTTCTATACATATATATACACACTATATACCTATATAATTGAAATGTCAATGAAAAGTATGAATTAACACTAAGTTGAAAATATTGAAAAAAAATTTGAAATTGGACAACATGCATCCAAAAAACTGTATTTGTGAAGAACAACAACAAGTATTATCATTCGAAGTCTGTGATTGCAGGTGATTACAAAATGTTTTAACCAATAAGCCGAATAAATATTAATCCCTAAAACTTATGTCAAATATTTGAGATGTTTAATAAAAAGCATCACACTCAAAAAATGATGCTCTAATATCGAAGGACAATCTGTTATTCAGAACGCCAGGTTTTTGTAGATTATTATTCTAACAGTATTAAGTTGATACCACTTATTTACCTGACCGATATATATATACATATATATACATATATACATATATACATATACACATATCTACATATACACCTATCTACATATACACTTATCTACATAAGCACCTATCTACATATACACCTATCTACATATACACCTATCTACATATACACCTATATACATACACGTATCTACATATACACATATATTCATATGTATATGTATACACATATATACATATTCATATATATATATACACCTATCTACATATACACCTATCTACATATACACCTATCTACATATTCATATATCTACATATACACCTATCTAAATATACACCTATCTAAATCTACTATGGTGTTGGAAGTGGTAAGTAAAAAGTTGAGACGGAAATGGTTTTTTTTATTATATTATTAATTTTTAAATGTATTAGTCTTGAATAAAGTACTGAGTTGGCTGGTAGTTTATAATAATGCATTTTTGCATCATATAAAGCTGGTACGAAATGAGTTAAAAAATAGAAAGTTGCAAAAATCCAACTATTTGGACGTTTATCCAAATAGTTTGTTCCCTTCGAGTTCAACATTATAATGGCATTTAATAGCATACAGCAACATTGCACAAAGAATGCAAATTTAAGTTGCCAAATTAAGATCAAATAGTCTTTCTCATTTTTACTTCTTCTCATTGTTTATTCCTTGTCCAAAAAAGGTTCACTTATCCTCGTTTCACGTCTTCAAGTGTAAGACTTCCATTTACACCATAAGTTTCTTTCATAGCACTGCTGCTCTTTATAATTCTTACCCATCCTCTAGTGACCATAGTACCGAATGGTATAAGATTCTCAGTGATAGGTATCTTGCAGGTGAACCTTCTACTTCGCCTACCTGTCTTAGCTATGACTTCTTCTGTAGGTCATCAATTTTTAGGGGCCAGAACTTTGCCATAAGCTGCTTGGTTTGAAAAAAACAACAATTTTGTTGCCACTGTTTTAATACATTTTCACACATACTTCAGATTCAAAACAAAAGAGCTTGAATATTAGCTGAGCTTTAAAATTAATGCAATGAATCACTTTTTAAAACAAGAATAGTGTCTTCGATTAACTGCAGATAATTTTCAGTGCTTCTATACCTGCTATGCTTAATAGAAGGCTTTTACATTTTTTAACCAATTTGCCTGCTTTGCGATAATCGGTACTCTGTCAGATAAAGTCACAAAGAAGAATTTGACAGAATATTGTCAATAACTTTCACGTTGGAAACTTTGTTTCTATTCTCTGCATCAAAGCCACTTTCACAGCTTCTTGCTTTATATTGCTTGTTAATGCATGAAAGTGGAACACACGAGGTATTTAGCTTTAATTTCTATTTATTATTATTACATGTGGTTACTAATAAAGCTTTCTGATAAATAGTACAAGTAACAGCTTTTGGTCTTATCAACAAACCGTAGAGACTGCTAAAAGAAGTTAATAGACACTATGAAAGGAATTACCAATCTTCTAAGCACATTGTGTTATTACCAGTTGGTTCAGTGTAACTGCAATGTTTGCCTTGGTTACAAGTAAAATTACAAAAATGCTGTTTGACATATTTAGCACCCAAGCTTACTATGCAATTAAGATTTACAGTAGAGATTGATTTGATGGCTTATATCGGAGTGGTGACAATGTTACCAGTAATTTTGATTTGTACTGTGAATTTTGGAAATTCCACATCCTAACTTTCTTGTAACATTCTGCTGCTTAAAATGAACGGTTCTAATTGATACATTATAAAGAACTTTTGAAAATATGTTATTAATTCAGGTTGTTAGCAAATATTTACTCTAGGTAAAGGTAATATCGGAAAATCTTTTATTATCATATAATGGAACTCAATATTGATAAAATAAGGTATTTACACTTGTGTTAGATAGGAATAATATTTTAAAACAAAACAAAATTTCGGTAAAATTTGTATGATAATGTTAAAGATATTAAAAGAATAAAGAAAGCGCTGGGTGAATTCTTCTTCTTCTTCTTTGTCTTTCGACTATATCCCGTTAGGAGTCACCACAGCGGATCAGCCGTCTCCAACCTATTCTGTTTGCCGCATCAGCAGCCCTTGCACCAACAGCATCCATATCTCTGTTAATCACGTCCTTCCATCTTTTCCTCGGTCTCCCTCTTCGCCTTCTGCCGGGTACTTCATAACTCAGTACCCTTCTTCCTCCATAATCTGCATCACGCCTTGTTATGTGCTCGTACCAGCGAAGTCTTGACTCACTCATCTTGTCTCTAAGTCTCCTGATATGGGATGTTTGTCAAATGTGGTCGTTAGGAATTCTGTCTAGTGGCGTCACACCTGGGGTGAATAATATATCTTATTTTTCAATATTTTGTTTCATCCTCTGAAGAGATTCTGCTTTTTATTTTGTCATTGATATACAAACGTTAAAAGAGAACTACAATCAAGAGAGAATACTGGAATACGTAAATAACTGTACACAATATACGGAAAAGAAGTCGTTAAAACCTTTTAAGTTTCATAATGGTCTATTGAATGTATGATCCCTTTTGGATTTTAGATCCATTGCTATTTCTGTATAATTTCCATCAAATAGACAAAACGTTTATCAGTATTCTCTAGAAGTTTCGTAACTTAACTTTTTAGGCATCTGACTTCTCTTCAGTGAAATTTATATATAAGATTAAAAAGATTATTTTTCAAATAATGATTGTTTATAGAAACCGAATGCCCTTTCCTCTAGACAATCTACGGTACTTGCTGTCTATCCCCACCCTCACCCACCAATTCTTAATTTTTAATAAAATTTTTCACATTTGCCAATCCTAGCATAGTCATCGTTTTGATAGGATTAGTTGGCCAACTTAATATTCAATTTTGAACAGAATATTTACACTGATTATAGAGGAATAAATGCTCTTTCGTTTGATATATAATTTATTGAAGCAAAAAAAAGTTATAGGGCCAATCTATCTATCTATCTTGGTCGATTTTCACATCGCCCAAGTATGAAGACACAATCCTTCCAGCACTCTCTATCCATCATGATTGTTTTCAACTCAGCTGTATTGTCCAGCCCTGCGTCTTGCAATATGTTGTCTACATACGTAAATTTTTGCCTTCCTCGATTTCCATGCCCATCCATTGGTTGCCATAGGACAAGTTTGTTGGCTACTTCTTCTTCGTGTCTGACACAATGTCCAGCTAGCCGCATTCTTCTCTGTTGGACTTTGATGGATACTGGGGGTAGTTCTCCATATAGATGACTATTGGGGATATGCTGTTTCCATGAAATATTGAGGGCCATTCGTAGCATTCTGGTGTAACATCCGTCAAGCTGTTTTTTCATTGTCTTTGTTAGGGTCCAGGTTTCTGCACCATAAAGTAACACTGATTCGACTGTAGCGATAAATAGTCTAATTTTAATTTTCCTGGAGAGTGTTGATGTCCATATCTTTCTTAACTT
>RDPX01000036.1:3088012-3106226 GCA_003991215.1 Morbakka virulenta | reverse complement strand
TCAATTATTATGTGATGTTTGGGTACACTGTTCACAGTGTTAGAAAGAGTCACATAATGTTCTTCTGCATTTTCGCTGCTTTCTGTTGGGGCGTAGTGGATGACGAGTGTTGTTTTTGGGTTGCCGTTGAAGATGGCGGTGATAATTCTGTTATTGACTTGTCGTACATCGGAAAGTGATTGTTCGACTTTCTTGCTGATTAGCAGTCCAACACCTCCGTTGGCTGCTCCGTTTGAATTTCTCCATGCGCTTGATGTTATCAGTGTGCAGTTGTCTAGTGGTTGTATAAGGACGGGATCATCTTCATGGACTATTTTATGATCTATTATACCGAGAATGTCTAAATTACAATTATTGAAGTTGTTAGCGAGTTCTAAAAGTTTGTCTGAGGGCCAAAGTCTGAATAGACAACAAATACCCAATCCATTTGGACTTCTAAAATATTTTCATTAAAGTTTACAAGTAAAACGTATAAAGTATTTTCTTTTAAAAAATAAATGAAAAATTTGGCTCACAGTTTTAGTGAAAAATTTTTTTAGTGAAAAAGCTTATTATTCTAATCCTTTTTCTAACCTGATCGTAGTTGACATGTATTCTACCCTTCTAAGACGTCGTCTCGCCCTGGTTATTGTACATTATTTTCATCATTTGGGGTCTCCTTAAGCTTTTTAATGTTTACCTTATGAGTCTAACATTTAGCTTGTAAAATTTCTGCCACTTTGGTTGATTCCCTTTTTAAAATAAAAAAAAAGTATTACAAGTTTTTTCCTGGTTATTTAGATATTAAGTTTTGTTTTGAAATCCCAAGTGTATGCAAAATAGAAACACAATCACGAGGAAGCACAAATGATCAGAATGCAGTGCTGTATTTATCACGTGTCTGATCTCATTTCGAAGGAGAGGTTCATATGCCTTGAAATGATATGTTTCCGAGAAATACTACTTACATGATGGCTCTGTTTCAACACAGCTAGAGTGATAGATGATTAAAGATGGCCGCAAGAACACTTTCATTCCTTGTCAGGTAAGTATGAATAGATTTGGTTGGCGACGCGCCAAAACTCTTCGGAGGAATGTCTAAACAAAAATCCAATAAATATTGGATTATAGCGCAACGTCGACAAACGACATGGGGCGTATTTGATGATGATGATGATGATGAGAGTGATAGCAAATTGAAATATGCAAGAATGAGTTTCACGAATATTTTGCACAGAAGCTGGGAGTGCTTCGATATGGTGAGCTCTGCTGAAAAAAATCAATCTAAAATTTATTATTTTGCCTCTAGCAATATTTATTTTAAGGTTACTTTAACAGAGTTAATACCTGATTTTATTTGATGTGTCCCTACTAAAAAATTTTGTAACTGGTTTGGAGCTTTTAAGGGCTTTTAATATTGTTATTGTCTTGAAAAAAGCTAAAGTTCAGAATCATCACGTGGTGATCCTAATACAAAACTTTTTATTATCCATTCTTATTTATAATTTTTCGATAATGGCATTGTTTTATTTTACTGAATTTCTACTTAGCGATTAAGATATTTAAAAATATTTTATTATACTTTTTATCCTAAGTAAAGAGATCTTCAAGAATGATGTCTGTCCTTGCCGTTGAGATTTTACTATGCTGGTTGGTTTTTTACCGTTTTACTTCCCACTTATTTGTGGTTTGTACCTTTTACAACTTTTTTGAACGCAAAATTTTGTCTTGGGCTCTTTCGATTATGGTTGCATACTTGTTTTCCTTGACGGATAAAAAAACCCTCTGTTGTCAGGATATTTCATTTTGCATACGATGCTGATAAAATGAAGAACTATTGTGAAAATATTGTAGTTTGTAGAAAGTTAAAAAATTCGATAGTTAAACAAAGTTATATCTTGTCTCTTTTTATCTGTACAGTATTGAAAATATCTCCGTTCGATTTTGGTTATTAAGCCTGTTTTCACTTGAATTGATATCCAATAGAAACATTTTCCATTTGTTCAAATTCACATACTAAAACGTATAGTATAAAACGGTTTAGCATAACTCATGGAATAGAGATAGAGATCTTTTTCTAGTTTCTAATGCCCTCTTCATATCTATCTCATGACATGGGTATTTAAGGAATTTGTATTACATAGAACTCGTACAATCCTAAACAAGGAAGCTGCATTGAAATGAAAGTGATCTTAAAACCAAGTCAACATAATACCTCTGCTAGAGATGTCTATCTTGCCATTTGCGGAACAGGTTATTATAGAGCAATTTTTAAATCTCTTTTGGGATTTAATCTCAAGCCAAGTATTTTTAGACACGAAAAAAAAACTGTTTAAAGGCAAAATAACAGGAGAAGAATGCTGGTATTGACATTAATAAACACCTTGGGCCAAGAGTTTTCATTTTTTCAGAGACTTTTTCATGTTCTTAGTCCGTTTAAATAATAAAATTTTAAAATTATTTTCAAGGCGCTGAGCTCTCTGTCTCTGTCTGTCTGTCTGTCTCTCTCTGTCTCTCTCTCTGTCTCTCCCTCTCTAAGTGCCGTATCCTCTGAGGACGTTGGGGATCATAGCTTTCCATTGGCGTCTGTCTCCAGCCAGTTGAATTAAAGTAACAGCATTAATACTTGAACTTAAACTGTTATTTATATATCTGCATACTTTTTAGATAAGATAGCCTTTGTCTTCCTCTGGCTCTTTCCCCCTCTATTTTTCCTGACAAAATTGTACTTTCTAAACTTGCTTTTCGAATAACGTGTCCTACGATTCTTAATTGCGTTTCCCGAATATGACTTACTAAACATCGCTTTGATTGTGCCATTCTTAAAACCTCATCGTTACTATTCCTGTCAGTTCATGGAATTATTAACATTTGGCGAAAGAACCACATCTCCGCAGCTTCCATCCGTTTCTTAATAGTTTCACTTATAACCCAACATTCACTACCGTACGTCAACACAGGTATTACATAGCTATTAACAATTCTTTTTCTTAATTCTACTGTTACACTTCTATTCGTGAGTATATACCAGAGTCTCACTAAAACACCCTTTGCCATACCAATTCTGCGTTTTATGTGTTTTATGACGCTGAGATACTTATAACTAAAAAAATAAAGAAAACCTAATGCTTTTGTTAGTAAGGCATTTTTCATTTTTTTAATTGATTTTTCTATTCCTTCCTTCTTTTCCTTTGAATCATTTCCTATCACCACCATCAATTCTCTTGATCATTATAAGTTGGCTTTGATGTTACAGAAGATATGTTACGATATACTTTGAATTTTCTGACAGAAGAACAAGCTGTTTTTCTCAGGATATTGAATTGTTTTTGGGTTCAATTATTAAAGAAACTGTATAGTATCATTTCATGATGTAATACTGGTTGTTGACGAATTAGCTACAATATATTTGCTTCATCCGCCTTCAGTTTTAAAGGAGTTATGTTATGTTTATGAGGAAGTAATCCTCGTTTATGTCTAGATTATTTCGTATATCGATTATATTCCATTATGTTATATCAACATTTGAAATCTTTTATTAACTTTTACCCATTACATAGCATTCAAATTTCAAAGGTTAAAATCATAAATTAAGTAGATATTTTTCAAAAGTTCAAAATTCCTGTAAAAGATTTATGAATAAGAGAGTAGTGAAGCTGTATATCAGTAATCGTGTCTCGACTAGAAAACGTCGTTTTAGAAAGAGTTTAAAAGTTCATAATGTATTTGAAAAAATGTGAGTTTCTGCGTTGAAAAAAATATTGAAATGCAGAAACGACTGGTGTGATTTCTCACCTTTCTCCACCGTCTCCTGTTCGGGTAGCGGGTGCAGACCAACGCTTCACCACTCCGTGCCATTTTGTCCTGTCAAGAGCATCGTCCTTCTGCAAGCCACACACTTGCAGGTCCTTTTTTATGGTATCCTCCCACTAATGTTTGGGTCTACCTCGCTTTCGTTTGCCACTCATCTGCATCTCATAAGATCTTCTCAATTCAGAGTCCCCTTCCATACGGCTGACATATCCGAACCACTCCAGACGTTTCTTCCTCATTAACTCCGTGATCGATGGTATTCCAGCTTCTTTCCTGATGTCCTCATTCCTTCTATGCTCTTTAAGTCTGATCTGTAGACAATACTTTATCATTCTCATCTCACCGGCGCTGCTCTTATTCGTCAAATTCTCCGACTGGTGTGATAACTCTCTTAAATGTGACTTACATGCCTTCAAGGAGTATCAAGAAAAAGTGTGTACCAGCTGGGCATTTGCTTACTCAAGTTTCAATCTTGATTTATTTTTTCATAATGCATTTGACCAGCAGTTAAATTAAAGCTACTGTTGCCAACGTAAACCTGGTAGCCAAGTACACTTAAGTGTCCAAATATCCACTTAGAAGAACTATTATTTGTAGAATGATTATGCCAGAATACCATTAGTATGAAAATAAGACAATTGTTCGCTAAACAAATGATTTTTGAGAATTTCTAAATATATTGTATCTTCATGTGTGTGTAGCCTATTTGTGCAATATAGATACTCAAGGTATTTCCGAGAATTACAACAAACTTAAATTCAAAGCTTCCAGGAGCTGATATATTAGCCCTTAGATTAACGTGGTAGATTATTTCAGTGTTTCGATAGTCCCAATACATATCCTAAGATAAAATCTTTTTGTGGTATATTGTAAAATCTGTATTTTCTTGCATTGGAATATCACACAAATGACTTGTTAATGACAATACCCTTTTCTGTGCTTTATAGAGCTTGTGTTAAGCTGGATAAGTTCTTTTGTTATTAGTCATGTCAACGTGTTTAACTAATAGAAGACAATAATTGAGACCCCGTCGGGTAGCTACTTCTTTGCAATTGGCACCAGAGCAAGACGTCTGGTGTGTTAAACTGTGTGCTTATGTCTGCCGACTTTATTCACTGAAACACCTTTTGGTGTGAGGATTATGCTTCAACTGGTACTGGAGCTATTCTACACATAATGTTTTCTCAAAGTTATTTTTTACTGAAATATCCCAAGAAAGCACTGCATAGACTGTTATCAACCCTATTTAATTGTGAGCTATATTAAAGTGCAAAATTCTGCAAATAGAGTAAGTGATCTTGGCCCATAGTGATTTCAACGCTTTAACCTTGGCTTGGCGTCATAGGAAATGCAACCCACTTGACTCACAGCACCAGATCATCTGTTAGTCTTATTATGCTATTATTCACAAGTTGTTCACATATTTATTGCTTTATTGCACATTTTACTCACACGTTTTCCCACTCTGTTTGACATCCCGTCTTATTATTTGCTGATTTTTTTTACTACAATAGCAAGTCTTGTCATTAAAAAACCAGGCTTCCTTTCCCAGAGGATCCACCCTTTATTAATTTTGTTAGACCTGAAAAGTCTTACTGTCACTCCTCCTCCTCCTCCTCAGGTGCCGTGTCCTCGCAGAACGTTGGCGGTCATGCTTTTCCACAGGTCCCTGTTTTTTGCTGTCCTCAGTAGTTGCACTTCCTCAGAGAATTTCGGTTCCGAACAGTAGCTGGCTGACGGTCAGGAGTCACCNTGCTTACTCAAGTTTCAATCTTGATTTATTTTTTCATAATGCATTTGACCAGCAGTTAAATTAAAGCTACTGTTGCCAACGTAAACCTGGTAGCCAAGTACACTTAAGTGTCCAAATATCCACTTAGAAGAACTATTATTTGTAGAATGATTATGCCAGAATACCATTAGTATGAAAATAAGACAATTGTTCGCTAAACAAATGATTTTTGAGAATTTCTGAATATATTGTATCTTCATGTGTGTGTAGCCTATTTGTGCAATATAGATACTCAAGGTATTTCCGAGAATTACAACAAACTTAAATTCAAAGCTTCCAGGAGCTGATATATTAGCCCTTAGATTAACGTGGTAGATTATTTCAGTGTTTCGATAGTCCCAATACATATCCTAAGATAAAATCTTTTTGTGGTATATTGTAAAATCTGTATTTTCTTGCATTGGAATATCACACAAATGACTTGTTAATGACAATACCCTTTTCTGTGCTTTATAGAGCTTGTGTTAAGCTGGATAAGTTCTTTTGTTATTAGTCATGTCAACGTGTTTAACTAATAGAAGACAATAATTGAGACCCCGTCGGGTAGCTACTTCTTTGCAATTGGCACCAGAGCAAGACGTCTGGTGTGTTAAACTGTGTGCTTATGTCTGCCGACTTTATTCACTGAAACACCTTTTGGTGTGAGGATTATGCTTCAACTGGTACTGGAGCTATTCTACACATAATGTTTTCTCAAAGTTATTTTTTACTGAAATATCCCAAGAAAGCACTGCATAGACTGTTATCAACCCTATTTAATTGTGAGCTATATTAAAGTGCAAAATTCTGCAAATAGAGTAAGTGATCTTGGCCCATAGTGATTTCAACGCTTTAACCTTGGCTTGGCGTCATAGGAAATGCAACCCACTTGACTCACAGCACCAGATCATCTGTTAGTCTTATTATGCTATTATTCACAAGTTGTTCACATATTTATTGCTTTATTGCACATTTTACTCACACGTTTTCCCACTCTGTTTGACATCCCGTCTTATTATTTGCTGATTTTTTTTTTACTACAATAGCAAGTCTTGTCATTAAAAAACCAGGCTTCCTTTCCCAGAGGATCCACCCTTTATTAATTTTGTTAGACCTGAAAAGTCTTACTGTCACTCAGTAAATGATATTTATTGCTTGAATCTGTACCATGCCTGCCTTTCTTTTTTGTCTTTCTGTTACATCTTCTGAACTACGCAGTGTTTTTTATCCTGTCCTATTGATTGCCTTTTTCTATTTTGTAGTGTATTAGCCAGGTTTTATCAAAGTTAAATTTCTGTTCTCGCCCATTCTGTTAGTATTGAGTTAATGAGTCTTGCTCTGTTATTCAGTTATATAAGGACAGAAAGATTCTGGGTGAGAAAGGCCTTATCCTGTTTTTCTTTACAAGTAATGTGATCTTCTGATTAGTCATTGGAACTAATTTAATCTTCTGGTTTTGACGTTGTTTTGTAAATTCTTTGAGTACCTAGTCTCATGGATAACCTTAGGATGAAGATAGTACAGTCAAAATACTGTCTGTGTTAAAGATAAAAAATGCACTTCCGTAACTCGATCTTTACACGCACACTTTTGTCTGTAGCAAAAGTGTGGGAAAGATATTTTTAAAATGGGTTTAAATTATCAGCTGTGTGAATGAATTGACTTCTCCCGAGTTAACGTGTGTGTTAATATGATCATTTTCATGCATATTTTCATCTTTTTTTTGTTGAAGCCCCAGCATGTTTATAGTTTTACTGTATATTATTCTGGATATGTTAGTTATTTCTATATTGGTATACTGCCATTGCAGTGTGGTCTTGTTCTTTTTTCACAGTCTGAAAAGATAACTTTTTTGTTTTCAATAATGAAAAGCGTAAATTAGCTATTTTTGCAGTAATTTGAAAGTAGTACTATTATAGTTTTTGACTTCATAATACTCTTACTATAAAAAGGTAGACATGAAAAAACAAGATTGAAATTATTTGAACTTCTGTAGTCCTTTTTGATTTTGACACAACTTATTTTTTACTATAGGAAAAATTGTTTAAATGAGAGCATCTACAGCAAATGTAATTTTGTTTGATATCCTTTCTTATTTGACGAAATATTCTGACTACCATTGCAACTGTGGGCATGAAATCCAGCAGTATTTCTTTATGCCATATGTATAATTGAAGCAGTAATATAACTATTGGACAAAAGAAGGAAATAAAATATCGAAAAAGAGAAATGAACCGTTTAAATTTATCTTTTATTACTTCATGTCTCGTTTTAAAATAAATAGTTGTGCACAACGTTTTAGAGAAAAAGAGCATATAAATATAAATTTAATATGTTCTTTATTTCCTTTTCTCTTTCTTTCCCAAAGCCTTTCCCTAAACAATCTCATCCTTTCAAGATTAGGCATGCCCTCGAGGAACATTTTGAGAAAAATTAGCATCATGTGGGTATATCCAATGACAAGGCCTATTAATTAATATTTACTGAGGAACCAAGGAGGGTAAAACCCATGAGCCCCCTCTTTTTCCGTGTTTTATGACTTAATGGCTATCGTTAAGTTTTTCTTAGAAAATATTACTTTTTAATTCGTAAAAGGATCTTCAGGCTCAAATACAGCAACCTGGAAAAGTTACACCAATGCTAATTTCACTCTTTAGAGCCTACAATGTCATTCTTGTCTCATATTAAGCTGAAATATTGTTGTTTGTCATCACTTACACAAATTTGCACCTCGTTTGACTTGTTAGCTGTATTGATTACAAAAAATGATTCAATGGCTGAGTTCTGCCATTAGGATGGTAACTATTTATCATTTGCTACTAATCACTTAAAACGATGAGGTGTTAACTCCTCGTTGGTTCATAGTTTTGCAAAGGCTGTATTGAATTCATTCGTGTTTTTTCTATTCTTGTTTAATACGTACTTATAAAAAATGAAAATAGAGTATTTAAATTAGGCATTGATTTAATAATAAATCAAGCAAGAGGTGTTGTTATAGTGAGAACACTTCATTACTGCTGGTATTTGTACACATCATTTTTTACTGCGGTAACACCAATAGACTTGATAGTTAATTCCCTGATTTAATGAGCAGCATTGGTGAGGAACCGTGGCTAATGTGCTTCTAATGTTTAGTGCAATTGCATAGTAACCAGGAGTTCCGGGTTCGATTCCCCGAGCTGTCGAGGAGAATTTGGAACTTTGCAAAGAAAAAAACCCATTGGTTGGCGTCAGGAAGGGCATCCGGCCAAGAAATCCCTCACTGCCAAATCAAAGTCCCTCTGAAGGGCACCGTCTGAGCCCCAATTGCTGGGGAAAAATGACGTTAAAACTAAAAAAATAAAATTAAAAAAATGAGCAGCATTGGTCTCAAAATGCATGACTATTTCCCCATTTTTCGAAATACTTGTTTGTTGTTCATAATTGGCTGAAAAATATTCACACTTGGGTTCCATTATACTATAATTGATTAAATTTGATCCTTAATATTGAAGTTTAATTTTATTTTTAAATTATTTAGTTTTCTTGTCTAATGTAATTTCGACATTAACTTTTATCAATTTTTTTTTGGTTGCTCCTCTAACATAATGTCCCTAGAAAATAGCGTGTGAACCTAATATAGCTTAAATGCGAAAATGTTACTTACACGAGATGAGAGCTAGTGTCTTTGGTTATGGAATGACCAAGACTGTCATAGTGGATGGGTCTGAGACATAGTGAAAACATAACATACCCATCAGTTTGACGTTCAACAACGAAGCACCAAAACTTCTCCAGAAAATTATTGAAGTTTTTCCTAAACCTTCTTTGTGCTTTGAATATTGTTACATTACCACTTTTACTATATATCATTGTTGCCAAACAGAATTATTAAATGAGAAACGTAGTTTTTTAAGAACAACGTAAAATGAAAGCTGATAATGAATAAAAAAGCAGTGAAGAGCTTGAAAATAGAAAAACAATTGTAGTAAATACTGCGTCTTTTAGGTCTACTGATCTTATAGATAGTTAAAATTTTTCTTGAGGTGCAAATAGTAAGCAAGACAAAATATATTATGATAACAAAATCACAACCAGTGGTCTTCAAAGGGTTTTTAGATATTGTGGATGGAATACATGTAGGTCGAAGTATTGTATTAAGCCAAGAAAAGTTTGTAAGTTATTATTGAGCTAAAATTCTTGTAACTTGAGGACTGGATTAACTCGGTCCGAGGTTACAATAGACAAAAAAGAGGAACTTTACAGGCATAGATAAAAACAAAAATAGCTTTGACTTCAAATAAAAAATTTGCTTACTATTTTATTACATGATTAACTTGTGAGAGTTCTCATGTTATGATTAAAGCGCGGACAATTATGCATTTGCATAAATGCATATTGTTTCGGGGTTTTTTTGGAATATTTTCTTACAAGTTCGGATTTCCATCTTTCTTGTTAGAAGAACGCAAAAGGAGGGTTTTTTAAATGCATAAAATGCATATATACCCTTTTTGGTTAAGGGATATTGCATATTTTGCATAATTTGGCATTTTTGGTGATTTTTTTTTAAAACATAAAACCTTTAATACACATTTTGACAATAAAATCTGAAAACAAAGTGAATAATTCAAATCTCCAGACAAGCGACACTCATTGACTATGGAACATCTCGCCTGGATACTCGTTACCCTCTGCAATGTATAAGACGTTGGTTATACTTAGCTATTCCCTGTGATCTTAGAGAGCTTTTAGTGGATATTTCCAGGTTTTTATCGCATATTTTGAGGTTTTCTAGAGCATTCTTATGTGCATATTTTGGATTTTTTAGTGCATGAATATCCGGGATTTAGTTATGATTCTTGTTCAAGTATTGTAAACTAGTGAAAAATATGCGTGCACCAAACTGAATTCAAGCCAGTGCTTACAGTTATCATAACCATTCGCTCTACCACATGTGTCAACGCTCTTCGTTCTTAAAGACCATTTATTATTCCTTTAGATATTATAGGCCTCTATATTATACAATTCAGTTCTTAGTAATGTAATTACTCACACAGTACATCATGAAGTTTGTTTAATGAGTAATTATCTGTGATACAAATAGAAAAGTGGCGAAAAGTATTATGATTGGTCAACAAATTTGACATCTACCATATGCTTAATCAGAAAAAGAATACACTGCATCTACTCATTGTGATAAAGAATTTCCCAATTATCTTGTAAATAAAGTTTGCAAAATCTTTACAAGGAGAACTATAGTCCTTTTCTCAAAGGAGGTTATCTTGCAGTTTGGTCAACATCACTAAACTCTAAAACTAATACCTTGTGACTATATCACATATACTGCAATGTAGAGGTCTTGATTAATTCTTAACAGAATAAAACAGAAATATTTTGCTGGTCAAATTACTAGAGATAAAAAATGAGAAGCATAAGGTTTGGTTTGAGCAATGTGCTTCTAGGTAAAATCTAACAACTATTGTGTGTATTCCTCGATTTTAGTGATTTCTCATCTCTCATGATTCCTGGTGACCTTGGAGGTAATTGCCAAAAATCTCATGTTACTTACCGGGCATTACTACGTCACCCTTTTGGACTGAGTTTTAGCTGTTAACGTTTTGTTCTTCGGCGGTCAAGTCGGGGTAAAGAGAGGGACAGGAGGATGCACCTTACCACCACACCTTTGGGAAAAAATAATTTCTTGTGAAAACATTATTATTATTTAACAAACATCAACCCATTGTCGAAGTTCTATTTATTACAAAAAGATAGTTTCTTGCTTTAAGTCTTTTCAATGTAATTATTAAATATATGTATTCATAGTATTGGTCATTTGTATAAGAACGGGAGATATTCCCTTATAAAACGAAAAGAAAGCATTGTTTGCAATTGAAAGAAAGTCAGTATTTCTTTTTCGCCACCTGCTCAATTTGTTTAGGCTCAATTAATAATAATAAATGGTGCCTTAAAAATGTCTTCTTGCAGAGATAAAACCTTCAGTAGATCGCTATCCTTTGTTTTGTTCATCGGAGAAAGATTTTCTACTATTTTTGGTGAAAATTACCCGTTATTGCTGGAGTTTATAACTTTTTCTGTAAATAACATACAGAATTAGCTATACTAATATTCAAGATCACTTACCTGTGATGTATACTCTAAAGAAATAGACGTGAGTACTGCCAAAACAGTTTCTTACATGGAAGAAACCATGATGTATTTTGCCTGCCTTCGGTGCTGTCCTGTATTGATGTTGGAAAATTTTAAATAATGGAGATGCATGACAGTAAAGGTATTCCAAATTGACGTTGCACCTTTTTGACATGCGGCTTACGCAAGTCTTACAATTGAAAAAGTTGTTATTATTGATGTTTTAGGAAAAAATTGTTGGCGACAAATTTTTAAATACTGACCAACCGAAGCATATTGGCAACCTGAAAATTTGCAGGAACACGCAAGGAATTCATTAACATAATATTACAGACTGGATGCCATAATTACTCCCAGTAAATAGTAATTAAGTAATTATGTAAGGCAAAACTTTCACAGTAACAAGAAAAATTGTTGACGGGTTGAACAGACCTGATTGGCTCAGTGGGCAACGAGAAGGATTTGTAATGCAATGACAGGGGTGCGAGACAGGCCTTGAACAGAGATTTTGGTATGTTTTAAAAACCTTGCTGTCGCACCCCATTGTACAATTTCTCTTTTTAGATTTATTAATTGCCACAGGTCTTTAGAGATTTCGTATCTTGTGTTTATTTTGACTGCTAACTAACGATGATCGTGAGGGTTAGGTGTCAGCAAAATGAATGAATGACCATTTTACATCAGAAATTCGAGAGATTTCAATTGTTCACTCGCATCCCTTCACTTATTGGAAAGGAAGTACAACCCTCTTTCAAGTCCTATGCATTACGTACAATGATATAATAAATATATTATAATATAATATAATATAATATAATATAATATAATATAAAATAATATAATATACATGAAAAATGACATGAAATGATATGATATGATATAATTGATTTTACGAATTGCTATTCTTCAAATCGTTGATCATAACCGAGATAATATTCAAAGTCAGGGAAATTGTTGATTTTTTGTTTTCAGAAACCAGCCCTTTTTTACTTGCTGGAAGGGTATTTTGAAGGTATTTTGAATTACTATTTAATTTATCTTATTTTTTAGATGCAGTCAATATGCCAGGGAAAGACTTCAAGCCTCAAGGTAGACAACCAGCACCCAATCGAGCTTTTGCTCTGCGTATGTTGAACCCAATGCGATACCAAGAAGGTAGCAAAAGTCCTCTTGACAAGGCGTTGCGGCCTGTAAAAGACACCCAAAGGAAAAAGTCAGCAGGCAAAAAAGTTTCCAGAAGTGAGTCGTTTTCAAGTGCAGACGACGATACGGCGTCACTTCGATCCTGGACATCATCAGCAACCTCAAATTCTGACTTTGATGATACTGATGAGTATATCAAATACTCCTTAGAACGTTACATTAGTGACACAGATAGACCATATTTACATCGAACTATGTCTGCAATAGGGTCTTTTACACATGGAAAGATAAGGTCTGCCCTTAGTTCCCCTAGTGTCAATGGTAAACGAGACAAAAAATCAATGAAAGTTCGTTTTGCTGACAATAAATCTGAAAACGATGTTGTGAGAGACGTTCTTGTTCGAAGCAGTGTCGGAAAAGGTAAACAGAGAAATCATAGGCTAATGAATGGGAATGGGAATTCTTCTAATTCCCATTATTCATCGTCAACTTCTGAAAACATAGTGGAATTTAGAACTGCAAGTGCTCCTCCTGATCTGGGTTATTCGAGGCCAACAAACTCAACTTCTAATGGAATTACTACAGGAGAAGTTGAAAAATGCAATGGATTAAAAAATGACAACGAGGATAGTGATTCAGACAACACAGTTGTAGGTGAGGAAGACTTTGCCAGGATCATTGGCTCCCAAAGAAGTCCTGATACAGCTGAAGGTTCAAATGAAGTAAGACCATTTGATACTGAAAATGAAGTCAATCAACCATCTTCATCAAAAATTACTAATAGTAGACATTTAGTTGAGGCTTGTCCAGATATCTTAGTGACTTCTTTTGAGAGTGGCGAGAAAGGTGATTATCACCAGTCAAATGAAGTTGTGAGAAGGAGGGAAAAATCAAGGCCATATGGTAGAAATAGAGATGAATTTGCAAAGCGACTGTCATGGGTATGTAATTTGTTGTCAGAAAGATGTCCTGGAGATTTTCAGGTTCTGGAAGCGTTAGTTGAAATGCAGTATGCTTATGAAAGAAGAGAAGAAGAAGTCAATAAAACAATGACAGACTTAAAAAGCCAAGTCAAGTTAATGGAAAATCGATTAAAAGCCCTTGAGCTATTTACACTGCCTGGATTTAGTAAAGTTGTTACACCCATGAGTGAAGCTGCAGGAGCATTATTCGGAGCATTACAGAATATGAATGATGCTTGTCGAAATATAAGTGATAATGACGAAGTTCAGAAAACACAGGAAATTGAAAACAATGTTTTTGTGAAAGATGATAACCAGGACTCCTCGATATCAAGACGAGGACCTAGTCCGGAAACACCTGTGTAATCACTTGATGTCAATTGGCATATGATGAATTCTCTTTCTTGTATAATATTATTGCTCATCGCTATACTGGCAAGTTGTTATTTTATGTTCTTTGTAAAAATGCAGTTCTCTTTTCACTATTATGTTATTTAAACCGTATTGCAAAAATAATAATCTACAATGGCAAAGCAGTATCAGCTTATTGTGAAATGTTGACAGCCGCTTCATGTTATGTAGAGAAGCAAGGTTACAAAATATAACATAACATTGCTATTGTCGAGTTAAGAGGTAAAAACAATTATCACTGTATACTATAGAAGGGTCTTGAAATATTTTTGTAAGACCAATCTATAGTTATTGACATTTCTTTGTAATAAAACCTCAAAAAGGGAAATCCCTAGCTGCATTTGTGCAGATAGGCTTCTTAGTTTTCCACTGAAACACTGGTCAAAGTTATTGGTATAGAAAAAGGTTGTAGAAAATATTGGATAAAGAAAGGAAAGTGATCAAATTACACATTTTTCTTTTGACTAAAACACTAATATCTATTAAATTAATTTGCTATAATTTTTTTTGAAAAAGTAAACGGCCACCAAAAATACTCTTTATTTCAAATATAGTCTTTTTTTGGAGCAGGTATATTATATTAAGCAATATGAAGGTATTTTGGAGAAAAAACTAGTCTTTTGGTTGAAGAGAGTATTTCGTTTACAAAAAATTTCACCAACCTAATTCTTCTATAACCCAATTCCTAGATTTGCAGTCTGTTTTTTAATTCATAGGCACATAGATGTAATTCTATCTTATGTCCAACCACATCAAAATTGTATACTACAACGAGTATTATTTGATAAGGGTGTCAATAATTGTTCCTTGCACTTAGACTTAGTGCTTTTTCACCAGGGACTTCTTTCCTTGGCTTCTTCAAAAATTGTTAGCTATGTCAATGGCTTTATTAACTTTACCTTATCTTCATGGTGGGGAGTACAATGGATATAATGTAAATGACTCTTGGTTTAAGAGCTATTATAAAACAAAAATTGTTTTGCCTGGAACAGATGATTTTCCAAAAGATGGCTTTGGATTACATTGAAGGCCCTCTTCCCTATGTAAGAACGTTACGGTACTCATTTATAGAATAAAATATGCTTTGATTTTTGCATTTTATTCAAATGTTTTGCCATAATATGATAGCTAATTCATAATTTGGCTTTGTTTATCAAGCCTGATGTTTGGAACCAAGGTACTTGAAGTTTTACCCGCATAGATTAACATAATTTGCTTGATATCCTACTGTTATGTTTAAACTATTTCCTAATATTTGACTGTGTCAAGAAATATATTGATAAGCAAAAATTGTTTTTTTCTTTTTGAGTCATTCCAAATAATGAAAAAGCTAAATAATTAAAAATAAGCCAACTTCTGCAAGCATCATCAACAAAAGGGTATTAAATTACGATTCTAAGGCACTTTGCTTGTAAAGAAGCTTATTGCTCTTGTCGGAGCGTCAATCGACGAATTATAATGAGCACGTGGGAAAATTATACCCAAAGGAAAACTTTTATCTGTACATTTCAAATTGACAAACTTTCTTTTGTTTTTAAATATATTGCTAGCCTTTGTGTTTATATATTGTAGTACAAAATTAGAAATTGCTATTTCAGGCTCTTTAAAGAAATTTTGAGCACTTGATAAGGATTAGTAAAAATACAATGCGTTCTCCTTCATGATGTTATTTTAAATACTAAAATTACTAAAATGGATATATGTGCATTAAAGGAGCACAACTGGCTCCGCCATTAATCAAAATTTTACAGAAAATGGAATAAACGAACAAAAAGACCCCNTGGTTTAAGAGCTATTATAAAACAAAAATTGTTTTGCCTGGAACAGATGATTTTCCAAAAGATGGCTTTGGATTACATTGAAGGCCCTCTTCCCTATGTAAGAACGTTACGGTACTCATTTATAGAATAAAATATGCTTTGATTTTTGCATTTTATTCAAATGTTTTGCCATAATATGATAGCTAATTCATAATTTGGCTTTGTTTATCAAGCCTGATGTTTGGAACCAAGGTACTTGAAGTTTTACCCGCATAGATTAACATAATTTGCTTGATATCCTACTGTTATGTTTAAACTATTTCCTAATATTTGACTGTGTCAAGAAATATATTGATAAGCAAAAATTGTTTTTTTCTTTTTGAGTCATTCCAAATAATGAAAAAGCTAAATAATTAAAAATAAGCCAACTTCTGCAAGCATCATCAACAAAAGGGTATTAAATTACGATTCTAAGGCACTTTGCTTGTAAAGAAGCTTATTGCTCTTGTCGGAGCGTCAATCGACGAATTATAATGAGCACGTGGGAAAATTATACCCAAAGGAAAACTTTTATCTGTACATTTCAAATTGACAAACTTTCTTTTGTTTTTAAATATATTGCTAGCCTTTGTGTTTATATATTGTAGTACAAAATTAGAAATTGCTATTTCAGGCTCTTTAAAGAAATTTTGAGCACTTGATAAGGATTAGTAAAAATACAATGCGTTCTCCTTCATGATGTTATTTTAAATACTAAAATTACTAAAATGGATATATGTGCATTAAAGGAGCACAACTGGCTCCGCCATTAATCAAAATTTTACAGAAAATGGAATAAACGAACAAAAAGACCCCGGAATATATGGGTAATTCAGAGCCCTTGTGAAATTGTGCGAAAGGAAGAAGCTTATTTTAGAGTCTGCTTTATTATCGCTTCATTGATAATGTTCAGAGAGAGCTCCAGACAACGTTTGCCTACCCTCACGAAAGGCTGAGTATTACTCAAAGCCTAGTGTCCATCTATTGAACGATATGGCAAATGATAAATACAAATCGTTAGTTGCCTGCTATGGAAAATTACTTCAGAGAAAGATGACCTTCGGACAGAGATTTGAAGACAGAAGCCGCAGTTTGCAACAACAGTTGAAGAGACAATTCATTTGGGGAAAATGTGTCTTAGCACAATGCTCCGCAAGATTATATAAAGAAATCTATAAGACCCTTAGCGTCTTCCTGAGGGCATCGATTAGCAACCCTTTATAAGAGATTGACTTAGTGATTACAAGTTATAATGAGTGGTTATATTTCAAAGGTATAGCGCAGTTATTCCTCTACTGACAATTTTTTTAATGGAAAAGCAAACTGGAGGATTGCAAGTAACGAGTAAATGCGGTTGCTTTCAGCTCGTTTTGGAAATTTCTTAGTTTAGATTCATGGTTGATGTTTACCAAAGTTTAACTGGTTTTCTAACTTCTCTTTCCTGTTTGAATAGCTACTTAAGCAATAGTATTCTTAACAAATTATTGATTATATGATTATTTTTGGATTCGCTAACTTTCTACGTACGCTTAATTTAAATTAAAGGCTATATATCTAAACAATAAGCGTGTATTTGTTGACATGTTAATTCTGTAATGGTATGGAAGAGTGTTTTTCAACGATTTGAAGGTTTGGGTCACAAAACAGTTTTAAACTACAGCTTGCTCTGTTTCAAGTCTTCTTTCAGCTTCTTATCTCTCAGCTTTACTAAAAAGTTACTGTGTAAGATCCTCAGATCCACGACCTTTTTTATTCCTCCAGGGCCACTGTCTGATTTGCATTCGCTATAGTTCTCTTGATTTTTTTTCTCTGTCTCCCTTGTGTGAGTTAACCTTTTTTCGTCATTTGCATAACTTTTCCACTTTATTTTCACAAATTCTTTTCATTGTGCGTTTGAAGTAACTTAAACCTTCAACTTCCTTTTTCAGCGATGCAGGTAAATTTTGCAAAGCTTCTTATGTCTTCCTTTTCCTTCGTTCCCCTCTGGATATTTCTAGTTTCCATTGGCTCATTTCCATTTCAGTGGATTCAAGATTTCTCTCTCTCTCTCTCTCTCTCTCTCTCTCTCTCTCTCTCTCTCTCTCTCTCTCCCTCTCTCTCTCTCTCCACTACCACGTTTTTTACCTTTTTACTCCACCTTCTTATAATCCAACAATTTTTTAACATATAAAAAACATTGTATTACACATCACACAACCACCAACACTTTT
>RDPX01000036.1:3058996-3087298 GCA_003991215.1 Morbakka virulenta | reverse complement strand
TGGTTTGTCTGAATAGCTGACGATTAACCCACTGTTCAAAGGTAATGTATCTTCTGCAAGCCCTCTGTCGATACTTTTTCTTTTTTCTCTGCATTGGATTTTAGATCCCAGAAATAATTAAATGGTCTTCTTAAATGTTCACCATTTTAAAAGCTATTTTAGCTTAGAAATGTGTCTCGACTTGAGCATTTTTATTGGCCTGTTTGTGAACATTTGTTTTCAGGCCAAATATATTGGAAAGCTTTCATCATGGGGTGCTGTAATAAATCCAATCATTTGAGTTAGTACACTGAATATTAATGGGTGATTTTCTACTGTAATTGCATCCTCATTTATTTTTAATTGTAGTCCTGACAAAGTCCAAAACTGCAGCTGGATGCAATTAGTGTTGATACAGAATTTAATAAAGATTTTCCTAAACCAAATCAAATTGTCTGCACCCAAATGGACGTTTCCCGGTGTAGGATAAGCTGAAGGGAAATTAGGTTGGGAGAAGAAATCAGGGGCGGCTTGATTTGAGGGATA
Organism: Morbakka virulenta; assembly: GCA_003991215.1. Lineage (NCBI taxonomy): Eukaryota > Metazoa > Cnidaria > Cubozoa > Carybdeida > Carukiidae > Morbakka > Morbakka virulenta. The sequence goes on along the minus strand of RDPX01000036.1, from coordinate 3,086,773 downwards.
ATGAGAACTTGTGACTAGTTTTGACCGTGCAGACAAGTTTATTTGCTAAGAAACACTAATATTGAACTCAAAAGACTTTATAGCATATTGCAAACGGGATTAGTTCTTTTCACATTTTTAGGTTTTTTACTGTTGCTTAACAGTGATTTTAGATATTGATTAAATCCCAGTATTTGTTACTGTACAAATCTTTTTCCACTGCATTTGCCTTTAAACCATATAACAAACATCGATTCAGTGAAACGTAAAGCTGCAAATGCACCAAAGTAGTCACGCCAGAAACTGGATGTGTTTATGTTTCTGAGTTATATCATAGAGATAACGCTAACATGCTCTTTGTATACATATCAGGGATTCTTTAAACGTTGGTTATGAAACGGACAGATATGAGTTTGCACGTTGGCGGTCACCTTCGGATGAGTCTTGACATAACCCAAACAGGCAATGTGAAGAACGACCCCTATTTGTCTAGCTTTCCCCCAATAGTTCCTAATGCTCCTAATACGAAGTTTCACGTCAAGTATTCCAAGATAAATTCTATTTTGTAACACATTTTTCTTTTACAGCGGAATAGTGTGAAAAAGCGATTCCTAATTTCCTTTGGTTCTTGTTTTTATTTGGTCATTAACTAGGAAATATTCTCTTGATTTCAATAACATACGATTAAAAATAGCATACTATTCAATAGAATTAAAAATAAAAAATGATTACAGGTAAACCATATCTACATCTGCCATCTGTTAAATTCAAATTGTATATGGTAGTGTGTCATAGTTACTACCCCTGCACACGAGCTTGTATTTACTTCGAGTACCATACAGCAATTCGTGAAGACGATTACTTGACCACGAACAGAGAAGTAAAGCCAACGTACATACAGGTACTATAGAACACAAAGCTGGGAATGGTTTTTCGCTTACTCGGTAAAGCAATGCAATGGAAAGTGAGTAAGAGGCAACTACACTTGATAAACAAACATTTGATTTGAAGAATGAAGTCGTAAAGTTTGTTACCAGTGAGCCAATAATAATATCTCCAGTTCCAATGAAAACATGTGATTCGTCTTTGCCAAATCGAATAGAGAACATTGTTGGCAAATCCAGCTTCTCATCCACTTTAAGCAATTCACACACCCGGGAACAGCCCATTTCGGTACTAAAGATTTGAGGCATAATTCCTGTTGTCATCTCCAGTAAGAAAAGAATATCGTACATGAATGCTGCCCAGATAAATATCTGCAGGTCTGTGAAACTACGAAAATTCACGTGACTTGACATTAATGAACCAAATAGTATAATCACATTGTTTAAAACCCATCGGTAGCAGGCTCTTGATGACAGAAGCCATGATAATGAAAGAATAATACCAATAACTTTTCCTTTGGTTTTGTCCAAAAAATGCATTGTTGTATAGTAAATAAATAACAGAACTGTTATGTATTGGAGCACCATCATAACCAGAAAATTCTTAGTGATCAACTCTACACTGAAGGCCATTATTACAAAGTATGCCATAACACATATAAAGTACACAAAGCAATGATTATGTTTGCTCTTTAATTGGCTGTTTTCTTCTTCGTCTTGGTTTTCATCTGAAAGTAATGAGAGGCGGTTGTTGGAGCCGGAAGACATGTCAATGAAAATATCAGGTATCTGTAAAATTAGTAATTTAGCTCCTTGTAACTTTCTCAATCTTTTCCCGTAGATCCCACTAAAGAATACAATAGCGGTAACACAGATATTCATGAGCCAAAAGTTTAGGTCAAAGTTGCCAATCATATTCCTAGTCGCTTCAGGCATTCAAGAGTTTGTATATGAATATCACTTTCATCATGGAAAATTTACCAAATTTCCTCTCTCGTGTTGCTGTCTCTACCTGTAAATTCTTCGATCTTCTGATCGAGACAGTGGAACCAGTTACTTTTCATGAACTTCATTCATATAAAAACAATTAAAGAAATTTTAGTAAAACTGCTTTTGTTTTCCATTTCATTTTTCATCTGTTATTCGACACCACTCCTGATTTTTATAAAAAACTGTTTGAAATAGTTAAAAATGTGTTCATTGTGTTCGCATTCCACCATCTGGCCAATAAGAGACTTCTTCGGTTGCTAAGAGATCTTATTTACATTGAAGAAAATGCCATATGATTAACTATATATCAAAAGGTTTTTTTACAAGACCGCCAACTTCATTCTTTTCTTGACCTGTAATAACTAGGGCCCGGATTTTATATAACGTAAAAATTAAAATATACAACTGAAAATAAGCAAATATACAACTAAAAATACAACTAAAATATCACATTTAAACTACTATTTTTAGTAAATTTGAGTAGATTTTAATACCTTCAGAACAGTTGCGAGTTCACACGCAAAATAGCCAACCCTTTAATGTTATTTTCTGTCAGAGACATCCTTGTATCACCGAGTATTCTCTTGTATTTAAAAAAACTTCTTTCTACTTCGGTAGAGTTAATTGGAGCTTTCTGCTGCGCCATAATTTCAGCAACCGTGTATTTGGATTCATCTGGTGTCCTTAATTCCCGTAAACCTTTGTTTTTCATAAAGCAATAATTGGTTTTTCGAGTGCTGGCGCATCAAATTTTTGTTTTAGTTGATCCAGTTTTTTCATTGCATCTTCAACTGTGGCTGTTCGCCCTTCGATTTCTTTAAAGTAGCTAACAAGTAGCTGCACAAGATCAGCAGTTGTCTATTTCCTTACTTCTTGAGTTTTTGATTTAGCTGTTTCTACTTCTGTATGCTTGAAATTGACATGACTACTAAGGCCAGCTATTCATTTGCACATTTTGCCACAGTAGGAACAATAATATTTTCGTTTTTGGATCTGGAGCAAAAAAAATATAGAAAAGGTGAATCAGATCTCTATGTTTTTCAGACATAAGGAAATTCTTACCGTTTGTTTTGCAAATATAATTTGGATTTTTTACTTATATTTATATAAAAGGAAGCTTATTATTTCAATTATTGGGATGAAATAATTTTATTGTACGAAATAATTACTTAATTCGTAAGACAGCACAATGCCAAATGGAGTTGAATTTGATTTCAAAAGAATTGATAATTAAATGGTAACGTAGTAATAACAGTCCTAAGTCACCTGTAGCCTCATCTTGCCTTGCCTTGGTGCCCTACACGACTTGGAGGTTAGCAACCGCCGATCTCCAGCCTTCATGGTTTTGAGTTACACCTTCAGAGCTTGTAAATTATGATTCTAGGAAACCTGTCTTCAAGCTCTCTAAAATTGTTTCTAAATCCTCTCCACTCATAATGTTCGTCCAATATCTCAAAACCATTTTAGTCAAGGAGTTCATCGTATAAATAGGCAAGAAATGAGGTGGGTGTAAGTATGGGGATATTCAATATACCATATGAGTAAAAGGTAGATCAATGACTCGTTCTTGGATCAAGTTTATTTGTTCAGCTATAAAGTAATGTTGTGGCTTATTGATCGAAACAGCTTTGTGTATCTCAGATAAAAGTTTTCTGATTTGTTAAGTTATTTACCTAGGGCTTTTTTTATTTTCTTGCAAGATAGAATACTTCATCTGTAGTTTGACACCACTCACTAAAATTAACAAGCCACGTGTGATTAATAATGCTTTTTGACCCATAACGAAGACGAGATTTCCATTGTTTCAATCTGTTAAGTAAATGTTAATCAAAGGTAAGCTCAAAATAACAGAGCTTTCAGTGCATGTTACCTCGTTCTTAAAATTATGCACTTTTAAATTATGCAGTTTTAAATTATGCAGTTTGTACGGTTTTTTTGAGTTAGTCAGCTTACCGGTAACCACTTTTTCTGCTTCTTAAAAGAACTTTAAATCTGAAGCGTATCTTTTCATGGTTTCTATAGGCAAGGAGTTGTTATTTAGGCCTTCTTTGGAAAGCTGAGAAGTAGCACAATTTAACTAACCATAAGCTTATAGAATATTATGATGTAAACAATCCTATATTTAAGCAATGAGAGCGCTCCGTGTAGTAATTCTTAAATATAAAATTTTGGCAGTTGGCATGAGAAATATATTCTATTTAATATTTCATCGTTCGCAATCGATTCTTATTTAAAACACACCCTGAAAACCTCAACTACAAAATCTACTCCTTATCCAAAGGAAGCTAAACAGGTGTTATTAATTACACATCACTAGGAAACAAAACAATAGGGAAATGATAATAAAAAAGGAAAATTAACTAACAAGAAAACAATGGATACCAGGGAGAGGGAAAACGATAACAAAACAATTATGCGTGATACATGAGATAAAATGATGAATCGCTACAAGGCTCCCCCCCCTCCCCTAGTGAGCAAGTGCAAAAGTGTCAACGATAAAAACTAATAAAAAGTAGAGTGCACATTGAAAAATTTCTAATTAAAGTGAAAGACGGTCAGGAAAATGCACCTGACGACCAGAACGAGTTTTTCTAATGTTAGTATCTTGAGTAAGTCTATCTTGATAAAGTCTCTGCGAAGAAAATTCTTGAATCCCAACTGATGGTATATCTGGAATGTCCAGGAATGCAGGTTTCAATCTGTCCAAACTGATATGATCTTCCTTGCTGTTAATTTCGATGTGAAAATATTTGGAGTCTCTCTTTAAAACTTTAAATAGTCCACGATACGGAGATTGTAGTGAAGGCTTGACAGAATCATCGCGAACAAATACATGTGTACAAGATGAAAGGTCAGATGGAACAAACGAACGGTTAGTATTACGTCGAGTTTGTTTAACTTGCAAATCAGACATACAGCGCTTTAGACGATCAACATAATCACTTGAATTTAATGATTCAGGAGATGTAGGAGTGAAAAACTGATTAGGAAGACAAAGTGTAGTACCAAAAACAAGTTCAGCTGGCCTACAACCAAGATCAACTTTAACAGATGAACGAATTCCAAGCATTATCAACGGAAGAGCGTCTGACCAAGTAACAGTATTGTCCAGAGTTTTCAAAGAGGATTTCAAAGTGCGATGGAAACGCTCTACTAAACCATTAGCGATTGGATGGTATGCAGTGGTACGAAAAAGATTTGTACCAAGACACTGTGTAAGTGAGCGAAACAGATGAGACTCAAATTGAGCACCGCGATCAGTCGTGATGGTAGATGGTACTCCAAAGACAGTTATCCAGCGTTGAACGAAAGCATGAGCAACAGTATCTGCTGTGACATTTGAAATTGGGATGGCTTCCGGCCAGCGAGTAAATCGATCAATACAAGTCAATAGATAGCGATATCCATTGGAGAGAGGCAACGGTCCAACCAAATCTAGATGGACGTGATCACATCGAACGTCAGGTGATGCAAACGTACTAAGCGGAGTGATTGTGTGACGATGAACTGTAGCACGCTGACAACGAGGACAGGATCTGGTCCACTGACGAATATCTCTATTGATTCCGGGCCAAACAAAACGTTGGGTGATCAGCTTTTGAGTGGCATGGATTCTAGGATGCGTAAGACAATGCAAACTGTCAAATAGGGAACGGCGATGAGACTTCGGAATATAAGGACGAGGTGTACCGGTCGAAAAATCACACATAATCGTTTTTGAGGAATACGGAATAGGAATGTCTCGAAATTGCAATGAAGAGGAACGCTGAACATTTTCGAACTCTTCATCCTGTTGTTGAGCAATAGCTATCTCTTCAAAATCAATGCCAGAAGTTAACAAATTAATTTCAACGCGAGAAAGAGCATCTGCAACGGAATTTTTAGAACCAGCAACATGGCGAAAGTCTGTCGTGAACTGGGATATATATTCCAAATTACGAAGTTCACGGGGAAAATGACGTGAGGAAGGCGATGATATAGCATAAATCAGCGGCCTGTGATCAGTCAGAACAAAATACTGACGACCTTCTAGGATATGGCAAAAATGTCGAATTGCGAGATAAACAGCGAGTAGTTCTCTACCAAATGTACTATATTTAGTTTCAGCAGGTTGTAAGCGCTTCGAGAAGAATGACAGTGGATGCCATTGACAATCTATAAATTGTTGGAGAACTGCACCTACAGCGACGTTGGAGGCATCAACCATGAGGCTATATTGAGCATCAGGAACAGGGTGTCGAAGCATGGTAATAACGAGTGCAGCTTTAAGGTTTGCAAAGGCAGTGGTGGCAGATTCAGTAAGCTGAAACGATCGACTTGTATGTTTAGCATTAAGGAGATCTGTGAGTGGCTGTAGAAGGTCTGCACAATTTGGAATGAAACGTCGATAAAAATTGACAAGTCTGAGAAATTCGCGAAGCTTGTGAAGCGAAGAAGGAGGTGGAAAATCCTTGATGGCTTGAACTTTGTTGGTAAGAGATGTAATACCTTTGGAATCAAGATGATGACCAAGAAAATCCAAGGAAGCGACGCAAAATTTACTTTTAGAAGAATTAATGACAATTCCGTAGTCAGAAAATTGTTGGAAAATAACACGAAGATGCTGTAAATGTTCTTCCTGAGTAGAGCTAGCAATCGAAACTTCGTCGATGTACGTTTTAGACGAAATCAAGGCCGTGTAAAACATCATCAATAAAACGCTGAAACGTTTGAGCAGCATTTCTAAGTCCAAAGGGCATACGAATAAATTCATAAAGTCCAAAAGGCGTTGTAATTGCAGTTTTTGGGATATATTCAGCGGCAACAGGAATCTGGTGATAGGCACAGACGAGATCTATCTTGGAGAAAACGGATTTTCCATGTAGATTGGCGGTAAAATCTTGGATGTACGGGATGGGATATCTATCCAGAATGGTACTCTGATTTAAGCCACGATAGTCGCCACAAGGACGCCAATCGCTGGACTCTTTCTTCGCAACCATATGGAGAGGCGAGGACCAACAACTCTCAGAAGGACGAATTAGTCCAAGGTGCAACATGTGCTCAAATTCGGCTTTTGCGGTAGTTAAACGATCGGGGGTAAGGCATCAAGGGCGGGAAAAAACTGGAGCTCCACGTGTGCTAATATGATGCGTTACATTGTGTTTAACAGCAGCCTCTTGATGATTACTTATTATTATACAACTATTTGCTGAGACATCTTTGTAATAGGTCTTTATATTTGGTGATCAGTCTGGAAGTGCAATAAAATAAAAGAGTGGCAGATCTTAAGAGAAGAAGTTTCTTTAAAGTCAACATGTTAAGTGATATCCTTTTAAAAAGTTTATCTATACAGCTAAGGTGAGTCACAAACAGAAAATTACTAATATGGAAAAAGGTCTTTTACTCCCACTTAATCATTAGTGCTCTCCTGAACGGTATCCTTTTATGCCCAACCACACAAATTTAATCTGTACTTTTATTTACGGTACGATGCGGCTACTTATTGCTTATTCATATTTATTGCTTAACCAAGACTTGCTCAAGACACTATTGACGTCACAATCACCCAACGCAGCACTGAAAAACAAAGTATTACATCTCCCACGAAATTCGTGCACCATAGCAAAACCACCTTGTCTACTATTATCTGAAACAAAGAATGCAATTTTTTCCAGAAAACAGAAGAAAAAGGATGTAAACAAGCATGTAAAGGCTGTCATCTTTGATGTTTTCCGATACCTAGAGCTAAAAAATAAAGCTTTCATTGGAAAATTAATAGAGTAGATAAAGTTTCAGGCCAAGTACCACTCACCTCCCTGATCGTGAATGGAAGGCCATTCCGGAAATGTATCTTACCTTGGAGGCCCTACACAGAATAAAATAATAGGCATTACTGCAACTAAAAGTAGCAGCCATTAGACAGGCGAAGGAGGAACAATTTTATTTTGATGAATACGATGAAGTCAGAAGCCACAAACAGTCGTAAGGCCAGTGTGTTCAGATATGTTTTCAAAGGCAACGTTTATGAGGGGATTAATGCCTAAAATGTATTGAGTGTAAAAGGGAGATCACTTTTAGATGTATTAAAGGAAGAGCTTAACTCCGTCATGGCCAGTCTTAAGCCCGGATAAGACAGGAGAATGGTTGGGCAAGGGGCCCATCACCCCTTCCCTTAAAACAACCACCGATTACGAAAACTTGGACAGCAAACTAAACTAGCTGTGATCACAGAACCATGTCGTGTGAAATCCCTGAAGATAACGACCTCAGATGGGAAGACACGCATATGACCGCTGGAGGTGAAAGCCTACGGGAAGTCTTCAACCTGAGAGCGACATGCATGAGATCACTTCTAACACCAAAATGATACATCCGTGTAGAATTTTGGAATGTATGAACCATGTACACCACCGGGAAAACTGCAATAATAGCAAAGGAAATGAGGAAATACCACCTAGAGATACTATGTATAAGCGAAGCAAGATGGACTGGTTTCGGAGAAGTGAAGGTCAACACTTGAGAGTCTGTACTGTATTCTGGGTCAGATGAACAACATTATAGAGGTGTAGGAATCATGTTGAGCCCTGAGACTATGAAATGCCTAATCNTAACACCAAAATGATACATCCGTGTAGAATTTTGAAATGTATGAACCATGTACACCACCGGGAAAACTGCAATAATAGCAAAGGAAATGAGGAAATACCACCTAGAGATACTATGTATAAGCGAAGCAAGATGGACTGGTTTCGGAGAAGTGAAGGTCAACACTTGAGAGTCTGTACTGTATTCTGGGTCAGATGAACAACATTATAGAGGTGTAGGAATCATGTTGAGCCCTGAGACTATGAAATGCCTAATCAAGTGGAATCCAGTGAATGAAAGGATTATTAGTGCTAGATTCAACTCAAAATATGTAAAAGCCACCATTATTCAGATATACAGCCCTACAGATGATGCAGATGAAGAGGAGAAGGACGATTTCTACGAACAACTACAGAAAGAGATTGAGTCAACACCAAAGCATGACATGCTGATCGTTATGGGAGACACAAATGCTAAAATGGGTTGTAATAACAAAATCCATGAGAAAGTTTTAGGGAAAGAAGGCTTAGGCATCATGAATGAGAATGGTGAAAGACGTATTGAGTTATGTGAAGAAAATGGTCTAGTAATTGGAGGCACATGCTTGAAACACAAAAAAATTCACAAATACACATGGACCTTACCGAACAACAGAGACAAAAGCCAAATTGACCACTTCTTCATCAATTGCATATACAGGAGGTCTCTCGCTGATGTACGAGCCATGAGGGGTGCAGATGCTGGAACGTACCATAATCTTGTGGTCAGCAAAGTGATGCTTAGGCTTTCAAGACACAAACTCAAGAGCACCAGCAGAAGGGCAACATTCAACACTGCACCATTAAAACAAAAAGACATCCAAAAGCAATTCACAGTAGAGTTGAAAAACAGGTTTGAGGCACTGGAATAGAGCATGGAAACAGCCATGGATGAGGCAAACAAGCAAAAAGAATGGGAATATTTCACCACAACCTACAAGGAGACAGCTGAAAACATCCTGGGTAGCAAAAGGAAGGAACATAAAGAGTGGATAAACAGTGAAACTTGGAAAGATATAGACGAAAGGAAGAAAATGAAAAACGAGATAAACTGTGCAAGATCAGAGAGAATTCTTGCTATCAAAAAGCAGAGGTATAGTGAGATGGACAAAAGTGTAAAGAGAAAGGTCAGAGAAGATAAACGTAGGACGATAAGTAGGTTCGTTGAAGAAGCGGAACATGCAGCAAAAAACAATGACAGGGGAACTCTGTACAGGATTACGAAGCTATTTTGCAACAAGAAAAAGTAATCGGCAACTGGTGTGAGAGACAAAACTGGTAAGCTGCTCATTGACGATGGTCAGATACTTCAAAGATGGAGTTAACACTTCGAAGAAGTATTAAAGGTTGAGAAAAAATGTGACAAAAATGTGGAGGAAGATGAGATTGAGATCGGTAATGTTGAAACCATCGAAGAAATCAACACCGGGCCCTTCACAGAAGGGGAAGTGAAGATAGCAGTGAAAAAGTTAAAGAGCAATAAAGTAGCAAGGGTAGATAACATCAGCGGAGAAATGTTAAAAGCTGGAAGCAAGATCACATACAAGAGATTGCTGCACATGTTCGCGAAAGTGAGAGAGAACATCAATATGCCAAGTGACTGGAAAAAATCAATGATAGCTAAAGTACCAAAGAAAGGTGACCCTACTAAATTCAACAATAGTAGAGGAATATCCCTACTATCCATACCTGGGAAAGTCTACTGCAGAGTTGTTTTAGAAAGAATCAGGAAAGGAGCGGAATAAAAACTGATAAACGAGCAGGCAGCATATAGAAAAGGAAACGGGACAGCTGAGCAGATTTTCATACTTCGAACTATTGTTGAACAGTGTATTGAGTGGCAAACGTCACTGCACATTAACTTTATTGACTTCCGTAAAGCTTTTCATAGCATCGACAGAGAGAAACTCAGGAAGATTCTGAAGTTTTATGGAATTTCAGATCTCTTCATGGAGATCATAGGGGGAATGTACAGAGGAAGTAGTAGTTGCGTCATTAACAACAGGCAGACGTCAGAGTGGTTCTCTGTAAACACTGGAGTTCGACAAGCTGTATGATATCAGGCTTCCTCTTCATTATTACTATGGATTGGATCATGAGGAAAGCAACAATGGCAAAGAAAACAGGAAAAAGATGGAAGCTTACCACCCACCGTGAAGACTTAGACTATGCAGACAATGTCGCCCTCCTATCCAGCAAGTACCAACATACGCAGGAAAAAACTGAAAAGTTATGTAAATATGCTAAAAACATCGGTCTAAAAATCAACACAGACAAGACCAAGGTGTTGAGACTGAATCACAAGGAAAACCGCCCAATCGAGATCAAGGGCAGAAGTGTTGAAGACATGGACGCCTTCACATACCTCGGTGCCATAATAAACAAAACATGAAGATCCACTGAAGATATGACGCATAGGCTGAGTCTAGCAAGAAATGAGTTTGTCATGCTTAACCCACTGTGGGAGTCAAACCAATACAGTAATAAGACCAAGATTCGAGTGTATAACACCAACGTAATTTCTGTGCTACACTATGGAGGAGATATGTGGAAAGTATATGAAATGTGAAATGTCACCAGATTGGAAATATTTCAGAGAAAATGTCTGAAAAGGATTATTTGTATCCTCTGGCCCACAAGTAGGAGAAATCATAAGATGCAGGAGATGGAGATGGATTGAACATACTCTGAGAAAGTTTTTTGTTTGTCTCTGCTGCCTTACTGCCAAGGCATCGCAAACAAATACGATATAAAAAATACAACTTTATTCTTGATTCAGCAAAAACTTAGTCCTTCTCTACCAAGCCATCTTGGAGATGGTCAAGTATTGCTTGAGACTACTTTAGTCACTCAGTTGCTTCCTAAAACTCAGAGGATGCAATTCAGTCACCAGCAACAAATTTTGTCCTGCACTTAATTATTAATTTCTCGATCCTTATGCTAAATGAGCCATAGCAAGGATACTCGTTTTATGCTTGTGAAATGATAGTACAATTGCATGCTCTGCATTTAAGCAAATCGGATTCAAGTGAAATCTTGAAAATAAGAAGGTAACGGAGAGATATGGTATTCCTTAACAATATTACTGCATGGATTACGTTCAGTTCAAAGACTCGGACAGATATTTAGCGACCATGATTGCATACATAGAAGAAAGGAAAAAAGGTGATATGGGGAGTTCTTATTTACCATTACCGTGGAGAAAAAATGTAAAAAGAAGAAAATTGGAGGATTTTTTCTTTACGTTGTATAGAATTATCCAGACTTCTGCGATCACAGCGTCTTGCAAAAATTTGCCAAAGGAAAGCTAAAATAATAAACAGCTACCTCCAAGCAACAGTGATTGAAAACCGACTTGATAATTTGTTTCTGGTAAGTAATGAAGGACAAATTTCCGTCAATATTGAGATACAAACTATTGCAAATCAATTTGCAGTAAAACCTAGAAAAGTGGTATTGTGATTAGTATGTTATTTGTTGAGCAGTTTTGAAGAAGTTTAGCAACGTTGTCCTTCTAAGATATCCGAATAGGTGTGCCCCCCTAAAAATATATTTGAGTAGCATCCCCTCCCAGGGCTGAGTTGCAAATATAGATTCATCCTCTTTTTTAATTTTGCTTTTATTTTAGCTGCCTCTTTAGCAAAAATATTTCTTAAAAGAGTTGCCAGACTTGCAAACCTCTCCGACTTTTAATGAAACTGGTACCTAAAGCTTCTAACTATATATTTTTAATGTGATGTTGATTTAAATAATGCAGAGCGTATTATGGCATAACATGATTACGTAGCAGTATAGTTTAGTGAAATGGATTTTACCACAGTACCTCACGCTTATCAGAAATCAAACAACTAAAATCCTATACTCTTAAGCTTATCATTCACCTGGAAAAAATGGTGATAATAATAATAACATAATGTAATCATAATATAATAACATAATAATAAAATAAAAATAACGATTTTTTTGAAAATGTCATCTACTTAAATCCAAACATTTCATTACAATTTTGCACTGTATTCTTAAGTCAGGACTGGCGAATTAAATGACCTTACATTTGTAAAAAGGGGAGTAGTCCTAGTGAAGTCCAATCCTTGATTCATCGAGTATATGTATAACACGAACACCTAATAGCTGTCTCTGTAACGTTGGTTAGAACTCTTTTATAATCAAGATTGGTATTTTCAAAAGATTTTTGAAACTGTCCACATGTTATGAATAGAAACCAAGTGATGAATGTTCAAATGAAATGAGTCCGATATTTTTAATATTATCTTTCATCTAGTTATCCAGGTGTTCGTAAACTGTGGCTTTATACTACTACAGTTGGCTGAGAATCGTCTCAAAACACATTGTCACCTCAATGATGTACATTTTCAGAGGCATCACCAATAGTAAAGCCAGCACTGTGGGCATGTGATAAGTGTGTCTATGTTCAAATAGCCAGGAAAGCCCACCAACAATTTCATGGAACGAGAGAGAATTGATTAGAAAAAGGTACACAATTGAGTTTACCACCGAATTATGCCACCAAATGTATCCTTATTGTTTGGCAAAACCAAAGAGTTGTTAAGAATGTGGTCTTGTGAATGTGTCTCTCCATGGCATAAGGACAGGATTCTCTTAAAATCAACCCCAACACTTTAGGTTCCTATAAGTAGAGGTAGTATCAACAATCTCCTTAAAAAAGAACAAATTTGTGGGCAAAGATTTCACTACTTTATTTCAGGAGCTATTACGTGGTAGTTGACAGTTTTTGGCGACAAATTTTACAATTATCTTCTGCCGTTCTTCTTCTTCTTCTTCTTCTTCCTCTTCTTTCAACCGTTTTTAATGTCGTGGTTTCCTTATTCAGGAGTCTGACAGTTTCTGACAGTCTGCAGGCCTCTGCATGTGACATGGATTTGTGGTTCAACTGTGTCTATCTTTGATGACATTCAGTTATTAAAAGTTGTTTTTGTTTTAAATTTAGAGATGGCCTTTCCAAATCCTGTTGCATTTCGTACGAGACCCTTTGCTGTTTCCTTGTGTGTTTCCTTCGTTTTCTACGTTTTCTTCTGAGGCTTTGCATTTTTTGTGGGTTTCTACGTACAACGATTGTATACATTTGTCTTTTAATGATCAGCGTATTAGTCAGACCATAACCTTGCACTCTTGATATAAATATGGAGGAGGAAAAAGGTTGAGTCCCAACGTCTTGAAAAGGAGACTTTGGTTAGTAGTAACATTTGTTGATTCCTTCAGCTTATCTGCACCAATTTTGAAACAGGTTTAACAACATTTGGTTGTTGGACTGCTTACGATGGTCTTTTCTTAACCAAACTGCAACATATTTAAGGAGGAGAAGGCATTATCAAATGCAAAACTGCTACATTTTATATTTCCTTCATTCCATTATGTTTAGCAGTGTATTAAAGCGATACTAGTAAATAGATGTCCACACCAAGTGTGGAACGTGTCCTCGCGAGGAGAATGCCTAGAAATTTAGTGGGTTAATGAACCATACTGTACTTCATGTAGAGCTTATTTTATTATTCACATTTTTTAAAGGAATTGTCATGGATAAGTTAAAGCTAATAAATAACAAATACCTGTTTCAAAAGAATAAGAAAATGTGTGCCATCCCATTTTACGTGATATTGATCCACACCTTAGCATTGGGGTGAGGATAAATATAGTAGGGGCTTTGGACCCTCATGGTCACAAAAATTAACAAATATCTAAGAGTAGTAATATAGTCACTTAAGACTTTATATCACTTCAAAATAGCAGTCATGAAGAGCATATCGGGTTGCACACTTTTTCTTTACAATTATCATCATTTGGATGAAATTTCATATTTCAGTAAGCTTTTCACTGATAAAGTGTGTATAAACTCACAATAATTTTTTGTGCAGTACCATTTTCCACTTTGAAACTGAGCATCTTCTGATTTCGTATGAAATCCCTAATTTCAGCTTCTTCTGCCTTAAATTTTGACACGAACTTTCCACATTCTCCAAGGCTTAGAATCGTTGCTGTTAATCTGACAGACAAGATTCAGACATGTTTGATATTAAACAGCAGTGGTAACAAACTTTCTCCTTGTAATACCTCTCTCTTAACTTCAATAGGTTTCGTAATAAAATCATTAGTCATTAACAGGGATCGAAAATCTGTTACACATGTTGGTGATGCAATTCCTCATTTCCAGTAGTAGTTGATAGAATTTCCTAACATCATTCATGAGAACATGATGTACCTTGTCAAAGGCTTTCCATAAATCGATGAAAGTGATACATACACTTTTTTTGCTTTATCCTTGGTTAATGTATAATGTAAGATATCGGTTCTGTGTATTTAGTTAATCCTGATACTTCTGGCCAGGAAGCACCCCGGAGATTCTCGTCTATGATTTTTTTTCGAGATTAAGAATGTGTAAATGCAGTTACGCATCCGCCGATGTCAACACTTTCAACAGAACAGTTTCAGGGGTATTTGAACGGAAAATATGGAGGTCAGTTATTGGTCCATTTTTATACACAAAGTCACTCAAACCGGACTTCCAGTTAAATGGTATTTGTTATTCTTCCCCAGACTGTTTGATAATTCCCCATAAGGCAGTTTGGAGTATTGGGAATTTTTTTTGTTATCACACCTTTTTATCAAAGGGGTAATAAGAAGCAGAAGATCGCATCTCCTAATTTTTTTAAGCTAATAGCAAGGTGCGGACTTATTAAACAAAACATTTGGTGGTCTATAGTTAGCATCCATTTCGGTATTCTAAACTGTTTTCATTTATTTTTGTGGCTTAATTTACCACAGAAATAATAGTAACAGTCACTTTCAATTGTATTCGGTTCAATCCTTTCTTTCCGTTTGGAAGTTGTTTTGATTTAGGGCTTTTTTGAAAATAATGTTTCTTACATTTGTCACTAATAAGAAAGGAACAAGAAACAAAATCGTATTTAACTGTGGACATCTGCAGCTGTTTTTAATTGTGTGTGTAAATTCAAACGAGCTGAACTTTCACCCAGACAAGCGAATGCTGCTGGTACATTCTCCTGAATGCACGTTGATCTCGAAAATAATAAAATAGCAAATTCTAAAATCAGTATTGGAAAAGCGCATGTTCAATTCATTTGGACTAAGGCGAGGTTTTGACTTTAGTCTAATACTATAAAATTTTTTGTGTCGGAATTCCTTTACATTTTTCTGATAGGCCTATCCTGGTAAACAGTGGCAAATTGAAAAATCAACAAATCACACCACGATTTCCACCAATTTATTAGCGATCGATTAGATAGGCAAAGACAAAAAGAGAATAAATCATTGCACAGGCATAAATAGGATTCAAAAAATGTTCAGGGGAAATGAAGAACTGATTTTTTGTCTTGTGTCGTCATCTTTCGGGGAGATCTTTTCTCGTTTTTTCCTCCCTCTGATATTTTTATGGGGTTCTTTTGTTGTAAAATAATAAAAAATTTACAAAAAAAACTGTAGTACTGAAATCAAGGATAGAGGACCAGTGTCACCGAACAAGTAATTTTTTTCAATTGGGAGCACTTTTTCAATAACAGTTAAATACGTTGCTTCTAACGTAGTATAGGATCTGGTTGTGCGACTAGACATTTTAAAACTCCTTCAGAAAGACGTCCAGGGATAAAAAAGACCGTACGTTTTCTAAAATAGAGGGTAGTTTTTAATTGTCAAACAGAATATTCATCATACTTGTCGTTGTCAAAATGTTTTTTGCAGTGTCAACGGCAGAGGCAGCGCTTTGCAAGCTTGACAAGATGTAACAGGGTAGTTTTGGTATTACTCCAATTCGATTCCCAAACTGACGGTAAAATATGTGTTGTAAATGTGCAAGGGATGGGAAACCTAACAGTTTTCAAAAAGAGGGAGAACGTTTGAGCTAAAATGCCTTGTATTCATGTCATTGTATGGTATCATTTAAAGAGGATGCCGTTTGTTTGGCTCACAGTTCTGTTTAAAAAAATACTGTCTGTTTCGTGGACGACTTGCAAAGTTTGGAAAGCGTTCTCCTATTAACACCCAAGATTATTCTTGAAAAGTCGATTTACTTTGGACAAATTCATGGCCATTAAAGTCCCCACAGCCACTCTGATCTGAAATGTTGAAAATTATTAATAATGATGAGCACTCTGGTAAAGAAGAGTTTGGTCAAGAAACATGAGGTTTTTTACCAGTTACCTATGTACGTACTAGTTATGACGCTACTTTACGGGTCTTTGAAATGGAGAAAAGTGCAGTAATAAAGAAATTAAATAATTCATCTTTAACACAACACCCAAAGTGTTCTTTAACAGTATTGTCCCTCCATAAGAGATTAAAATTACTGACGAAAAGCTTCTTCTCAAAGACAAGGATGACCTGAATACTCTACTGTTTTATCGATTTTGCGAGAAAGTGTCTTCAGGTAGCTTGGAAGCTTTGGTTAAATTTAGTACCTTTCAGTCAACAACTTCAGTAGGATGAAAATACAGCAGTCATGTATTTCTACAAATGCAAGAATGGCTTGAAGAAAAAGACTTGTTTGAACCATAAGACTGGGGCTGGATCTGTAAGAATGAAGAGCTCTTTTCAGCTACAGTATTTTCCCCCCTCAACCAATGAGTCCTTTCACTATGATAACATCCTTGTGAAAGCCAAACTGCGAGAGTAGGAGGTATAGCTGCAGTAAACATGTTCTTGAATGTTCTATTGCTTGTGGCGAATGTAGGAGCATCAATTGTTTAAATGGCAGAGCAGATAAAAACAAAGACGATTATATTGATGATTTATGATTACGTCAATAACTATCTAAGTTGTGTGATCTCAAATGAATCATTCCTTGGACATGTTCGGAGACTTAAAAAGAAATCTGATTCCATATAACTGGTATTTGTTAATACAAGCTTCTTGTAAATTTACTTTTATGAAATTGTCAAACAACAGAACTTGATAAATAAAAAATATGGCAAGAGGTGTATTCTAAAACTTGGAGCTTACATAAGAGGTTTTCATTGCAGAGAAGAAAATAAATAAACCAATTTATCAAAGTCGAATCGCTGTAAGTGTGTAAGTGATCTACTCACAAACGTGCAGTTGTAATGCTTGCTGCTTTAAAACAAACATTTTTTGTGGAGATTGTCCTCTCATCAGTGCCAAATGGTATATTCTGTTATTGAATGGGTAAAGAGCGAAAAAGGGGGGAAGTAGTACTTTAAGTGTACAAACTTTCGCGAACAGAAAGTTTCGCGATTTTCGCGAATTTTGGCCTTTTTCGCGAAAGTAAATGTCTTTGAAAATTCTTGAAAGGGCAACTCGCGAAAGTAAATGCTCGCGAAAAAAACTTTTGACCTCAATTCGCGAAAGTTTATGCTCGCGAAAAAAAAAATTAAAACCTTATATTTTTGCTAAATTTTTATGTTTTTTTTCTTCGAAAGTAACAAGGATANGACAAATTCATGGCCATTAAAGTCCCCACAGCCACTCTGATCTGAAATGTTGAAAATTATTAATAATGATGAGCACTCTGGTAAAGAAGAGTTTGGTCAAGAAACATGAGGTTTTTTACCAGTTACCTATGTACGTACTAGTTATGACGCTACTTTACGGGTCTTTGAAATGGAGAAAAGTGCAGTAATAAAGAAATTAAATAATTCATCTTTAACACAACACCCAAAGTGTTCTTTAACAGTATTGTCCCTCCATAAGAGATTAAAATTACTGACGAAAAGCTTCTTCTCAAAGACAAGGATGACCTGAATACTCTACTGTTTTATCGATTTTGCGAGAAAGTGTCTTCAGGTAGCTTGGAAGCTTTGGTTAAATTTAGTACCTTTCAGTCAACAACTTCAGTAGGATGAAAATACAGCAGTCATGTATTTCTACAAATGCAAGAATGGCTTGAAGAAAAAGACTTGTTTGAACCATAAGACTGGGGCTGGATCTGTAAGAATGAAGAGCTCTTTTCAGCTACAGTATTTTTCCCCCTCAACCAATGAGTCCTTTCACTATGATAACATCCTTGTGAAAGCCAAACTGCGAGAGTAGGAGGTATAGCTGCAGTAAACATGTTCTTGAATGTTCTATTGCTTGTGGCGAATGTAGGAGCATCAATTGTTTAAATGGCAGAGCAGATAAAAACAAAGACGATTATATTGATGATTTATGATTACGTCAATAACTATCTAAGTTGTGTGATCTCAAATGAATCATTCCTTGGACATGTTCGGAGACTCAAAAAGAAATCTGATTCCATATAACTGGTATTTGTTAATACAAGCTTCTTGTAAATTTACTTTTATGAAATTGTCAAACAACAGAACTTGATAAATAAAAAATATGGCAAGAGGTGTATTCTAAAACTTGGAGCTTACATAAGAGGTTTTCATTGCAGAGAAGAAAATAAATAAACCAATTTATCAAAGTCGAATCGCTGTAAGTGTGTAAGTGATCTACTCACAAACGTGCAGTTGTAATGCTTGCTGCTTTAAAACAAACATTTTTTGTGGAGATTGTCCTCTCACAGTGCCAAATGGTATATTCTGTTATTGAATGGGTAAAGAGCGAAAAAGGGGGGAAGTAGTAACTGAAATTCGCTGCACCCTTTTAAAAGTAATTTTACCTTGATATCTGTTTTTACAGGATTGTTAGTGCTATTTTAGGAAAGATCTAAATCCCGCTTTTTCTGCTTAAAGCTGCGCATAATAAAGATAGATGACATTTCCAGAGTCATATACCTTTCTTTTACAAAGACATATAATTGATGTTTGGAACAAACTAAATTCTTTTGATGGGAAAACCACTATCAAAATAATGTTTAAGTCGATAGCTATTTCGCTTGAACTCGACTGGACGAAAGACGCCTCATTAAGGAAGCTGAAAGCAAGCGTGTTTTTAATACAGTACTGAAGACAAAGTGAAGGTCGACAAAGCCCGCCAATTTTTTTAATAGCTTGGGGAAAGCCCACCACTTTCTGTGTGGTGGGCTGAGGAAAGCCTGTCACTTTTGGTATCTGGCCGCCTAAATCAATTGTAAACTATAAATATAAAAACAATTCTTTTTGTTTGCAAAATTGAGGTGATGAAAATTAAATATGAATTGGTTCTAATGTCCCTAAATAGAAGGTAGACCCAGCTTGGTTAATTATTTTGCACTGATTTATCTCGAAGTTTTCACTGCACTACATAAACGGTCGAAGTTCTATTGTTCTGTGATTGAAGTGTAATTTGTACCATTAAAATGAATTCAAACAATTTTTGTTTTAGGGGGTTGGTGGGTTTGAAGTTTGATTTAACTTTGCTCTTACCTTTGCAGTATTGAGAACGAGCGTGCCTTAAAACCTTCAACAAAATTAATACATAAGAATTCAAAATAGAATACTTGGCAATTAGTAAAAGCTGCTCTTTTAATACACCTGAAATGTAACCCTCTCCTAACAATAAAATTCAGAGAGTTAAGATCTACAACACATATTTTCCTGAAGATGATACGTCAGTCAAAATAAATTAGGATTTACCTAAACTGAATTAGCCTTATTAAAAAATTTGCTTTGATATTTATAACGCATGCTAAAGCTTCTCTGTGCGGAAAAATGCCCTGTTTTAAAGAAAAAGTAAAAAGCCTCTAAAATTGACAGAACCAATCTGTGAGTAGAATTTAGCATAAAATTAGTCAAAGTTTATTGTTTATGTAGTATTGCTTCCTTTAGTGATTTTTTGCATTCTTTTGGGGTAAGCGGTACACCTACTATGTCTGCAGAGGACTGAATTCCCTTAAAAAGAACTAATTTGTAGCCTGCTCATTAGAGGTTATGAAATCTTCCAGACATCTGACTCTAGCTTTTTCTATTGTTGGGAAATCTAGCTGCATTAATTGCTCCTCTAGGTAGCAAATGGTTGCTAGTCTTCTGGAATTAAGGGCTGTTGTCGGATGTTACTTAGATTTGAGCTCAAAAGGGGGATTTTTGCGTGGCCATGTGTTTAAGGGAGTAAATGTATAAATGCTTCTCTTTTCCCCCTGTGTCTCACCAGGCAGGCGAACAAGGAAAACCAGTCTGTCTGGGAAGTCAGGAAAGCTAAAAGAGAGATTTGCTTTTTTCGCTTCAAAACTCTCATTTTTATATCTTGCATAAGATTATGAGATCGATGCAGTGGGCTCGCTTTGTCTTTGAGGACATGCAATTTCATTCTTTTTAGTGATGTATAAAGTGCACTGTCCCCCCCTGCCTCCACACACATACCTTATGTTGTTCCCCATTGGGTTAATGTAAACTGGTAATGCCTCCCGGCGACTAAGGTAAAATACATACAGCAGACTCCCGGTTATTCGAACCGCACTTATTCGAAATTGTCAGTTATTCGAAGCGTTTTTCATTTCCCGTGGGCTAAAATTCTTTCAGTTATTCGAAGAGTTTGGCCAAAAAATGGATTTTAAAATAAATGTAAGTAAAAATAACTTTATTTCTCAAAAAAAAACTAATCAAAAAGTAATTTTTCTAACAATTCCACCATCTTTTCATCTCCAGAAAACTACAACAGACATGGGATTATTATCCCTTTGTCATCGCCTTTGTTGATAGCCTTTCCTGTCACTTTGACTGAACAACTCTTCATCGGGTTTGATTTTAGAAAATAAAATATAGACTTGGCTTATTTTCCACTTTTTTCTTTAGGTAAGTGACCCACTATATTGTTCTCCTTGTCATTGGCAGCTGCCACAGCGTACTTGTCAACTTCATTAGTAGGCTCCATTCTTGTTTTAAGAACTTGTCCAATAACAGGTTCCCATTTGTTTGATACACATGAAACCCCATAACTGTCGACTCAGTAACAAAGTTTTTAAAAAGAATTATCTCAATGGGATCTTCATTATTTATGATCATCGACACAAGATCCATGTTATTGCTGACTGCCGGAGAAAAGAAAATGTTTTTGAATTGCAATGCTGTTTGTTTGTTTACTTATGTTCGAATGACAATACAGCAGCTTCTTTATGGCATTGCAATGGTTGTTGTTCGTTCGATCACAATGCGGCGGCTTCTTTTTTCAAAACACTGGAAAACGTTTTCAAGGGCAGCTCCATTTCAAAATGGCAACCTCAAGCTTAAGAAAAAAAGTAAACTTGACCCTCAAGGAAAAGTATCTTGCTCTTATTGAACTCCAAGAAAAAGGAACTACAAAAACAGCAATCGCTGAAAAGTACGGTGTCCCACCAAGCACATTATCATACTGGATTAAAAACAAAAATGATATAACCAGCAAATACGAGTCAGGCCAATAGGGAGTGAAGAGACAGAAGCTATCACTTGCAGAAAATGTTGCACAACTTAAAACACGTGGTTTGGTAGATGAAAGCTTCGATGTTGATGAATTCGTTGACACAGATTTTGAGATTTCTCATGCACAACATTCACTCTGACTGATGAAGAGATAGTCGATTCAATCCTCGATGACAGTAATGCAGGTAACGATGAAGTCGACGATGATGAAGAGGTCGAAATAAATGATATTCAACCACAAAAACCTACATTGTCAGAAATGGAAGATGACCTGGAATTTTTTTGAATGCTGGACCTATTTTGATAAAGGCGGAGAAGAAATCAGAAGAAAACTTTGCTCAATTACAAAACACTACAGGGAAACCAAAAAGCAAACCCAATTAGATTCATTTATTAAGCCTTTATAAGCACTTGATTGACTTTAGATTGTTAACATTAGTTTTTTAAAAGCATTGTAACTGTTTGTTGTCTTAATGCTTATTATTGTTGTGTTGAAAATAACGAAGGAAAGTGTTTAAAATACTAGAGCAAAGGTATAATAAAACACCTATTTTATCCAATACCTCAGAAACCCGTTTAGAAACAAATTTTGGTCAAAAAAATGTTTTTTTCACTTATTCGAGTCTTCAGTTATTCGAAATAAAATTCTATCCCCCTTGGAGCCTGGAATAACCGGGAGGCTACTGTAGTTGCAAGAGAAAATTCTCACTGTTAAACCAGCTTAACGAGTTCAAAGTCTACTTCGGCTCTGATCAATTGGAACTCTCTTGAGTAGGTCTAGTCATTACCCCGAGTCAAAACGTTTTCAGTTTGAATAAGCACTTCGTTAATGTCTTTGGATAATGAATGTGTGCTGTATAGAGCCAGGGAGCTGGCGGAAAGGCATTTTATATTTAATTTTTTTGGAGAGTATTGGTGAAAGTAGAACCTTTTTATTGAGTTACAGTATAGATGTCGTGCTTTTGTCGTATTTAATAGCAGCGCAGAAAAACCCAGAGCAAAGTTTTTCTTCTTAAAAATCCTTTGGCATCTGACACGTTTGTAGAATGGATGGTAACTTCAATCACCAAAACATAGCGATTGGTAATGTCAAAAGCTTAAGAGGACATAGGTATATATAACGGTTTGCAGGAATAACATATATATATATATTCATATGTAATAAAGGTGATATGTTGATGAATGTTGAAAAAATATGAAACATTTCTATATTGGATAAGCAACACCATTTCATTTTTCAGTAGAATATGAGAGCAGATTCCCCTAGTAAACTCTTTTTTGTGGAAATTAGCCCTGATGCAAGTAGGCAGATGGTACCAAGCAGAAATGTGTTGTTCTTTCCTTATATTTTCTACTATAGGTGATCAAGTGATCACAATTTATCTTTAATGTTTTTCGTCTTTTTTAATGGAAGTCGTTTCAAAAGTAGCTGTCAACATCCCCTCCCCCACTCCCAGTCATTTAACACATCAGTCTTAGTATAGTTCAGGTATAGTAGGAGTTTCTTTGTGAAAACCAGAGAATGGCGAACATAGAACAATAATTAAAAAATCCAAATGTTTAGCCGTTCCTGAAGTCAAAAAGGAGTATTTCTTATCCTTGAAAAGGTTATATTTCTATTTACCCATGACTGGCAGTCATTAGGAAATGAAAAAATTAAGAGAAAATACCTATTGGAAGTTCAAAACCGATTTGCAATATTAAATGGGACATCAACCATACTGCTGAATCAATGTACCAATCAATAATAACTGCTCACAATACAGCTGCTGTGGCCACAATCCCTATTAAGGAAAAGACCATACAACGAATACCATGGAATGACATCACAATTAAACAGAAGAAANCCCACTCCCAGTCATTTAACACATCAGTCTTAGTATAGTTCAGGTATAGTAGGAGTTTCTTTGTGAAAACCAGAGAATGGCGAACATAGACCAATAATTAAAAAATCCAAATGTTTAGCCGTTCCTGAAGTCAAAAAGGAGTATTTCTTATCTTTGAAGAGGTTATATTTCTATTTACCCTTGACTGGCAGTCATTAGGAAATGAAAAAATTAAGAGAAAATACCTATTGGAAGTTCAAAACCGATTTGCAATATTAAATGGGGCGGACATCAATCATGCTACTGAATCAATGTACCAATCAATAATAACTGCTCACAATACAGCTGCTGTGGCCACAACCCCTGTTAAGGAAAAGACCATACAACGAATACCATGGAATGACATCACAATTAAACAGAAGAAAGAGAAGGTAAAGGAAGCACAGAGTACATATAACAGCAAAACTACAAGAAGAAATCAGGAAGTCCTGAACGAAGCACTGGCAGAGCTTAGACAGACCTATGACAGCAACAAAGAATTTTCCATTCAAAGTAAAATCAAGACAATCGAACAAGCCCAGATTCAAAAACGAGCAAAACTGGCATGGGACACAATACATGAAATAACAAAAAGAAATGTCACAAAAAGTCGCCGTATTTCTGGGAATAGCCAGTCGGATAGAATCAAAAGGTGAAAAGACCACTTCCAACTTCTTCTTGGTCAAGTACACCCAATTGGTGAAAATTACGATGAAGTAGAAACTTTCATCCCACAGATTCTTCCCATTAACGCAAACGAATTTACAATGCAGGAACTTACTCATTCAATTAAACCCATGTCCACAGGGAAAGCACCAGGCCCAGATGAAATACCAACAGAAATAAAGAAAACCGAAGCACTCTAAGAAGAGCTTCTTGAAATCTTTAACAGAGTTTATAATGGTGATTGCCCCAGTCTATAGAAGCTCGCAGCGATAACGTACATCCCAAAGAAAGGAGACTTAAGCAATCGACAAAACTACAGAGGGATCAGCCTGCTTCTTGTAGCTGTCAAACTATACGACAAGATGCTCCTGAACTGCCTAAAGCCTAACATGAACAAGATCCTGTGGATGAACCAGAGTAGTTCCAGGGAAAGTAGCTCAAAGATAACCCATATTTTAATGCTCAGACGCATCAAAGAAGAAGTCAAGCTTAACAACCTACCTGCTGTATTAACTTCTATCGACTTTTGCAGAGTCTTCGACTCGATCAACAGAGAGAAAATCTTCAAGATATTTGCTGCATATGGCGTCCCAACTACCATGATCAATGCCATAGCTTCTTTGTAAACTAATACCATAGCTCAAGTAGTAACAAAAGACGGAAGCACAGACTTCTTTGAACTTCATACGGGTGTCCTACAGGGCGACACGCTTGCACCTTATCTGTTCGTCATAGTATTAGGCTACGGTATGAGAACAGCCGTTAAAGACAACGAACACCTTGGCCTCACCATCTCAAAGAGCAGAAGAAAATGTTACCCAACCACATATCTAACTGACACAGACTACGCCGAAGAAATTGCACTACTTTCCGATAGCATCAAGGATCCCCAAGCACTATTATCCCTCGTTGTCAACTGTGCAAACAAAGTAGGTCCTCAAATCAACAAATCTAAAACCAAGTTCATGCCTTATAACACGGAAGACAACCCAAGATTAGTAGTAAATCAACTAGAGATTGAAAAAGTAGACGACTTCCAATATCTAAGGTCGTGGATAGACAATTCAGCAAAAGACCAAGAAATAAGGAAAACAAATGCCTTGGCAGCAGAACGAAAACTAGACACCGTCTGGAGATCACTGCAGAAAATCAATTTTGTTCGCGCTACAGTTGAAAGTATACTGCTCTATGGATCAGAAACATGGACCCTGACAAGAAAATTAGAAAAGGAAGTTAATGGTTGCTACACTCGTATGTTTCGATACATTAAGAATATCAATTGGAAGCAACATGTTACAAACAAAGAGTTATACGGAATCCTACCCAAAGTTACCGATACCATTAGAGTACGCCGACTATGCCTCGCAGGAGACTGCTTCAGAAGTGCAGAACCTGCAGCGCTGACAATTCTGTAGAAAGCGCCCCATGCTCATAGAAATCTCGGCCGACCGACACTGGACCTTGCTACCCTGCTCCAGAAAGACGCAGGTCTTCCAATACCCGATCTCCAGAAATCTATGGAGAACAGAGACTCGTAGAGAATGCTGATCATGAATTCGGATGCGCCCGATTGATGATAATGATGATAATATATATATATATATATATATATATATATATATATATAAGTGAGTCTGTTTGTCTGTATGTTTGAAGTAAATTTATGAGAAAACTACCTGGGAAGCTGATATTTGGAGCGTGAGTCCGTCCTTATACAGAGGAGAATCTTAGATATAAAATGCTTACCTCGAAGGTAATATTATGGGAAGCTAGGGGTGGACAATCCCATTTTCAAGGTGAAGTAGGCACCCAGTCAAAAGTTTGAATAAAATTTAAAATATCAGTATTTCAAGATTATTTTTAATAAATAAATTCCAAAACAAAAATATAACANTGGACCCTGACAAGAAAATTAGAAAAGGAAGTTAATGGTTGCTACACTCGTATGTTTCGATACATTAAGAATATCAATTGGAAGCAACATGTTACAAACAAAGAGTTATACGGAATCCTACCCAAAGTTACCGATACCATTAGAGTACGCCGACTATGCCTCGCAGGAGACTGCTTCAGAAGTGCAGAACCTGCAGCGCTGACAATTCTGTAGAAAGCGCCCCATGCTCATAGAAATCTCGGCCGACCGACACTGGACCTTGCTACCCTGCTCCAGAAAGACGCAGGTCTTCCAATACCCGATCTCCAGAAATCTATGGAGAACAGAGACTCGTGGAGAATGCTGATCATGAATTCGGATGCGCCCGATTGATGATAATGATGATAATTATATATATATATATATAAGTGAGTCTGTTTGTCTGTATGTTTGAAGTAAATTTATGAGAAAACTACCTGGAAAGCTGATATTTGGAGCGTGAGTCCGTCCTTATACAGAGGAGAATCTTAGATATAAAATGCTTACCTCGAAGGTAATATTATGGGAAGCTAGGGGTGGACAATCCCATTTTCAAGGTGAAGTAGGCACCCAGTCAAAAGTTTGAATAAAATTTAAAATATCAGTATTTCAAGATTATTTTTAATAAATAAATTCCAAAACAAAAATATAACAATATTAAAACTTTTTTTCAAATCAAGAAAGTTTATTTACTATAACGTTTATTTACTATAAAGTTTATTTACTATAACGTCTATTTGCTATAAATTTTATTTACTATAATGTTTATTTACTATAAAGTTTATTTACTATAAAGCCTGTCACGCGGGAGTCCAGGGTTCGATTCCCTGCAGAGTAGGACTTCTTTTTTGTTTTTTTTAATCTTTTTTTTCCGCCAATGTATTACCATGGTATTTTTTATTTGAAGTTCTAACATTATCTTTCATAAGATTGCAATGTTAAAATTACCTATTTTTTCTATACCACACCCACGTGTCAAGGTAGTTGCAGCTCTTCGAACTGAAATGGTCTACCATCACATTTCTAATCGAGTAATACCTTACAATTATCTTGATAGGGCCTTTTTAGCCTACTAAATTACACTTTTTTACCCGAGCAACGCCGGGTACTTCTGCTAGTATATATATATATATATATATATATATATATATCCAACGCGGCAAATGATAGTGTACATACATGTAATAGTCTATGTTATGGGGAGCATTTTTAGAGTTATAAAGATGAAGAGACACATGCAGGGTGTATGGTATGGTGCAGTGAAATGGGTTTACACATGGTTTGTAAAGACGAAGTCATAACCCTGGAAAAACACTGCCATCAAACACAAGGTGGTAAATTTTCTTTGATTTGCCAGTAATAATGGTCATAACCAATTCGAAAAGAGGGAATGTATGTCGGGTGATGGCTGTGATCAGTATTGTGAGAGCGTTCTTACCTTAAATTTTAATCGGATTATAGAGTACTGCTATAGAATGCAATGAAGAATAATTTTTTTTAATGACTTAAGGTAAACATATATATGATTTTTAGGCAAGTCAGCCTGGTTATTGTAACAAAATAATTACTAACAAATCTGTCAAATGCAAATAATGTCATGAAAAAAAA
>RDPX01000036.1:3037117-3047774 GCA_003991215.1 Morbakka virulenta | reverse complement strand
TGGGCACAAGGGAAAAGGTGTAGAAGGTAAATAGGTGTTTCTTTTATTCAACCCTTGAACAAAATTTCAACCAAAAACAGGCTTATGTTTCTCATAAAGTAAAAAACATGTGAACGACAAGACAAGCAAGGAATATCAAAACCAATTAAGAGGACTGTTCACAACAACAAGAAGACCTCTGAAAGCTTTCCTTTGCTTGTCATATCAAAAAACCAAAAGCATGCTTTAAACTAGGGTTTTAAAAATTACTCTTTCGCTTATATAATTTTCTTTAAAATTGACTTTGGCTGCAAGTTTTTGTGTTTCTTTGGTTCTGCCTTTCAACAATAAATCCAAAGAATACCCTTCGGAGAAACGGTTTCGTCTATTACTCGAGGAAAAAATAAACAGGAAATGTGACACAATAACAGTACTTTCTTCTAATGCATGACTTACCTGTGTCAAGAAACCTTCTTCTAGGTGTAAATAGTCTAGCTATCCTGATCAATGAAGAGAACTGATACCAAGTTTTTCTTTGGTGAGCTCCTTTATATACAAGAACAATGTATGATACGGAACTTCCCAGATCTAATACCATTCCGCACAAGTTACTTCCAATGTCATAAAGAGAGGACAAATTTCTATCTTGAGAAAATGAATGTAAAGAACGATATATTTCGTAACATCGAATACATAAACTTGGGACTGTATCAAAAAGTATAAGCATATCGATAAAAGCGATAGACACCAAACAAATAGACTTATAATCAATGGCCCATGTTACAATGCAATATGATATTATAACAAGCAAACCATACATTAAATCCCATGCATATCCAAATAAAATGCGAAATAGAGCTGGGGGAGGGCAATACGATGCCTTTCCGAAGGCAATAAGTTCTGCTTTATTTACCATTGTCTTTTTCTTGAACCCAAACAAAATTTGACTTTCAACACAAAATGATAATTACGAGAACTAAGCAACTCATTGTAGTTACTTCGAAGAATGTTCGAATTGGCAACGCCGATTCGAATATTCTATGGGATAGAAAAAATAAGTGTATGTATCCGAAAAGAAAATATTTGGAATAAATTTTATCGCCAATAACTTTATTGTATTAAAAAATTCAGTACCCACATCACTTCTTCTTTTACATTCATATGTATCCGGATGAATAGATGCAATTTTTTGGTATTGATAATTATCTCACATAAATTTTGAATATATAATATAAGCAGAGGTGGGGGTGAGGAAAGAAAAAATTTGGAATAACTTTCATCGACAACAACTTTATTATATTATAAAAGTCATTACCCATATCATTTCTTCTTTTACATTCATATGTATCCGGGTGAATAGATGCAATTGTTTTGTAATGATCATTATCTCACATAAATTTTGAATATGTAATATAGGCAGGGGTGGGTGTGGGGAAAGAAAATATTTGGAATAACTTTCATCGCCAACAACTTTATTATATTATAAAAGTCATTACCCACAGCACTTTGTCTTTTATATTCGACATTAGACCGACTTCATAACAGGATTAGCTACTAGTCAACTGTTTTTGTTTCTTTGTTATCTCAATTCTTAGGTTGTTCATATCTTTGTCACATCACCCCATCTTGTTCTGGCTTTCTAGTCTTGTACTTCACACCACTTGCACATTGTCATGACTGTAGGCAGTTTCTAAACTTGCAATTAATCTCTGGAGTTAAGTACAAAATAAATTAATTTGGTATTTGTTTTCATCAGAAGTAGCCGTACTTTACTGTAAATAAGAGAATGTGGAGAAATAAGGTGGAAATGATTGAGGCCCTTTTGGCCAAAGTTAAAATAGAACATTGTTTTATTAATACAAAATAATGTTAAATTAATATAGTCAGTTAATAACCTCGTTGTTTTTTAAATGCTAAATCGTTTTATCCCAATTTCTTCCATCCTCAAACTACATCAACTACCACACCAACCTCTGTTTAATGACCAAGTGAGGGTACCGCTATAAAAAATTGTGGCGTCACAAAGTATGCGACGCCACATTTTGCACTTGACAACTTATTGAGGGCCCTGGGTAAGCAAATTAATTCATTTTAAACGTTAAAACTCGAAACATCAAGAAAGCTGAAAATCCATTAGCATAATTTGAAGGCAGAAGAAAAAACACCTAGCAAACGACGGAATGGTCACTTTAAATTTCTGTTCTCACTTGCAATTTGTTATTTACAAAAGCAACGTGGTATTTTCATTGACGCTCCGTCATTAAGATTTTGTTAATGTATGTGCTTAAACTTGGTTTGGCCCAAACATGTGTGCTAACACCTGTACTAACAAGGGTACTAATACATGTGTGTTCATAGTAGGCACTCATTTTCCATACATACTTGCAATAGGAACATCATAACATTTCAAGATCTCTTAATTTGATAACTACGCTTCTACTTTACTTAATAACTGTCATAACAGGTTGCCTTTGAAACAATTGCCATGTACTTATGAGATCAACATTGTTAAAATGAAAAACATGTGTTCTTTTAGGCTCCTAAATGTATAAACAACTGGTATCCATCAAGATGTAGAAGCCTTAATGAGAAAAAAAGAAGAAATAAGTGGTTTTCCTTTTACAAGAACAGTATTGTTAATAAAGTTATAATTTGCAATCGTTTGTACTTTTGCTCCCTAAATACTACCTTAAAAGCTTTGCGCTCGTTAGACCTGCATCGGGAAAAGAAGGGCCACTGATAGATTTTCTTTGTGTACTACTTTATCAAGGATTTAAAAACGAAAACTTTAAAAGTATTCTTTATTGAATTCCTTTGTAATGCATATGATAGAAATGAGACATGTCTCCTCTATGCAAAGTACTCTGTCAAATATCAGTAGATTGATTGACCGTACAGCTGGTGCCAACTAAAATGTGAATTTATGAATATATGTGAATATATATATATATATATATATATATATATAAGAGAGTTATGTCTCAGAAACTCTGTGCTGCACTGATGAACCCACAAAGGGCGAAACAGTACTGTATGTAGCTTNGATTTAAAAACGAAAACTTTAAAAGTATTCTTTATTGAATTCCTTTGTAATGCATATGATAGAAATGACACATGTCTCCTCTATGCAAAGTACTCTGTCAAATATCAGTAGATTGATTGACCGTACAGCTGGTGCCAACTAAAATGTGAATTTATGAATATATGTGAATATATATATATATATATATATATATATATAAGAGAGTTATGTCTCAGAAACTCTGTGCTGCACTGATGAACCCACAAAGGGCGAAACAGTACTGTATGTAGCTTGAGTATATATATATATATATAACCTTGACTGAATTAGTAGAATCCACTTTTTTAAACAAATAAAACCCTCAAAGTGCTCTGCCCTTCCAGTTTCCATCAAGGCTGACTGTGCCATTCGAACAACAGTTGACTGATGGCAGACTCCAGACAATGCTCTGCGGGCAGCTCACCATAGCTCTTCCTCTCGTTTTACAAAAGCCTGTTCATTAAAATACATGGTTTATGAATATGTATTTATAGTTCATTGGATAAACTTCTGCTGTCCAGGCGGTTGCAGAGCTACAGGCCTTTTTCAGTCCTGTAGTTCAATACACTATATCTGCAGATGGATGAAATTTCCAAAGTTAGTGCACTGCACTACAGTTTTGATTATGTGTTGGTCTGTAAAAAAGTTGGGACAAACCTGGCAGTCCACTGTAAGCAAGATGTTCATTTGTAGAAGGTACTAGCAAGGGCTAAACCTCCTTTCCATCCATCAATTGCACTGAAGAGATTTTGATATTTTCTTGTGTTGGTATCTGAGGTACAAAGGGCCAGGTGTGAGAAGCCATCCTTGACCTACACCAGTATGGCCACTGTTATTATGTTTCTTGTATACAAACCAATTCAATTTTTATATTGTCAGCAGCATAAACCGACTTTTTAAATTTTACTTTAAAATTGTATATATAAAATACCTCTAATACATAATTTTGATTAGTAACTTAAGGGCTGTAGCTCTCAAATTTTCTTGCGATTTCACAATTTATTACTAAACGTTGCATATAAATCGAATGTAATACTTATCAGGTATTTTCAGCCTCTTCAACTCGTAGTTGCTATGATACATCATCTTTTCCAGATTATTATATCATTTCCTAATTGTTAGACCTATAAATACATATAAAAGATACGGTAAATATTCTGCATATTCTGCATAAATATTATAACTGCATCACGTAGAGATATGATCCTTTCTGAAGAGATGTTTTGACGACGGAAAAATCTGAATGTTGCTTACGTAAGTCTCAAGGATATGCCCCCTTTTCGTCAGCGCTGATTGCTAAAAATAGTTGCTTGTTGGAAAAATAATTTAAAGTTGTAAGCTTTATATATCCTATTAAAATGGCTCACAACTTTATTAGCACAATAATTTTCACACTTGCCTATTGGCCTGCTTTTACGTTGCCTATTGGCCTGCTTTATGATTGAACAGCGACAACTCAAGTTTCTTTGTCACGCGATAAGAAAAGAAGCACTCGAAGACCTGAGCTCAAGTGGGAAGATCCTAAGAATATGAGCTCGTGGAGGCCAGAGAAAGCAATTCTCAATAACTTCAAGCTTGGCCCAGTGCAACAAATTTGGGATCTGGCGAGAAATAGATCTAATTGGAGGGCAATGGGAATAGAAGTTCGCCAAACACAGGATCGATGAAGACACCTATGATAATGATGATTGGCGAGTCTCAATTGTCAACAACTTTGCAATTTTCCTAATCCTAACATAGCTTTAACATACAGTAGTTTATTCCTATTTCCACACTAATGTTCTTGTAAGAGAGGGGATTTTATGGAGGAACAGAATCTGACACGAATGTTTCAGGAGTAAGACCTGGAAGTGAGATCGTGTTTTCTTTCTTTCTTACAAAGAAAAGGTATGACTTTATTAAAGGAACTCCAACTACACCACTAGAAGATCGCTTTTTAATTATAATTATGAGCCTCTAGGAAGCACCCGACCAAGATGCGCATCAGTATTGTATTGCTAAGAGTAAATTTAGCCTGATAATTGAACCTTTTTTTCAGGGATTTAATTAATTGCGATAAAAATAAATACGTTATACAAGACCATCTGGTTATAAAGCTGTCCTTAACACGTGGTGTGTACTTTTAGGTTTTAAAACTAACACAAGACTACGTCAGTTAGTGATATTCTAATTCATACCTCTTGGATTATATAGACTGGATTAACTAGAAACAACACTTCTTTTGCTATGACAATCCTTCAATTCTTTTGAAAT
This sequence comes from Morbakka virulenta, assembly GCA_003991215.1. Classification (NCBI taxonomy): domain Eukaryota; kingdom Metazoa; phylum Cnidaria; class Cubozoa; order Carybdeida; family Carukiidae; genus Morbakka; species Morbakka virulenta. Next base: position 3,042,481 of record RDPX01000036.1, on the reverse strand, counting down.
CAAATCCCGCACTCTATCAAACACTTGCAAGAGTATAGTTCAAAAGTGTCAAATAGCTGGATAAAGTGTCTCTTGAAGAGAATGGAATATAGAATCCGATGTACACATATACCACGGCCTTTGGGACTTTGTTATTTGTTGCAGAAATCATTGTTGGTTCTTTGAAAAAAAGTAGAGTTGCTGAAATGATGCGGTATTGTATCAATATCTTAGTTGATTAGTGAAGCTACAATACTTTTCTATATAGAATATACATGAATAAACTATACTTTAACTGTTACTTAATGGGCATGGCAAGTACGGATCAAGGTTTGGGAAACTTAAATATGCAATTTTACCAAATCCACACACATTTTAGCCACTCCTCAACTACATTTTATCGTATTTGAAAGCTCAAAGTTTTATCCTTTTTACAAGCTATTTTATCGTTCTTAGTTTTCCCATGGTATATATCTTCTTTAACAGAAACAGATGGAAGCATTCAGTGTTTTATTGAATCACTCGACGTGTTTATGATCCTGGGTTCCAGTTCATATCTAAATGTAACAACAGTACATGACTTCCCTGTATGCAAATAAAAATACGTGAGGATAGAATTACTGTTTCCAAAAGTTCAGGTGTTCTACAATTTCTTCGAGATGTTCTCCATACTACTTAATGATTAATGCTTTTACTGTACGTATTTAAGTGAACTGATCATGGGCATGGTTGCTGGAGCTAGGAAAAGAGGAAGGCCCTGAACACTGTACATGGACAGCATCAAGGAAGAATTTTGACTCTCCGTAGTACATGCATACCCATACAGAGCGGTGCAGAACCGGGTCAAGGACACATGAAGAAGAAAGCCACGGTGGCTCAAATATGAGCCTACCGTACACGATGATGATGATTTAAATCAAAGTCTGAATCACAATCATTGTCAAAATCAATTGGAAGATGAGGTTTTCCGGTAGACTTTAATATGAAGTTTTTCGACTGATACAGTGTCTGTCATTTTCATCTGTTATTCTAGTGCCTCTGCTATTTCGGCACTTAACATGTTCTGCATCCGATTTGCTATGATTTTTAATATAATTTTACTACTGTGACAAGGCGGTAGTTCGGTTGTTGCTACTTACTAAGGTGTCGCCTTTTTTTATAAGTATGAGAAATATTGATGTTTATACATGTTTAAATATTGATGGCCATTCTTTTGGTTTCTAAATCGCTGTGCGCATTTTGTAGAAATATTGAATGACGTTGTTGCCCCCTTTCTTTAGACGTTCAGCTGGAATATCATCTATTCCTGGAGATTTGTCCGCCTTTAGTTCTCTAATTGCTTTTTCAACTTCTGCATATGTTGGTGGGGGTTCACCATCTTGGTCCACCTTTGCGTGTTGGTCAACTGGTCGGATGTTTGATTTCTTGTAAAGATTTTCACAATATGTCTTCCATCGTTCTTTAACTTGTAGCCCTTCAGTAAGCATTACTGCAATCTCGCTTTTTGCAGCATCAGTAGCTGGTTTGAACTTTCTTCTCAATTATTTGACAACATTGTATAGGTCTTTTGTAGAGTTAGTGACGGATTTGTCTTCTAATTGTTTGCATTATTCATCAATTGCCTGCTGTTTGTCTTTTCGCATCCTTCTCTGCACAACTACATTTTGTTCTTTGTATGCCGCCCTATCTTCAGGTTTGGTGAGGCCGCTTGCTTTGATTGTCCTTCTTTTTTTGACGCAGAACAACTTCAGCAGAGGAACAGGCTGTTTTCAGACCAGGGAAAGGAACTAGGGACCAAATACTGAACCTAAAAATGATACTTGAGAAGAATCGAGAGGTAGGAACAGATGTTTATCTCTGTTTCATCGACTATAGAAAAGCTTTCGACACAATAGTACAAGAACTGCTCTGGAATGTGATGGCAGATATGGGATTCCCCATACACATAATTGATCTCATCAGAAACCTATATATCTCCCAGGAAGCACCAATAAGAATAACTCAAGGAATGACAGACTTTGTTGAAATTGGCCAAGGTGTTAGGCAAGGATGTGTATTGTCATCCCACCTTTTTAATATATATGCCGAATCAGTAATGCGAGAAGCACTCGAACATCACTCAGCAGGAATCAAAATTGGTGGAAGAACAATCAACAACCTGAGATGCGCTGATGATGTAGTTCTGACTGCAAGATCTATGCAAGAACTACAAGACTTAACCAACAAAGTAAAAGCTGCCAGCGAAGCAGCAGGCCTCTTTCTTAACGTCAAGAAAACAAAGGTAATGAAATTAACACAGGCACTTAAAAATGAAAACTTAATTGTGGATAATCAAAATGTTGTAAATGTTGGAAGTTTCAACTATTTGGGTGCAGTATTCACAAACAAAGTAGATGACACTAATTATTATTATTATTATATTATTATTATTATATTTTATTACATTATTACTAAAGAAGTAAGACGATGTATTGCAATGGCAAATACAGCAATGATTGTGCTAACCAATGTCTAGAAAGACAGATCTATTTCACAACGCACAAAGAAACGACTTCTGAAAGCATTGATATTCTCAATAGCGATATACGGAGCAGAATGTTGGGTATTGAAGAAAGCCGACAGGAGGAAAATTGCTGCTTTTGAATTGTGGTGTCACCATAGACTTTTTCGTATATCGTATAAGTTGGGTTGACAAACGTACAAACGAATGGATTCTGGAGAAGATTGGACCATGCCGAAGACTGTTGGACAACATCAATGACAGGAAATTACGATTTTTGGGACATGTGTCCAGAACAGACGGCCCAACAAAAGATCTGCTCTTTGGCACAACTCCTGGAAAAAGAGAACGTGATAGACCAATACCAAAAATGTCAGACAACGTGAAGGACATTGTGGACATTAGAATGGTTGAGTTGCTTAGAATGTCGCAGAACCGGAATCAATGGCGACAATTCGTGAAGAGTGCCACGGCTGGTCAGTAATGAACATTCCGTTTAAGAGAGAGAGTTTCTAGTACCCCTCATATGAATGATTTTGTATTGTGTGTTATTAAAACTACTTGCGGATCTATTTTGTTTTTCTTGCTCAAGAGTATAACATCTTTAAGTACCACGTTTGGCTCCTTCGCATTCCTTTAGTTATGTGCATAGCTCTGATACTTCTAAGTAGCTGATTCCTTATCACTTGCTTCCTTATGCCTGTTTACTATTCTCATCTTTTATGTTGCCTTTGAACAGGAGTTTAAAAGGCGTTACTTGTGTTCCCAAGTGTCATGTGGTAGATATTGGAGTACTAATTTAATACAATATTGCTGCAACATTCTTTCTTCCAAGCCATCGATTTGTAAAGCTTTTGCAGAGGAGTTTTATAAATTTTTTCACCTTTGAACTGTTTGTTTTGATATCCAGGAAAATTCGGTATACTGAAAATATTTGGTATTTTTGTGGTACAACTGATAAGGTTTTAGTAGATTTCATTATATCCGATGTTTTGTCACTATCAGTAGCATCTTTATTTCTTTTAATGCCATGGCTTCTGGGGCTGTACACCTAGGAATAAAATTTACATTCTTCTCTTGAGTTTGGATTGCGTCAGTTGGTGAATACCTAGACAGGTAGTCAGCTTGGTTTTCCGTAACAGGTTCGAACAATGAAAAGAAACTAAATGACTGGAGACAAAAAAACCATCGCTAAATTTTCGCAGATTGTTCTGATCTCTGGGTTCCGTCAAAATAACTTCCAAAAGTTTGTAATCAGAGACCAACTAGAAATAAGTACCAAACAAAAAGAGATGAAAATTTTCTACAGCCTTTCGGTCTGCAGATACCGTATTCACCTGTTTCTCCATTTTGAAGCATCTGATTGAGGATCTCTCTGACTGTAAACCCTGTTTGATAACGTAGCAGATTCTGTCCTTCTTTATTTGCAATACCACTGGCTGTTAAAAAATATTAAAAATTTTGTCTGTCATGTGGTTCCTCTTCTAGCAAAGCTTGCTCCTATTTCGACATCTGCGTTGAAATTAGACATTGGCTTTATTGTTAAAGAGCTAGCCATGATTATATTATTATTGTACTTCATTTTGACTCATCGCCATATATAAGATGCTCTGTAACAATAAACACTAATACACTGTGTAATTATTTTCATAACATTCTCTCATAAACTCCAGTATAATCTTCCTTCCAGAGTCCGAGGTTCCAGTATATATCTGAATGTCTTAACATTACACGTGACATTTTTTACCATCCATGAAGGAAGCAAAATGATTTATAGTTACTTCCTAATTTCAAAATCTAAAAGGGAAATTCATTGCTAAACCAACGGTTCAAACTGGGTATTTTATCTTTATTAGTATATAATACTCGCAGGAATAAGACGCCTGAACGAACCGACTTACTATGGCTGACTACAATCATGTGATCAAGTGAATATGTGACATTTATACATCTATAAAGTATAGTATATATTTTATACGTTAAGTATAATATTCAGTCTCTTGATATTAGTTTCTTAATGCTAAGAAAAAAGTAGAGAAAGAACAATGAAAAAGATAAGATAGAAGTTTCTGTTCGTCAAGGGAAAGGGAAAAAGTTGCATCATCTAGTGTAACGTGTCTGACATTCATCCTAGTTTATTACATAAAAAATTGAATGAAATGTTACCGAAGTCTTTATTTCCTTTGAACGAGCTGTTGAGACTTATTTCTGAAAAGAGGCTTTAAATTAGAGATCACGAGTCATCTAAAACACCTTTCCTACCAAAAGCCAAAAACTAGAATAAACAAATCAAATTTTGTGTCAATTGTTTTAGACAATTTTATGTTTTAGTTGGGTTACAAAATAGCTTTCCGGAATAAATTGTTTACACTGAAATTTGATCTACAGAACATCTTGTTTCAGTCTTAAAAAGACCCAAGAAACTAACAAGAAAAACTCAGAGTGCTTAGGCTAATATTTAAAGTAGCTGAGAATTTTGTATGGGTCTTTATTGGGCTTTAAATCATCCAGGCTAATTTGGGAGCAATTGTCTTATTTGAGTGGTATAAATTTTACATTACTGGCACAGAATGACCCACAAGTTAAGGTACAGAATGAAAAGTCTGCATTCATTTTGATGTCTCTACTAAAGAAAGACTTGCCCCACCTTAACAATTGTTCTGTATAAAAATGAACGACATGACAAAGTAATAAAAAAGGAATCCTGGCATAGTAGACATGCAAATCATCATCAGGTTTCTTGATTAAATATCCTTCGCAGAATAAATATTTTATATCGTTATAAGAGCCATTGCTATGAGTCAGGGATATTTCCCAAGACGAGATAAGTCACTGTTCTAAATATCTTTCCTGAAATGGGACGTTCAAAATGAAGGGGGGAAAGG
>RDPX01000036.1:3032117-3034617 GCA_003991215.1 Morbakka virulenta | reverse complement strand
TCTCTGTGGGTCTTAGCTTGTTGTAACATTTCTAGCTCATTACTGAAGCCACAACTTCAGATAATTTTTTCTACAAGGGCATCATCTACCTACAAGGTACAGCAAGCAACTGCACTCTGTAAAATGCTCTTGCAGAGAAACACTTTTTCTTTTATCTTCTTATAGCGTTGCGCCGCTCTTGCAATTTTTCGTCTGTCGTGAAAGGTGGCTATTTTTCCTAACTAGAGCACACTACGAGAGATCCAAACGTGAGATAAACATCTTGCTTCAGTGTGGAAGAAGAACATATTAACATTGGCTTTCATTTCTTTACATGATATTAAATTGTGGAACTCTCTGGCTTCTTAGTGCTTCCTTTCATTCTATGTCGATGTTTTTAAGTCTGAAGTTAAATTTTATCTCTTGGGTTAATTTTTTTTCTATCTTTTCCTCACGGTGTGGTTCTGCACCCATAAAAATTAAATGAATATCTTATTATTTCAGCACTTCTTCTAATGTACGTATGCACCACAATCACATAAATTTTAAGACATTTTGACCGGGAGCGGTTGCAGCATGGTGTACTGAGAATTGGTAATCTTTCATTTTATAGCCTTTTATCAATAAAAAAGACAAGCAATTGTACACACAAGGACGTCTTTACGTTCAGGGATTTCTATGGAAAAGTAAGGACTTTATTTGAGCATTGTCACTGCCTTATCAAAGGCATCGTTATTCATCTCTGATATGCAAGTTTCGATCGTGTCATTAGGAAGCGGATTCTGCTTTATCTTTTGAGACAATTTGTTAAAAATAGTCAAACAAGGTGTGATGAGATGGTCACCAGTATAGTAAGGATTGCTGGAGGGTTTTGTTTCAGAATAATGCGAAATATATTTTAAAGAAGAAATTTATTTTGTCAGCCAAACTGGATGTCTGAATCATCTCTACCAGGTTTCATGATAAGGTCCTACCTTATACAAAATTCTGCAACTTTTCCTTTTACAACATTTAAAGTAATCACTTGAAGATTTTTTGCTTCATGGTCTTGAAATTCCAAGACATTGAGGTAAAATGCGTTATTAAAGAAAGAGAGTTAAAAAAAACCCTGCTTTTTATGGTTAAGAGTTAAATAAGCTATAAAGGCAATTGGTGTATGAAACTGTTAAGAAAGAACAGAAAAAAACCTCAGTCAGAGAAGATGCACAAAACCAACCTGGTACTAGCAAAGAAAGCTCACCAGAATACTTCTCATGCTTCTTCTTCTTCTTCTTCATCATCATCTTCTTCTTCCTGTCCTGCTTGATTCTTGTACTCCAGAAAGGTGTACAATCCAAAGCCTCCTCTGGGGGATGCGCCAGGTTAGCTGGTTGGCAGCCTGGTGCAGCAGGGCAGTTAAGAAGGTGGGGCATTGTTTGCACTGAACCACAGCGGCAGTTATCTGTTGTAGTGAAGCCCCACTTCTTGCGAAATGCTATCCATCTTCCATTTTCGGTTCAGAGGCGATTCAGCGTCCTCCACACTATCCAGTCCTCCCACGTCTCATGCTAATACGCATGGAAAATAATAATACAAGCCACATTTTGTCAATGAGACAAAGGTGAAAGACTAACAGTTCAATTTCAACCAACACTTCTCTTAACTGGAGGAACAACATCAAGATACGGCAAAGGAGCACCTTCGTATCCATGTGTGACAGCAATACTCCCTGTACGGACAAATGGTAGATTTACAGAAAAACAAAATGAAGGCAGACGTAATGTACTTCCTCCCAAGGTACAAGGTACAAGGCACCAGCTTTTCTAGAGGCAGACTTGCCAACAGATCGAACAAGAGAACCCCCCACCCGCCCTCCAAAAAGATCTGTGTAAACTCTCAGGATCCTTGGTGACAAGCACTCCTCAAGAGTAAAAGCATTCTTACCAGGATTAACGTCAGAATGATATTTAACGAATATTGGAGGAAGATAAAGACTTGTCTCTGTTGAAAAACATCAGTTGGGTTTTAGTTGCATGATTTATTGACATTCCAGTGAATTCAAATTGAAGAAAAACTATTGTTCGTTTCTTGCCATGACCCATGAAAAATTTGTTTCTTAATGAATGAAATATTTTAATTCCCAGACTGGGCATGCTGTGACTTAGTTCAAAATGCGATTCCCTTATCACATTCTCAGAGACAGTGGAGGCATTCAAGCAAAGGCAACTTCCTCATGTAAACAACCAATTACATGGAGATTTAAGGATCAAATTACTTGTTTATTGTCATATTTTGACTTTGTTATTAAATCATTTTATTACTGTGACATCAACTATTTGCAGTGTTAATATTTGGTTTTAAGTAATTGTTCGTGTAGTTTTTGTCCCACTGAATGTTTGGCATGTTTGCCAACGATGGTTACAACACGGAATATTACTGTTCTTATAATCCCACCCAACACCCCACAGATAAGGCAATATTGCTCCATGCTTTAAGTCATCATTTACACGTCACCCCCCCACCCCCCCCCACCAAACCAACA
>RDPX01000036.1:2952485-3032092 GCA_003991215.1 Morbakka virulenta | reverse complement strand
AATCCCCCCCCACCCCCCACCAAAAAGGGCAATATTGCTCCATGCTTTAAGTCATCATTTACACGTCACCCCCCCCCCCCGAAAAAAGAAACATGTAGCTGTTTCTTCTTCAGAACCGTGATTTGCTATGAAGTTAGTCTCTCATTTACGGATGTTCCGTTTGACCTTAAACATTTACTTAGAATAGACATTTAGGTTACCAGCTATTTCAACTTCCTTTTTCCCTCCTGTATGTCCTGGTACTTTTTTGACACTACAGAAATATGTGAAGTAGCAGTGGTTCATTTTTATTGAAGCCTGGAATTCTTCATTATATTAGTCTTCTTTTCTTAATAAAAATTTTTCTTAAACTTAGACCTTAGACCTTAGGTCCTCCTGTCTCTAGTGAGACATTAAGCAACAAGACGGCGCCAGCGGACTCGATCCTCGGTCAGAGCTTGAATGTTTCAGACATAAATCTTTCTATCGCGCAGATCGCTTTCGAAAGTGGCTTGCCAAATTGTTACCGGCCTGCCCCTCTTGCGCTTTCTTCCACTTGGCTTCCAATTCAGAGCCTGTTGTGCTAATCGTCCAACTGGCAGTCGTAGCGCATGACCAGCCAATCTCCACCTTCTCTCTTCAACTATCTTGTGTAACTCCTTTTGACCAGTCCGCCTCAAGATCTCTTCATTTGTAATTCTTTCCCTCCACGAAACCCCTAAAATCCTTCTCTTTCTTAAACTGGGTACTGACAAATCAACAAGACAAAGTTCTTATTAATATGTTGATGATCACTTAAGCAGCGCAATGGTAAGTTATCCTATTAATTTTGAAGAACGGAATTTCTTCTGTACGATATGATGAATATTACGTTGAGAATATTTAAAGGAATTGGGCTTTCAGTTTCTTTAACCTGTTTGGGTCCTTGGGTAATGAGAGCATTCATAAGAAAAGATAATGTTTCTGGATAGTACCTGAATAGTTTTCCTCTCTGGTGATGGTATTTGTGATCCTTTGTAACTGCTGCTTCTTTAAGAGCCTTTACCATGATACCAAATTTTTGCCCTTATCAGGTACGATAATCGGTCTTCCATTATAGCTTTTGGAAATTTTGAATATGTTCAGTTTGAAACTGCATTTAACATCAGTCACAAATATGATTTAATCCCTCAGTCAGACCAAAGTTCGATAAAAATAAACCAAAAAAGGTTCACACGAATAAAAATCCTATAGTACTCTTTCCGAGTATTAATTTATAAATGTTATGTTTTTGAGGTTACTATGGTTCCATTTATTACATCATTTTAGAACGTTCTTGGGGGACCAAAGCAAGCTGTATTCATAATGCCTTTCTTAATGGAATACCCCCTTTAACGGTGCTTCAAAAACCAGTAAATATGTGACTCCTATTTAAATTCAAAGAAATTAATATTGGTAAAAATAAACTTGTGCAATCCCTGCGACTGAATATCTTTACTCTAAGCACTAACTAAGAAACGTTAAAAGGGATATGCTTATTGCTTATCACGGAGGACTAAATATCCATAAGCATATCAATTTCCTAGCTTCTTCTAAAGGCTTAAGAAATTATAAATTTCAATTGCTGTGGTTGTTGTCATAAAACGTATTGATTTGTTTAACATTTTCAGATATTACTCAGCAAAAATATTCTACTTGAAAGATTTCACACTAATCATTGATAATTGTGATATCGTTAGTAACAGTACGTTTCAAGTTTAATATGTTCAGTCCTTCAACTAAAGTTTCATTGCAGAATGTCTAAAAGTCCGAGCTATATAAAACTATAATTAAAATGTTACACGATACCGTGTATCAAAAGTAGTTGGATATCCTACTTTTCCGCCTTCCCTAAAAATTCAGATAATGCATACTCAATTGCACACAACAATTCCTCACTGGAATCTGATCATTGTTTACTTGGAGCTGCTAGTTACACTTGTCAGCTAAACCTGTCAGTTACACTTATTAATTAAACATGTTAGTTACAAATGTTAGTTACAAATGTTACTTTTTTCTGTTAGTTACACTTGTTAGTTAAACATATTAGTTACACATGTTAGTGACACATATTAGTTACACTTGTTAGTTACACTTATTAGTTTGCTTTCAAATCCATATGTCGACTGTCACTACTTGTAACGCTTTAATCTTTTTTTAATTTTCAATTTGATAGTTTACATCGTTCATGATTTTTCCTCCATGGTCAATGACCTTCCTCTGCCAAATACGAATTTTCCTTTGCCCTTTGTTGTGCAGTTTGTACTTTTGACGAAACCTTTTCTGAAATTTGATAGGAATTAAAATCGATATTTCAAGCATATTATTGCTAGTTATTTTTTTCTACTGAGTGCTGAGTGGCCCTGACTCTAAATATGGATGTTGTTGTAAAAAAGTCGTAATTTGAAATCTATACTCAGCCGGGAATGAATTCTTTAATTAATCCTTTTTCATGTCATGAAAATACGATATCTTGCGGTAACATAGTCCGTGAAGAACGTCATGAGGGATGTTTAGCCTCCACTTGTAGTTGAAAAAAGTACAAATTCAGCTAATATGGAATACCACTTAATTTGCGGTTAAAATTAAGAGTACATGGATGTCAACCTGTACGATTTTCGCGTATTGCAGTACGCGAAATCCCGATTTTGCCGAGATGCGACGTACACGCCATTTCATACGTGAAAATACAAAGGTGTACGACAAATTCGCAAATCCGGTCGAAATAGCTTTTGCAAACAAATCTCTTCGATCCGATCTTCGTAGCAGACGATTTTAGCGAAACTTCCGCTCCCGATAGCAAGTAGGTGGCGCGCAACCAAAATCAATGCCTTGCGCATGCTTTAGTGGAAGAAAAACATCCGAGGAGGTACAACCCACGCCATCCACTCTGTGCTTTGTGATGTAGAAAGAACGGTGGTGTAGATCTCCTCCGCTGTGATGGTGATGGTGATCGTGATTCTCTCTTCAATGGCGCCGGAAAAAGAGAACGGGCCTCCAGCCAAGGAGGCCAAGGTTGCAGGAACAGACACCTGAAGGTATGGGAAAGTGAAAATTTCTAGAAGGGCCTGTTTTGCGGTGTTGTGAAGAGTAGTGAAAAGGGTAGTGACTTCTCGTATTGCATTCCATGCAGGAAGGATATTAGAGTTAGCCAAAGTGGAGTGTTCGACTTGAAAAGACATGAAGAAACCAAATCCCACAAGGAGAATGTGGCCAGACGTAGACAATTTCGAGGAATGGACTAGCATTTCGCACGGGTTCTCTCTCGTGCGGTGCCAACAACTACAACAGAGGCGGAAGTGTTGTTCTGCCATTTTGTAGCAGAACATAACTTGGTACCAGCAGTAGCAGACCATTTTTCAGAGCTTGTTGCCGGAATGTTTCCAGACAATAAGTGTGCAAAGGGATTGGCATGCAGTTGAGTTTCGCATTCCTTTTTTTTTCCTCTGGTTTATGGTCGATGGTTTATTGTGATCCACACCTTGTCAGGATTTACCCATGGGAACTCTGTTTTGTGCCTATATTTTTCTTGATTTTTTATGGCATTGTTTGTTTACATGTGTTTTATAGATGTTTAGAACCGACTAGCCAGCCATTTCTGGATTGTTGACCTGTGTTTGGATTTCTACTCCAAGAAGGCAGTTCCATTGTGAAGTGGAATGCACTCCCAGAGGATGCTGATACAGCATCCTCTGTGGATGCCTTCCAGCGCTACATCTAGACCTGCACTTTTTTTAGGGCAGCGTGCATTGCACCTGGCTTTGCCTGGGCTGTGGTAGGGTTCCCAGTACTGGGGTCGGGGGCCTGAAAAGCGTGTAGCCTCCCAGCAGCTCTACATACAGCAGTACCCTCTCCTGTAGGCAGAAAATCTGCCCTTGGCTTTTTTTGTGAAGACGCACCCTCCCCCCTCCCCCTTTGTGTGAAATAATCTTCGACATGATGATGGTGTTTGCCTCAAGGAAGAAGAAGAAAAAGTCCCTGTCTGATCAAGTCTCTATTGCTTATTGTTCAATTTTTCTCCCAATATTAAGACTTTGTTCCATGCTTCTGTATTAATTTAACCATTGAATGAACAGTCCACAAGGCTGGTATTGTTTAGGCCTGTTACAAAAGCTCAGCAACTGCACATTCTAAATTTTGGGGGGTTTGTTCTGTTGATAGGATGTCGAAAACAACCATGGTGATCAAGGGCTGCCTGGCACCTTCCGACATACAACCAATGTTTGAACGATTAAATAGTCAGCCGCGGAGCCTGATAATTGACAGGAGCAACGATAGAAACAGCACCAAAAGTCTCGTCGTTCTGTCACAACTGTTTGAAGAGGGTGCTACCAAGACAAGACTGCTGGATCTGCCGAAGCTGGGATCTGGAACTACTGCTTCAAAGCTGTGGACATCTTCATGAGGTTTGCTGTCACACAACTTTATTAATTTAGTGATTTTTTTTGTAAAAATAAATAAATGAATATTCAAAAAGAGCTGAGAAAAACTTCTTTACCTCATCCCTTTATGTACAGTCATATTTTTCACTATTTTGTGTTTGAATGTGCGGGTAAAGATAATGTGTAAAATAAATAGCCTTTTTTTAAATTAATGAAATGTTTATGAAATGGTTGTTGAGATGTGTAACATTAAACATTGATTTTTTAATTGGCTGGGATTTTTTTTATTGAACTGACAATATTCTTAAGATGTCAGCTGTAGAGCTTTGGGATACTGTCAGTAATTGCAGTTTCAATATTGGTCATGTTGTCAATTGCTAATATATATTATTTGTATGTTTACAGGGAGCATGACATTCTCTGAGCAAATGTCATCGGTTTTGCCTGCGACAACTGCAGCACGATGATTGGAGAACACAACTTCGTGCTCTCAAGACTGAGGGAGAAGAATCGACCGATATTCAGGTAAATTCTAATTCATCATGCATAAGCCCTGTGGTTAATCTCAGTGGAGAGCGAAGCACTGCCAGCTAACCTGATAAGTTTCTTTAAGATAAAAAAAATTCATGAACTGGTGTTCATTGTGTCACTTTTATACATGTATATTTGTTAAGTTTATTTTTGGAGACATTTATAATTTGAGATTGCATAATTCTAAGAGAGTGTGGTATCAGATTTTTCAAAACCTGAAGTCAGGGAAGGTGAGGAGTCTGCATGAGCGCCTGCAAGATCCAAGGACTGAACTCTACCTACACTTTCTGCAGTTCATCCTTCCGCACATCAATGGGTTCAACATCATCTTTCAAGCAGAAGATTCCAGAATCGGCAGTCTGCTCCCAGAGATGGATCGGCTCCTGAGACTCCTGGTGAAGTTCATCCTCACCCGACGAGTCAAGGTATGTCGTACCTGAAGGAGTTAACACAGCTGGACTTCACGGACAGGGACTTGCAACATGATGACCAAATGATTGCTGTTGGGATGGAAGCCAGGAAGCTGTTACCATCACCCATGAGGGATTTGGAGACTGGCAATGAAGATGCTGAGGAGGAGAGGATAGGTGTTACACCGGAGATGGAGCAAGAGTTCTTCTCATCAGTTCGAGGTTTCTACGAGGCTGCAGTCCAGAAGATGGTCTCAAAGTTTCCTCTGGATAATGTTACACTGCAGGATCTAGTTGTCCTTGACCCAAGGAAGATCGACGACTTGCCTTACACCCACATTGTTGTCTTGGCCGCCATGTTCACCCCAGACACAGTGGATGAAGAGAACCTGAAGGAGGAATGGCTAGATCTTCAGCTTTTGCAGGAGGGAACTTACCAAACAAGGATCAGGCTGACAAAGATGTCAAGACGGACGAGTTCTGGGGGCAGATCCTGAAGCTGAAAATTGCCCTTGGAGTGCCCCGTTTCCCCCAGCTGAAGAAGGTGTATGCAGCCCTCCTGTGCTTGACACACAGCAATGCGGGCAGTGAGCAGGCCTTTTCTCTAGTGAGGCATCTCCACACCGAATTTAGAAAGAAGATGGTAGAAGACATCCTCACTGTTTTTATGAAGGTAAAGATGAACTGTGACGAGGACTGTTTCGAGGTCAGGCCATCCCCAGCCCTGCTGCAGTCTGCGAAGAGTGCTACTGCCGACTACAACAAGGAACACTGTTGATGAACTGTGCAACCTATGTGCTTTTAAGCTCTTGTTGATTCTCACTGTATTTTTGCTGCAATTCCCGGATGAAGATATGCTCAGTTATTGACAGTTTCTGTATATAAAGCCCTTAGCTATTTCTGTATTTATTCATGGATTAGTCTTTGTTAAACATGTGGTGATCTGTTATTGGTTTTGCTTTATGCTGTGATTGCATGAACTGTTTTTATTCCTGTTGATTCTCACTGTATTTTTGCTGCAATTTCTGGTTGGAGTTATGCTCAGATGGTGATAATGACTGTTTCTGTATATATGGCCCTAAACTGTTTCTGTACTTATTCATGGACTAGTCTTCCTAATCCTTGTACATGTGATCTGTTGTTATTTTTTTAATGCTGTGATTGCATTACCTGTTTGGTTCTCACTGTATTTTTGCTGCAATTTCTGGATGAAGCTATGCTCAGATTGTGATATCGCCTGCTTGTACGTTTCTGTATTTATTGCCTGTTTAACCGTTTCTGCATTTATTCATGGGCTAGTCTTCTTTCATCATGTAGTAATCTGTATCTTTGTTTACTTTTTTCTTGAATATTGTGATTCCTTGAATTCTGTTATTGCTCCAAATTCCAGTGATAGGGTGATGTCATTTATTAGTTGTGTACATAGTTGATTTACCTCCTGTGGATTACATAATGTGTGTGTGTAGAGGGGGGGGGAGGCTTGAAAGATTAGATGCTGTGCGATTGGGGATGGGGGAATGGAATGATGGCTGTCAGCGCCACTGGGAATGCCTTCACTGTGGTTGTTGTATGATTTTATCTTGCGATTGAGATGCGTGTGACGGCACTTTTAGCAATGTTTTGATTTTTCCCGCTTTTTTCGTTTATTATTGGTATTATCATTATTATTATTATTATTATTATTATTATTATTGTGGGAGTTTTTTCTTCTGTTTAGTTTGATTATTTTGTCTTGATGGACAGTGCATTGACCAAGTATGGTGTGTTGACATTTTAATATATTTATTTCCTGAGGCTGTTGTTTGTCACTGCGATTCCTTGCATTCTTCTATTGCTGCAGTTCCCTGAAATGCTTAAAAAAGACTGTCTTCTAATGGTGATATCTCCAATGCCCCTACTTGGCAGTTATGTATTCATTCATTTATTTGTTTACTTCTTCGTTTAACCCAGGATGATATGATGGTGTTAGTTTTCCCCCCAATATTGATGAGCCATGGAATTTTAGATCCGTTGATTCTTTCAGAGGTTTCATTTTCTTTTTCGCTAGTGTGAATTTTTTGGGGTTTTTTTTCAAAAAATTTCTCCCTTCTTTATTGGTAACCTATTTTTAGACCATGGCTAGTGTATATCTGGCATGAAGTAAGTGTGAATGCTTACAGGTGATACATGCCTTGCCTACTTTGCTGTTTTTAACATTTGTTTACATGTTTATTTTTTCATTCTACCTGGAGTGATCTGGTATTTTGTTGTTCTTTTTTTCAATTGTTGGTCTGATTCCTTGAATTCTTTTATGGCAAGATGGGTGAAACTTTTTATTGTGACAGCTCGTACAAAGCTGATACATGTAGCTCATACAAAGGGTGATCTGATAGTTTGAGATTTTTTTTTCATTGTTATCATTTTGTGTGCATGTGTGTGATAAATTGATGAGTTAACTTTCATCTGTTGACTGTGAGTCCTAATTTCAGAGCATTGTGTTATCAGAGTATGATTCATTCTTTTTATCACTGATTCCTTGTATTCTATTTTGGTAATATGGGTGAATCTTTTTATGCTAATAGCTCAAACAAAGCTAATACATGTAGCTCATACAAAGGGTGATCTGATAGTTGATCTGGTGGTTTGAGATTTTTTTCATTTATTATTTTATGTGTGTGTGTGTGATAAATTGGTGTGTCATGAACTTTTATCTCTTCACTGTGAGTCCAATTCTGTTATTGCTGCACCTTCCTGAGATGGATGTTATTAAAGTCCTAAGTTCAGAGTATTGTGTTGTCAGAGTATGATTCATTCCTTTTATCACTGATGCTGTCAGCATGCAATTTCCAGAGATTGATGAAATTGAGTTCTGAGTTCTGGAATCATATATTTTGCAACACTTTGGGATCAAAAGAGGCATTTATTCATTGTATTTTCACAGAAAACACTATACACACACTGAGCATAATGGAAACTATACACTTACTGAACATATGTGCAATACATATATATCGTTTTCATCCAATTTTTGTTGTCTTGCGCCGTCGTCCGTACTTACACACTTTGTTGTGCTCCAATACACATAAACTCAGCTGAGAGTACACTTAGTCTCTGTATGGGTTGACATCCATGAGAGTAAGAACATCTCTTTCACCAGAAACTATTCTCATGGGTATAGATAAACAACCTTTCTAAATTCCGATGCCTTTGCTGATTTCCTTACTAAGCCGACTATCTGACTCTCAGCCAGTCATTTATCAAAATGGGTTTTTAAGTGCGAGCAAGTATTGCCGCGCTTCTTCATCTTTGTCTTTTCCTTGTTCTTGTTTTTGGACGATTTATCTTTTTGTTACAGACAATTTTCATAATAATAGACCAGTCTTTAATGTGTGCCCTGTACGCGTACTACATTGTGTAATAGAACAATAAGTTGGTCAATTCTGAAACTGAGTTGAATGTGGACCTTTTGGGCACCCATCCAATGTATTAAGTGAAGTTCAGAGGTTTTTGAAGAGACTTCTTTGCTCAGTAATAAAATAAAATAAACAAAATACTAGGCTCGCGCTTATAGACTGAAGGTTTTTCGGTCTTGTTTGGATATAAATCCAGGTTTTTAATCTTGCATTCATGGAAAAGGATCCTGTTTGACTGAAGGATCTGAAAGGATGACAAAACACGCCATTGATGCTGTGCCGATAAACTATTAAGTAAACAACGTCTGAAGTAATCAACTTCAAAAAATAGAGTCAGCTATTTTCTTCTCTGAAGTGTGGTTTCTTGTCATGTGACACCGTACTTTTATGGCATCAACAGTAAAAATGTTTTTGTGGCTATTTTGGAAGCTCTGGAATGCAGTCATTACCTCAAGCATATTCTTTGTTCAACCTTTTCTTCTGTTCTTTACCTTGAGCAAATTTCGCTTCCGGAAATGTGTGTTATTGCTTCGCAATTGAGCACACGAAACAAAACGTGGAACATGCTGGAATCTCAACAGGCTACATGTCATCTTTGAGCTGTTGCTTAATATTATTCCAAGCATTGCTGAACAGCCCCTCTACTATAAAACATGTTGGCAAAAGCATCCTGGAGCTGCCACCCTCACCATATTTCCCACAAAATAAAGTAAGTTCACATGACGTTTGACACGAAGCAGATGAGGAAACCAACACTATGACGTCAATATATCCAAATGCATCCTTTTTAGTCACTGGGGGAAAAATAATCTTGCAGTCTACGTCACTGCATGACTTCACACAACGCTGTTAAATTTTCTTTTGCAAACTTGAAATTTCAGGTCGGTAACAAATAGCAAAATTGAGAGAATTTAAAACCGTCTCCCCCAAACCCCATACAGTTTCTGCTGATGGAAAAAGTAGTAATTTTTGGGACATGAAAAATTTTTGAAAATTGCTTTCAGAAACAAAGGAGGAGTTCTTACCTCGCTGGCTCGAGATTCTAAACTCGCTCACCTTGATATGAGAGAAAATAAAGCTGTGGAAATTAACAACGTGGAATGCTTCCGTTTGAAAAAGTTTCCTTAAACGCTATCATTCCAATATTCTTTTTCCTGGTTTTAAAACGGGAGCCAACGCCATCTGTTTTCATTGCACGCAAACAAGTGCTCAAGAAAAGCACCGGTAACATTTGAAGACATCGTTGCCAAATGGCAATGGTGAAATTTGATCCACCGAAAAAGGGGAAAAACTTGCTGTTTTGTTTTATTGGGTTTTTTTCCCGTTTTCTCTTAATTGATCCACACAACCCAGTTAAATCACACTAATTACAGGACAAAAATTAGCGACTTTTAATTGGCTTGCGTCGGTCTGTTGCTGTGGCGCTGTTTCTTGATGGTTGGAAAGAACTATTATTCTGTCTAAAAGATCTTGACTGTTGTTCTCGCCGAAGTATTGACAGATGAGACCTAAGAAAATTGGGGCCAACATTTCACTGAGATTTGTAATGTCATTGAAATCTGAGAATAGGGAGCTAAGATTTTATTGCAGAAATCAAAGGAGAAATAGCTGAAATGAGTAATTGTATTTCTTTGTTATGAAAAGGACACATGTTGACAGCAGTGTTAATTATAATTTTTATTTCAAACAACTGAATTGTATCATCCTCTGTAAAGATAGAAATAATAATAATAAATCGCACTTGCGCAGTTGTTCCTGTTGCATCAGTCTGGATCCGCCTCTGATAGCACCTAGTCATTGGCATGTTACGTATCTAGAACTAAGAGCTTTCATCTGTGAATACATACTTCATTAAGATTGTCTTTCTTTAGATGATGACTATTTTTATCTCTCCTACAATTAGCAATACACAATTTTGGTGTTTCCTGAAAACATTATTCCTCGACGTAAATATATTTATAAATTAATTCATTCATTAATCTCAGGGATTTTATGAGAACATCATAGGCAACCCTGAGCTGATTAAACTGGTATAAATATAATCAGTTCGTAGTAATTTCTTCTGTATTCGTACGTTTTCTTCTGTTTTCTTCTTTTAATTGTCCTCCAGAGTTATTCTTGTCCTCATACAGTGCATAGACTTACTGTCAAATTTTACTGATTAAGCCTCAGTAGAAAGCATGAAATTATTGTAGGATCACATGGATAAGGTGAAAGAAATGTGACAAGCTGATCGAGTGGTGTACAGAAAATAATCAAATAATAATAAATACTTGGTTCCAACACCATCCAAGGAAATTGTGGACTTGGAAAAGCCCAGGAGATAATGCAAAATATCAAATTGATTACGTTACAATCAGTAAGAGGCACAGGAATGGTGTCAAACAAACCAAATGTTATCTCGAGGCAGACTGTGGCAGCACCCATTCTCTTTTAGCTTTCTTCATGAAAATGAAATTGAATAAGTTTAAGGAAATATGGGAATATGATTTTAACGTTCTATTTAGCAGAAGAGGTTCAAGACAGCTATTATGTAGCAGTAAGAAATAGGTTTGAGCTCTTGCAAGAAGTAGATGATATAAATGTCTATTGGCAACAACTTAGAGAAATAATAACAGAACCAGCAACAGAAGTAATCCTAGAAAAGAACAGAAGTCAAAACAGAAATGGATGACAGCGGAGATTTTGAATCTGATGGATGACAGAAGAATTGCCAAATAATCTCAAGATGCAGTATAATATAAAGAAAAAGTAAAATTAATACAGAAAAAATGCATTCAAGCAAAAGAGGACTTTTGAGAGGATTACCAACTACCAGTGGTGATGAGGTGCTATCAAAGAATAACCCACAGCTCATGCATGAAAAAGTTAACAGTTTGTCAAAGCTTAAGGAACGTAGTTCAAATGAATGTATCAAAATAAAAAGGATGGTAGTATGATTATTGATAGAAAGGAAATACTTAATAGATGAGGCGAGTATATTAGAGAAATATACAACGATGGAGATAGAGGGGTACAATGGATGGACCACCAATCCTGGAAAGTGAAATCAAACATGCCATTAAGGGAAAGAAACGAGGAAAAGCTGCTGGGGCAAATGCAATTTCTGTTGAGATGATAACTGCACTTGAAGAATTTGGTATCGAACAACTAACAAAGTTTGCAAACAAAGTATATGATGGAGGAACATTTCCAGAGGATTTACCAAAATCAATTTTCATTGCACTGCCAAAAACTAATGGAGCTACGGAATGTAGGTTACATTGCACAATTAGTTTAATGAGTCATGTTACAAAAATTTTACTTAGAATTATTTTACTTTTAGAGCAAGGAGTAAAGTTAGACAAGAGATTTCAGAGGAACAGTATGGCTTTATTGATGATAGGAGGACTCGAAATGCTATTTTTGTAATGAGATTAATGGCTGAAAAGGCAATTGAAATGCAGAAAAATTTATACATTTGCTTTATTTATTATACAAAGGTCTTTGATAAAGTAAGGCACAGAAACTTAATACTGATGCTCAATGATTTAGATATCGATGGAAAGAGTTTAAGGTTGATATAAGATCTGTACTGGTGGCAACAGGCAACAAAAAAGACAGGCAGTGATTTAAGTGACTATATTGAGTTCAAGCGTGACGTTAGACAAGGATGTGTACTATCTCCAAATCTGTTTTTGTTATATAGTTAAATTGCTATGAGCGAAGTAAGAGACATAAAAGATATTAAAGTAAATGGGGCGAACATGAATAGTATCAGGTATGCGGATGATACAGCGCTCACCGCGGATACAGAAAGTAAACTGCAGGTTATTGTAGATAAAATTGTGGCTGAATATGAGAAGTTTGGATTATCATTGAATGTTAAGAAAACTTTTTGCATGGTTACATGAAAGAAGAAAGAGTATCCTAAGTGTCAGTTAATAGTAAATGGGCAAGCGATAAAACAAGTAAAACAGTTTAGTTACTTAGGTAGTATCCTTACAAGCGATGGTAGAGGTGACACGGAAATAAAAAGAAGGATCTGAATAGCAGAGAAAGCTTTCAAAGATCCAGCAAATATTTTGACGAACAGAAAGATCAAGTTGGATACAAGAAAAAGAATATTAAAATCTTATGTATGGTCAGTTCTTTTATACGGTTGTGAAACATGGACAGTAAACAGGAATATGGAGAAAAACTTAAAATCTTTAGAATTATATTTTTAAGCGTATGCTAAGAGTATCATGGTCAGATAGGCAAAGCAATGAAATTGTTTCAGACAGGGCTGGAGCACATAGAAGTCTAATCAACCTGATTACAAAGCGACAAATGTCTTTTTTTGGTCTTTTATGTAGAAAAGAAAAGCTTGAAAATTTAGTTAGTACAGGAAAGACTGAGGGGAAAAGAGCTCGTGGCAGACAGCGACAAGGCTATATGGCTAGCATGAGGAGAAGAATTGGTCAATCTTGGTCAGGAAGTGAAATCATATAACATACAAAGGACAGAGACATGTTGTTTTTTTTGGGGGGGGATGTGATCGTCAACGTCGATAGACTGGACACGTAGATAGATAAATAGATTGATTGATAGATAAATAGAAAGCATGATTGCTAGATATTGAACTAACTTTATGTTTTCTTTGTCATGAAAGTATTGAATACAATAGTTACGCTCTTCTAGTTCAATAATTTTCGCCCGAATTTTCCACGAGGGAATTTTTCATTAGAAGAGTAAACTAAAAAATTATGACCACAATCTACAGCGATAAAAGTAAAAAAAAGGATAAACGTGCCGGTACCTTATTCCTAAACTGACTTAATATTCCTTTTTCGTGTTTGCAATACCTTCGATATAGGCAGTGAACAAGGTTATTGTAGGCATGAATCTATGTTCAGTGACTTATGGTTGTATTCAATTAGTGATGATTGTTACTGGTTTCTACTTCTATGAAAAATTTCTCTTCACGCTATCAAAATTGTGATAGAGGCTCTGATGATAATTGCTCTTTTCATGTAAGGAATGCATTTATCCGAACAGCGTTCTTAAATGTCGTTTTCTTACTTTTTAGTTTCGAGCTCCCTAAGTTTTGGAAGATTAAAAGAAAACGCTTTGTTAAGTCAAAAAAGTGGAGTAAACTTTGCAGCATAAACATAGGAGGGCTAGAACGTGCGATCTATTGCTTTGTCTGAGAAAAGGCAACCAAAACAAAGAAAAACAAATAGCTAGTTCCTCTATAGTTAGTTGTCCATGGTAGCTTTTAATTAATGATTTTGTGCCTTGGGCAAATTCAATATTTTATTTTTAGTATTTTTCTACTTTTTATTTTAACAGGACCCTCGTGATAGCACTAATCAGTACCGAGAGCTCACCCTGTATAAATATTTGATAAATAAATAAATAATAAATCCCGCAAAACACTGCCGAATCATGATTCGGTCGAGTTCAGGTGCTTACGCTTCAATGAGTCAGGTACAAGTCATGGAGAATACTTACTTAGGTCCCTCCTTCTACCAGACATCGGCCAGCAAGGTAATACCATCAAACGAAGTCTTCAGCCACAGTATGTGCATTTGCTGTCTTGGTGTTTTTAGCTTTCAGGTCTACTCCGAATGTTGACCTCCAGTCATAAAGATCAGAGGCACCTAATTAAACAAGGAAAGAACTACTTTCAGAAACGTGAAAATTTGATTGGAAATGAAGCTGGACCAGTTTTAAAAACTCTGCACTACAATAAATCTGTATTAGTTAATAACAATATAAGTTTTTAGGTTTATTGCGATTTAAGTTTTTACGTTTATTACGATTTACGTTTTTACGTTTATTACGATTTACGTTTTTACGTTTATTACGATTTAAGTTTTTAACGATAAATTCCGATAATTATTAATCACAGTAGCTTTTTTCATAAAAAAAATTAAAAGTCGCGCCATTTCACTTTGGCACCATTCATAAATGTGAGTGGTCTTCAGCTCGTATCAACAAAAATGTGATTGATAATTGAATGCGGTGTGCTGGCAGCCTTGACTAGCAGGGCCATTGTGTGTTGCCATTATAGCAGTCAAAATCTTCTTATTGCTAGTCGAATCTCACCATTAACTACATTTATTAACAACTTGCAGTGGTGATGAATTGACGATGGATATCTTACCATTAACTATATTTATTACAAACTTCCAGTGGTGATGAATTGATTATGGATATCCTACCATTAACTATATTTATTACAAACTAGCAGTGGTGATGAATTGATTATGGATATCTTACCATTAACTTTATTTATTACAAACTAGCAGTGGTGATGAATTGATTATGGATATCTTACCATTATCTTTATTTATTACAAACTAGCAGTGGTGATGAATTGATTATGGATATCTTATCATTAACTATATTTATTAACCACTAGCAGTGGTGATGAATTGATTATGGATATCTTACCATTAACTTTATTTATTACAAACTAGCAGTGGTGATGAATTGATTATGGATATCTTACCATTAACTATATTTATTACAAACTAGCAGTGGTGATGAATTGATTATGGATATCTTATCATTAACTTTATTTATTGACCACTAGGAGTGGTGATGAATTGATTATGGATATCTAACCATAAACTACATTTATTAACTACTAGGAGTGGTGATGAATTGATTATGGATATCTAACTATAAACTACATTTATTAACCACTGGCAGTGGTGATGAATTGATGATTGGAATCTAACCATTAACTACACTTATTACCAACTAGCAGTGGTGTTAAATTGATGATGAGTATCTTATCATTAACCATATTTATGAACAACTAGCAGTGGTACCCATCTCAGTCCAAGACAAAAAACGAACACCGAGTCATTATAATCGAAGTTTATATCTTAATGACGCCTTTTTTCAGGTCTGCCTCCCATTCCAGTGGCACTTTCGAAAATTAACAGCCCATCTTCAGCATATGTCTGCAAAGTACCTTAATTACAAATTTCAGCTTTCAACTTTATTTGGTATGTAATTTCATTTGGAACACAAACATAAGCACACAGTTGTAGAACTGAAGAATTATAGACGTGGGAATGTTTTACAGTAAATGCTAGGGGATAAGCAGTAAGCAAGAAAAATAGCTCCAAAGTTTTTGGAAATCTTACATTTTTTGCTCATTGGTGAAATTGAGTTCACTCCTTATCCAGGTGCTTGTGCTTCATGTGTTTTTTATATTTTTGGCTGCTATTGCAGTGTATTCAACGTTGGTTAGATGTGTTAGGGGGTTAATTTTCGTGTCGCTTGAAGGAGACAGCATAAGTTTATTTTGAGGGTTTCAATAAACAACAAAGGGCCTTCTTTAATTAACTGGTCGATAACATGAAACTGGAAAAAGAGAACCTGGCAATGGCAATGGAAGATCTAATCTATATGAAAGAAAGATTCATGGAATTCCGACGGAGGTCGACTTAAATAAAAATATAAATAATAAGTAAAGTATTTACAAAATTAATCTTTACATTAAATACCAAATTAAAAATATACAAAAGGAGATAAACTGTGGTTAGAAAAAAATGGACAGTATTTGATATCAAGGCCTCCACCATAAGTACCAGTTTACTTTACAGCAACATGGAACTAGGCGTTGCACATTAAATTTAGCCATTTTCAGTCCAAGTTTATAATTAACATACATGGTCAATGATAAACGGAACACATAACAAAAAAGAGCAAAGTTATAATAAACATGTTATTTATTGCTAAACAAAATTGCCTTTATTCGTACATTTTGCTTTGATGGGCCATTTGTTTTTTATCACCCTTTTATTATAAACAACAATATAATAAGAGTAAAGAGTAAGACAATGACAGAGAGAAAATTTCATAATTTGTGTCACATGGTCATCTCTCAAATAACTGTCCGGAAAGTGTCTCTCCAGTATGTCCTGTTGTGGTGAAATAAATGTGTTTTTCTGGTTTTTTGAAGCACAGACATTATTTCTTACCCTCCAAAATGATATCCACTAACATAGTTCACTTTAGGTGACTCATCTACAGTAGACATAACAGGATAAACAGATTAGATAGTGAGATAAAGTTACCTCACGTTTTACAGCAGAGAAATGAGACATTTGTGTAATCATAATAGTCTACTTTAGAATTTTCAGCTAGTGTTCATGCATATTCAAAACAATCCACGGACTAGGCAATTAGACGAAAAAAAATCCAGCAATGGAATAAAGAACATCTGGTTGGCAAATGTTGGAAGACAAGAGATTATAAAGAGATTCGTGTCAAATTTGCCACTATCCTTCTTATTGTCATGAGAAGAATTTATACAATTTGCATTACTCGAAATTTCAACCTTATTTGTAACAGTAGTGACCTCAGTTATTATTTCAACCCAAACACCCTCGTGCCTTTGGAAAATACATCTCAATGAGACTCTGAGAAAACAACGTATCAAAACATAATCAAGAGGCAGATGTTCTTTCTGCACCAAATGGTTGCTTAGGAGAAAAAGTGAAAAAGCTGAGGCAGAGAATCCAATGACACAATATTGCCTTAGGATTTTGATGAGGGGTACACGAAAACTGTCTTCGAGGGAAATTGAGACATTAAATTTAATCTTCGGTGGTGGCTTCAATATCAAATGCATTATGAAAATCAATTGGCTTTTTTTGTATGTTTAACAAATTTACTTTTGAAATCAACACATTAACATTTTTTTCATAATCAGTATAAATTCATTATTAGGTTTACTATCCTTGAATTCATTTAATTTGTAATGGTCTCAGAAATTTCATGGCAACAACTTTGATTCTGTGGTTCAGTCACTTAACAATCATCATCATCTAACGGGAGGTTCAAAATATACCTCCGTGGCTCTCCAGATCCTTCTATCCTGTGCCATTCTGTACAACTGAACCATACTTCTTCCAACAGAAATCTCTTTAATGTTGTCGATATATCTACTTTTCGGTCTTCCTCTCCCTCTCGTGCCATAAACCATTCCAAGTAATCAATCACTGGTTATGTCCTTTTCCCTTAGTATGTGTCCAATAAAAGCCATTTTTCTACGATTTATAGTTGTTAGTAGCCTCTCGTTTACATCCATCTTTCTCAGTATCCATTCATTAGTTTTCTTTTCAGTTCACTTAACAATATGATGTGAAAATTCATTTGTCAAACGGAAAATTTTATCTGCTGAATCTGGTAAAGACCAACATTTTCCCAGGAAATTCTTTTTTAACTTGATGTTACAAATACTTTCATGTCATTTTTTTAACATTTTGCAAGTTTTATCATGTGGCAAATATAAAAATTAACACATATTTTCTAATCAACCCGAACTGGAAAAGGAATAAAACATTACGTTTTCAACCATACAGCAAAGATTTTTGGACATTCAAATTTTTTGTTGCGCACCATAAAAATGACAACATGTATATTTCAACCAATTTCTCTAAGAATGTTAGTGAATTATTCAATTAGCTGTCATAGAATAGACTCATTTAATGGACTTGTCAAGAAACATCTAATTGTTATATACTATAGCTTCTTTCTTAATTATAATAACACTTATGAACAGGATGCGAGCTACTATTT
Source organism: Morbakka virulenta (assembly GCA_003991215.1). Taxonomy (NCBI): domain Eukaryota; kingdom Metazoa; phylum Cnidaria; class Cubozoa; order Carybdeida; family Carukiidae; genus Morbakka; species Morbakka virulenta. The sequence continues at coordinate 3,013,813 of RDPX01000036.1, read as the reverse complement.
TTTCATACAGAAAGAGCTTTTTAACAGGAGCCAGAAATATATTTGGTCTCTGTTTTTTGCATTCCACCAGTATAGACATTATGTAATTTTTTTTCGGAGTAGTAGTATATACTCTTGACAACCTTTCTAACAAGGGAACAACAAGTGCCCTTTTTAGAAAGGTTTCCGGCCTAAACTCTCACCTCCATCTCTTTTGGTCAACCTGCTGCACATTTTCTATAAGGGAATCGGGTAGAATGGTGTTCCCCTCTTGTTTTTTGTGAATGTGGCATTGCGGTATTCCCACTGGAAGATCTAACTTGACAGCAATTGTGATCTGTAAGAAATGTAGAGAACTAAAGAGGTTTTTGTGTCTGACCCCTCTTTGGTATGCTAGGTAAACCCAATCGTGCCTGTCTCTTTGTGTGGCAAATGTCATGTTGAAATAACCAGCAATTATCAACAGGTGGGCAAACTGACCGGCATGCACAAGCATTCATACACATACCTGAGTTATAATATAGATGATTTAATTATATACCGCTTAATTTTGATGGGCTTAAATATAAATGCATGCTTATTTGTTTAAAAAAGTAGCTGATACTGGGAAAAGGCAGACACCTTTTCTCACTAAATGAATTTTCCAACTTAAATTTAATTCTAATTAGCAAACAACGAAGAATAATTTATGAGCAATATATTTAAACAAAAATTTTTACTTCTTTTCAGACAGTATTCAGACAATTTTAACTATGCTTGTCGTGATATTTCCAGAACTTTGGGTTCAATCCATTTATTACCTCTACAATGACCACTCTTCAACAATGACAAATTAGGTGATTGATACGAAGCTTTTGATTATTTTATCAATTTGAAATGGAGCTCAGACAGATCCTACAACTAAAAGGAAACATGGAAAATTACAAGGGAAAAACAAATGGCTGGGATAAATATTTCAAATAACCATTGTCTTTATAATGCTCTAACAATTTAGAAGACACAAAATTTCATGAAAGCAGAATGTTTTTTTGTTTTTCATAACTCCTTTGAGTCCAAGGCCAAGCAGGTAAGTTCTCTTTTGTTAAATTTCTCAAACACAATTTAAAATATATTGGCATTTGTATCTGGTTCTATTCAGAAAAAACCCCAACAAATGAACTCTGCTAGCTATCGTTATGACAAGCTATTGTGTAAGAATCTATCTTACAATACTGAATGAAAATTATAAGATGTTTTTGAATTACTGATGAGAAACCCATTCTCTTATGTACATTTATGAAACCCCATATAAAAAGGATTTTTGAAAAAATATCATTTTCTTTCACAACAGAGAAGTGCTTACATATTTCAAAGAAACGTATAAAGATTTTCTATCATGTCAGAGCGATAAAAAAATATTTTTAAACAATAGTTTTCTGCTGCAGGAGGAAAATGTCTAGCTTTTCCAAAAAAAACCTCTTGTAAAGCAAACTTTACTAGAAGACAATTTTAGTTAGCTTATATAGGTAAAATGTTAAACTGGTCGGTAACGCATATTTTCTGAAAAAAAATATTCAAAGCAAAAGTAACTTAAGAGGTTAGTCGGATGTTTAGAGAAAGCTCTTTTGAAATAATTCAATATCAGGTATTATAAGAAACCTCTCACCCCATGGACAAACACTACGGGAGAAATAAAGCAATAATTTAAAGTGATTGATTTATCTGATTTCAAAGGATAATTAAGATGAGCTAATTGACATTAAAATCTCAAAACAATGTCTCTTTCAACATTGCCTTGAGTGAAGACAAATTCTGGAAATGAAAAACTGTTGAAGAAAATGCATCTTTCAATAACCCCTTTAATAAAGGAGCTCAGAGGCATCCTTTATCCAATAACTTGATTATTTATTCAAGCGCTATTAAATAAAACCCTCTTGTGGAAAAAGGGAGTGCGACATTTGAAAATAAGGGAATACTACTAGCTTATTGAAATTTTGGTTCACTGCACTTAGGATTACCGTACATATTGATTTTGCTGGTAGTCTATAATGATTAAGTAAAATTTGGAGTTTTGAAAAGATGGCTAGTGGCTTAAAATAGTTTCTTGGAAGTTTGTATTTACAGGATGCTGTTACATTCCAGTTCAACAACAAGATGGAGAGGAGGAGCCTAAATCTACTAAATTGACCTTGGTGGAGCCTGTTACTAGGACTGTAATTTATACATGTGGAACAGAACATTATGCTTCCATAATGTAGTAAAATAAAGATCATTGAAAAAAATATTAATGCTGTAACAGAGCACAGAGGTCTTTCAAAAATTGGTGTCCTGCGTAAAATAGCTCATTAGTTTAGTATTGGCTTAAATTTTGTATTTTATATCTCTAAAAATCCACCCTTTGTAGTTACATTACGTACTGTTGTCATGTTTAAACAGGCCCTTCCACGATCCATCTTGATGGAGCTAAAGGCCAAGTTTGTAACTTGATGGGTGCAAATCTTGCTGCTACTCATCAAGCATTGTCTAATTGACAAACTTTTCTCTGAGTGTGTGTGTGTGTGTATTGGGGGGGGGGGGGTATTCTGACGGCTAGGTTGTTGAACATCTTGGTTTCTGGGTGGTTTCCGTTTACAACTAAAATTTTTAAAGTCTAAGATTTAACTCTTCTGACTTGGCTTAACTATGTTTTTCTCTTTCCTTTACAGTTCCATACACTTAGTAGCTTGGTGCCTTGTATGATTCGTAACTATTAAAATAAGTATTAGAGAATAAAATTAGTATTTGTTTCCAAAACGCAATTGTAGCAACCAAAGAAGGAGCCTTGTATTGACCAGTAGCTACTATCCATTCAATCGGCATATTGTATTGCACAAGAACAAGTTTCTTGATACTGCAGTTTTGTAAAAAAAAATAAGGTTAGCAAACTCCAGTATCATTGCTCAACAGAATAACCGACGATATTAAAGATCGTAACAGGTAAAGAAAACGCAACGTACCTCCAGGAGCCCTTATTTTAAGCTGTAAAAGTTATGTCAGTTTAGGTTCTTACTGGACGTAATTTTCCTTTAGTTTGAAAGAATGATAGATATTTCAAGCCCTAAGCATAATCCAAGTTCCACAGAAAATCATTCTTGATGTTTGTTTTTTGACTTCTATTTTCCACACTTCAGGTCTGCAGAGTATTATAAGTCTGATAGTAGACTATTTTCAGGCCATGGAAGAAACTTTTCAGTTTGAGGATAATTCAAAAAAAAATATTATGAGATTGTTTGCGATAGACCTTCAGATCAGGCGCAAGGTTGCTACACCTCGGTTAACTCTTACCTGGGACCAGGTATACAGTTCTCTCAGTCCATCATAGTTGTTATCATTTTATCAGTGTTTTCCAGGTTGGCATCAGTCTTTGCAATGTTCAAACAGGTCGCTTTTTACCTGGCATTCGCTATCCAATTAATGACTGCCGTAGTACTAAAGTCATTTCAAAGATGTCTTCTACCCTAAACAGCTAACTAGTCATCAGTATGCAATTCAGTTTGTGGGATGAGAAAGCCTCTGCTGACCCTTCGCCTTGAGAGTCCGTCTTTTCTGTATTAGACAATCAACAATCTTAGACCCTTGCAAAATTTCCTCTTTGACTTGTTAATTATTGTCTAAAAATCCTGGTTTTACCATACCAACTTGATGCAGGATGACTCAAGCAGACAAATAGAACGGAAGGTCCTTTCTCTATTATGGTGAGTGGAAAACGAAATTAACCACAAAAAATGTGGTCAAACATCTTCAGGAAGCTTTCTCTCAAACAGGAGAACGAAATGGAAATTATGCGAAGTAAAGAACATTTATTACACTCTTTGCCTTAATAAATGTTCACTTTCGTACAGAAGCATCACCAATTATATTTTTACATGGATTGTGTTCGTGAAGCATGAAACGTGATGGTATTCTGCAATTTCCCATTTTTGCTCTGTCCATTCTCCAACCATTATACTCTGTGAAGTCCGTTTGAAGAAAGCTTAAATAAAAATTTTGCTAAAGTTAAAATCTCTTGTTGCAAGGTCCAGATTTCTTGCAATTTTTACTATAAGTGGGTGCAAAAATCCATGCTAATTATTGCCTTTAAATTTGATACCAGGGGGAATGATCCATTTCTCCTTTTGAAGCATATTTTAAGAAATGTCCCCTCCGTAAAAATCATTTTGTATTAAAAAAAAATTATGAGGGGTCGACTTACACCTAATATATTACCTCTAAAACCATGAAAGCATACTTAATCAGTGCTCATATCAATAGGGCAAGTCAAGGCATCAATGCAACATCTTTCTTGATCTTGGTTTTGTTATATATATATATATATATATATATATATATACGCAATGTTTAGTGGGCTAGTCCAATTGTAGTAGTTCCAAAACCAGATGAAAACATTACGTCATTGCGCAAATGTATAAATAAATAACAGGTTTAACTGGCTTACAAGATATGAAGAAAAGGAGAGTTGTAACTTCTTCAGGTAGTCAGTCCGGTTGGAACAAAAGTCAACAAGGTCATGTGATGACCTTGATCACAAAGTCGTCAATGAGGTATGTTAGCAGTACGATATTTGTCCAGAGGTTATTATTATAAATGGAGTCTAATACTGTCTCAATAACTTAGCGACAATCCGAAGCGACAATACGAATAAAATTGGTAACAAGTTATCTGAAGGTATGTTTGTGACAGACACAATTTAAAAAGCGTATTTTTAGACTCAAGTTTTTGAACTCTTGGCGATTGAAAGATACTGTAGATCATAAATGAAAAGACCATAAAGATAAGTTGCAGAGTCTAGATGTGGAAAGCATTTTTTACATAACATTTTTTTCCGGATCTGTAGAATTCTCAACCTTGTTGGCAGAAAACTTACGATTTGTAAATCTATGTAATGAAATAATGAGCAAAATTAATCAAACATCGAATGAAGTCAGACTGTTCCGGTCTCTCAGGACTACAGTAGGATTAGTACATTCCAGCAAGCGATCATATTCATCTTAAATACTCCTCAAGAAATAACTATTGTTTCATTCTAATATTACATAGCAATTACCTAGCTTCTGACAGATTTCTAAGTTTTATTACACCACAGTAACTAAACAAAGATTTTCTGACATTTGCCATGCCAATTACTGGGAGTGTAATTTCCCACGGGGTCCTCTCTACTTCTTTGATACTTATGAAAGAAATTAATATGTTTTATTCCAAAGCAATAAATTACCATCCATTCTTTTATCTGGAATATTCAAGGCATTTCACAAATGGTAAGTTAGTATATCAGTAATTGACACAACGAACAAAAGAGACGTCCAATCTCTGGAACTTCCTTATTGTTTCTCTGTGAAGACCAACAGCTGGATACCTAGTTTAAAAGCACAAAAAAATAACTTTAAGCTAGCAAATCGAAAAATACAATACCCTGGGCGTCCAAGAAGGCAACCTCCACGTCGCGACGCCTAGATGCTGACTAGCCAGGTTTTCCTGACTGATTAGGAATAGCATTCGTTTCAAGCTGTTCGAATCTGGTTCGTCGTCAATTTGGAGAAATTTTTTTTGAACTTATGCCGCCCCCGGTGGTTAAGTGAAGGTTTATTGTTTCTGGCTTCCCTCCAAATCCATCTGCCTTGCTTGTGGGTTGCTGGAGCATTTCAATGTCGTCATTGCTGGTGTGTTTTGATGGCACCCAGGAGTATTCCTGGGTAACCTCGTGTGGCAGGATAACAACTGTTGGCTCTATCTCACCAACGAAAAACCAACCAGAAAATGTACGTCTTCGACGCCCTTGTAGTTGGTAGAGATATTCTGGGGCAGCCTACTCACTTGGTCACAGATATCTATACTAGGGGGCGGCGAGTTGCTGTGGGATATAGATATTCACTTGTTTGGCGGTGAAGGGAAGTTTGTTTCCCGTTTCATGAGGCCGGGTCAACATCACCAGGGCGGTCTTCCACTCTCCCTCCAGCAGCTTACAAAACAACAATACCCTCCTATCATGCTAGTTTGCTTCTATAAATACTCCACCTCCAAACCAGCAACAACAAAAAAGAAGCCGTAGTCATTTTTTAACCACGAACTAATGAACAAATTATAACATAATAGTGCTGATACCCGAATATCCCAGGGGAGATTATTTACTTTAAATGTGTTGTGAGATATCTTAACAGTTCCCAGACTTAACGCCAGTCCCACCACTCAACTTCCCAAATATATTTCCCGTCTTGCCTCCTTCCCCCCAATATTTATTCCCATGTATTTCTATTTTGCTGTATTTTACGACACTTACCTAAAAAAAGTATTTTTTCCATTTTTGTGACATGTCTTCTGTCTCCGAATAAATTAATTTCTGAACATAACATGGTATAATGCCTCGTCATTGAACTTTCCACTAGCTGACCACAATTGTACTTACTTACTCATTGAAATACGATAGCATAGCACCACGTTATATATATGAAAATATGTAACCTTTTAACATGCTGTCATGGTAAATTGTGCTTAACGCATCGCCATTTCTGGATTGAAATAATTTTGGTTTTGAATAAACCACCTGCAGCTCTAAAGACTCTTTAAGTCACAAGAAAAAGTTGCTGAAATGCACTGGAGCATCTAAACTCTGTGATGAGGGGCAAGGGTTACACTAGAAACTAAACCTGTAGCAAAATAACGTCCTTTGTGTAAAGCTGTAAAGAGGTCCAGCTGAAAAACACTCTTAATAACTCACTACTTTAGAAAATCAACAAAAAAAAACCCCAACAAATAAATGGATTTGCAGTCTCCACATGCAAGAAAAAATACTGGTCTGCAGCGAAGGCAAAATTGAACAGAGAGGCAAAGGAAAGGAACCATGCCATAAAACCTGGTTTTAATTCTACCACACGCGCACTCAAACATCAAATTCATCCAAAAAAATATTTATTCCATTTCAACTATGTACACCCCAAAAATTTCAATACATCCGTGTTATTTTTGAGACACTACAATTTCAGGAAATACTTATTACTATTAACACAAAAGCGAGTTATTTGGTCTTGTGCAAGTACATTTCAGATTATAGTGAACCTAACTAAAATATGAACAATATGTGATAGATTTGGCTAGTGATTGAAATATACCACTTTAGAGATCTTTCACAAGTCCCATTGCACCGAGGGTTAATTGTATTTTTATTTTATCCTGAGAGATCCGAGAGTGGGATTTGCAATACATTTCATGTCCTCTTACTACAAATTTGTGTCAATTCATGTTGAATTCATAAAAGGAAAAATAGTTTTTTTGATGGTAGGGAGTGGCCAGACGTCACAGTAAAATAAGGTAAGGTGGCGAGTGTTATTACTATTATTACTGAGTGGCAGAGTAATACGAGCCCACAAAGGACTCGGAGGTAGAAACCCAAGCAAACCCATCCAACTCCCAGCCCGATAAGGGTAAGCTTGGTGCATGCATCACATCCAAGTGTGTGCGATATTGATGTAAATTGAAATAGAATATGACCTTGCAGATGGGGCCTGTTTAGGATTCCCAGTTTAGGTGACCCATTCTGCTTAAAATGGTCTCCGTAGCGAGGCTTCACCCAAGATCCCAGCCCAGGACTAAGTAACAAGTGTGAACTCGGTACTTAGCCCTTTAGATCTTGAGATCCACGCTCACGACACTTAGATATGATGCTCCCCCACTACTCCCGCCCGTTAAACAGAAATGCGTGATGTGTCAGCCCTTTCGGGACATGCACAACTGGTTAAGGTCGGGCAACTTATTATTATTATTATTATTATTATTATGCTGTGATAATTACATACGATGACCGTTGTTGTTTGTGGTAAGCTGTCACAAACATACAAAATAAGCTTTTTTAAAAAAAAATACACAAAACTAAAAATTTGACCATTTCCACATGATAGTATTTTGAAACTGGATAATTATAAAAATTTCACTTTGTGGAATTCTGCAAATTAAGTACGCGGGAGTTAAACAATCATTGTAACCTTCAAGGGTCCTTCAAGAAAATCGGCAACGTTAGCTTCTTCTCGATGAACGCAATCCATGCAAAACAAATAAAATTAATTCTGAGACATGACACAATTTGTAAAAGCAAGGTTGCACGAATTTCTTCCTGCGAAAATTAATGACAGAAAATAATCCCTTGTGCAACAAAATGCTCTGCAACAAAACATTTAAAATTACTCATGTGAACGATATCTCATTTCTGAAAATGTAAGTTACAAAGATGTTTATTTTCATACATATATATACACGACTTCAAAACCCAATGTACAACTAATCTTTTTAAGCAATGAATCAAAACAAACAATACTCATCTCTAACGTATTTGTGTAAACAAACAACGAAAATAAATGCATCCTTGTTTATTGCGTGTAATTTCTCTAAAGGAAAAACAGAAAAGAAAGTAACCATGAAGGCTTGCCACAACTGATCAAGAAAACGAATAAACCACACAACATTTATTTAGCTGTGCCGCTGTGTGGGTTGCCTAACCCACCCAATAATGCCATACCCTCGCTAAATATTTATATTATTGTCTTTGACACATTTATAAACTTAAGGATTGCCGAATTTAACATGTACCTTTAATAATAACAATGGCAGCTTTCAGTTGAACAGGAAAAAGCTACTTTTAAAAGCAATTACAAAATTCTCAATGGAATTCGAACAATAATTATTCCTTGATTGCAGTTTTAGAGTTATACCTTTTGTACTGGACAGGGCAAGCCTAGTCAACAAGCAGCAAATTTGAATAGGAATAAGTACAGTTGGTGTACCCTTTCAAATTCTCCCTTTTTAAGTATTTCTTAAACAACAAAGCTTGAGCTTCTGTAACCAAAGTGTAGGCGTCATTGAAACGTCAGAGTACCGGTGCCCCTAAACTTGAGAGCTTAAAATCATTATCCAAATCGAAACTGACTACTTTCTTGTACTATAAATAATGAACTAGGGGTAAGAAAATGTTTAGCTATTTTATGTCCAGTACAAAACGTGGCTTTCATACGAATGACTTTATTTTTGACTTTAGCAAAAAATACTTTAGTACCGGTACTAAAAGTTGTTCACCATTTAATCCTATACCACATAAACATATATTTCTGACCTCTGGAAATCTGACCGAAATAAGAATATCAAAGGGTATATGAAGGCGACTGAATAAGGTATACCTGTCAACTTCCTGCATAAATAAAATTTAAAGGAAAAGTCACTACTGTCTCCATTCATTCTGCTTGTCGAAAAAGATCAGGAAACAAAAACACTACTTATCATTAGTATAAATAATTACACGAAGTACTTTTGAAGTTCTGCATTAAATCCGGCAGTAAAGTTGCTTAGCAATTTAAGGATGCAGGTCATTAACTGGTTGCCTATGAAAAATTAGTGTACTCTACTAATATTAACAGTTTCACATTCTGGTGGATGCAGAATTTCAATAAATAAACAATGCTAAATCTGAATAAAATTAATCCACCAAGAGTATGTTAAAAGTATTTACTGTTGGGTGAAAGCAATTGAATTGCATGACAACACATGCTTTGTTCATATTTCGGGTATCATTTACATGTTATGGGCACTGCTGCCTGAGGAACCCAAAGCTATCATTTTTTTTTATCTCGTGGTTTAGTATGACTAATGGGTCATTCGGGAGTAATGTACTGCCATCAGCTAAATCAAAGTGATACTAAAAAATAGCTTGACAGAGGCAGTTTTCGAAAACCAAATATTGTTCTCATATTCCAATGGTGGGTGGATGGATTGCAGTTCTGCCGGCAAAAATTGCAAGTTGTTATTGTTACCAACCAAACCCAACAGAACGTAGGCTGAGGTACATCAGGTTTTCCAGTGCATCACAATCAACCTTGAGAATGCATATTGTGCAATGCCAGGTATGCCTTACTCAGGCAGAACTTTTAACGCACTATTGTTCCCACACAGTGTACCATTTTCCTACTTCTTCCAATGTTTTGTTAAAAACCACTCTGTCATGAAGTGCCAACAGTGATCACACTAAATATTAAAACAGCCTTGGCAAAACTGGAATGTTGTCACCTTCTACACCAATAAGTTAGTTCTGTTCACCAAGCATTGGCAAATTTGCAATTTCTTTTCACAACAGGTTGCAGAAGGGCTACTTTAGATGTTAATTTCGTTCAACGTGATTTATTGTTTACATCTACACATTCTTCCTTGGTTAACAATTTCTATAAAGGCACGTCGAAACTGTGTGTTCATAAAGGCGTAAATAATTGGGTTGCAAACAGAATTCAAACATGCAAATATAATTCCAAATGATACCTGGTCGAAGTCCGGTGAAGCAATACCAAACGCGTACAATATACTACCGATTGCCAATGGTGTCCAGCATATAAAAAAGGCGGCTACTACAACGAATATCATTCTGGTAGTTTTTGCTTCTTTTGACATCGCACGTAAACTTGGTTTTACTTTTCTCAGAGTGTTTGCTAGTGTGGCAAGTTTACTGGAACTCCTGTTTGCTCTTGTAATATCATGATTGATATTCAAATCAGAATCCCTGTAACCACTGAATTTCGTTGACGAACGATCGCACGACGTTTCGTTTTCATACACAGATACATTATTAACATACAGTTTATTCCGGTACACTTCAAGTCCCTGTACGTCGACATTGTTCACAGAAATAGCACTTGCATCGCTCGCTGGACGAGCAAGATGTATACTGCTGGATCTACGAAACATAACAGGTTCTTCTGTGGGGTACTGACCAAAATTTTCATTCGACTGACTCCTGTGGATCTTCCCATTACTAGCCAAAACGGATCCGTTTCCTTGCTGCTCAATATCTCTGCCTGGGCCAGGCTTCTCGGTCCTTAACATGCCCTTATCTTCATTCTTATTTTCTGTTTTATTCATTAATTTTCCTGGCTGGTTGTTTTGTACAGAAGATTTTGCTCTAAGACGCAATGAGCCTGCTTCAGAAGAAGAGTATTCATCATAGTCCTGACATTTGACACCCAGTTTTTTCTTCATCTCACGTTTATGCTTTTTCAAAATGAGAAAAATCTTTGCGTACAGAGCTATTTGAATGAAAAAGGGGATAAAGTATGCGACCAAAATAATAAATGTTGCATAGCTGACATGTTTCCTTCCATCGATTGTGCAAAAGTTATCGCCTGATCGAATTCTGCTCCAACCAAGTAATGGCGGGGCTGCAACGACAGCCCCATAGATCCATATGATTCCAATAGAGCAGAATATTCTACGTACGTTAAATATCGAAGAGTATTTTTGGGGTCGTCCAACAGCAAAGTATCGATTCACAGTAATTAAAACAAGAGTGGATATCGAAATAACACAAAAGTAAGTTGTAAGGAATCCGGATACCTGACACAAACTGTTTCCAAGGATCCAACTATTGGCGATCGTCGTAATTAAAAGACACGGTACGACAGTGGTGCAAAATAGGAAGTCTGAAATTGCTAGACTAAAAACAAGGTAGTTTGGTAAAGTACGCAGCTTTTGCTTTTTCCACACTGCCATGCATACAAGTCCATTGCCTGTTACTCCCAACAGCATAAAAAGAATATAACAAATTGCTTTCACTACAGCTATTGATGAATTCTCCTCCATTCCGGCATGAAATAAAAAATGCTAACAATGTATAAATGCTTTTGATGGTTTCATGTTTCCATCTGATTAGAAGGGCTCTCGATGTATAAAACAATGTTTAAGGTACATATAGCCTTTATCGAACTAAAGTAACGTTACAATAAAAACCCCTGTTGACTGTCTCGAAATTGTGAAATTGTTGTTCTGAAAATTGGACAGTGATGCATTCGTTACGGCTCACTTGCATTGCGGCAGCAGACTTGTAAATTGCTGACCAACGTCCATCAATCATCGCCAGCTGACGTCAGTGCTATCTGTCCACAGGAAATGAACGAAAATGAAGTTTTGAGAAAAATTTCAACTCCCTCTGGCTTAGTCAGACTTGTCAAAATGAGTATTTGCGTTAATACCGACACAATGATTTGCATGTTATGCTGAAAAATATCAGTTCAGCTCTCAAAATATGTACTGTCACTCTGAAGACCTAATTCAGTGAACAATGGGATCTGTGGATGTAAGAGCTTTATCATGTCATGAGTCGTAAGCTTTTTCCCAGCTACGCTTCGAGAGAACTTCCCCCATCGTCAGGCCAAGTATCTCTCGAAACGTAGCTGGAAACACTTACGACTCATGACATGATAAAGCTATTTTATCTATGGCTTCTTCTGAGTCCATAAAGTTCAGAATTTTCAAGATTAATGGGATCTATCTTGGCTGCAGACAAATTTGACATACACCTGACAAAAATGTCTACTGTAATAATGATACATTTTATGAACAGTTCTCTTCTCTAATATTTTTTTTCACCAAACAACACTTGGTTATTATTGTATGTAGTATGAAGACATTTCGGTGAGCGGACTGTTTTAATTGCTTAGTTTACCACTATCTGTCACACCATTGTAAACGATTAATTTTCGTAATATTCTTTTATTATGTCCGTTACTGTGCCTCCAAATGTCAATCATTTTCTCAACCAAACAGCACAGAAGTAATATCTGGTAAATAACAAGCAGTTAAGATTTGAAAAAAAAATTATTGTAGGTATGAAAAGACAATTATTATTATTACTATTATTATTATTATTATTATTATTATTATTATTTTATTATTATTATCGAGTGGTTACACACCATCTAGTGATGGATGGGTGAAAAACCCACATTCAGCGCCCAACAACAAGCCAGGAAAGTTGAATGCAGGCACATGTACTGTAGCCACAAGAGTGAGATAAAATAACCAAATAAAAATGGAAACATCACTTCAACCTTGCAATTGGCGCTTCACAACCAGTGAGGAAAGGCACATTGCCCAAGCGGTTGTTGTTGTATGACAACAACTCATGACTACAGCACTCCCCACTCCTAGTCTGATAGCTGACAATACATGGAGAGATGTCTTAGTACTAGCACTAAGTCTGGTATTGCAGCATTGAATACAGACTGGATACTTGTTATTGCCCTGTTTGGTGACAAAAACAACAACGCACAGGCAAAAAGAGCCATGTTGTTATGTATGCCAAAGGGCATTTATTATTATTACTATCGAGTGGTTACACACCATCTAGTGATGGATGGGTGAAAAACCCACATTCAGCGCCCAACAACAAGCCAGGAAAGTTGAATGCAGGCACATGTACTGTAGCCACAAGAGTGAGATAAAATAACCAAATAAAAATTAATAAAAAATAAATTATTACTATTATTATTATTATTATTATTATTATTATTATTATTATTATTATTATTATTATTATAAAAAACTTGTTATGTAGTTTTGGGAATACTTATGACCCAAAACAATCTTTTTCGCTTTCTGAAAAAACCTTGGTAGAAACACTCAACAAAAATGTTACATAACAATAATTAAAAATAATTCAATATTGGAACCTTTTGAATTGACGATTTTAATTAAAACCAAATAATTGTTATCAAGGAAAGGACGGGGAATATATTTTTATTCCTCTTATTTGTTCTGAAAGTACTCTAAGCTGGTACGTCGTTCCCAAAAAGGACCACAACTTTAATATTTAAGAAACATACAAGGCATTGAGATACCGAGACAGAGACAGACAGAGGCAGAGACAGAGAGCAGTGTGTAAGAGATAACGTGCGTGTGTGTAAGGTCTGAGACCCGGTGAAGGCAAGAGTAAGACTTAATGATCGATGACCTTCAGTTAAGTTTGCTGAAGTTTCGAACCACGAAGTGTGTGGGATTGTGAAGGAAAGGGGGACAGAATAATTAGCGACCCCTTTCATCGGCTGAGACATAGCAAGTGTATTTTTAAAAACACTACTTCTCACTTACGACTCGTGTCTAAGGCTAAAAATTTTCACCAGAAAAACTGAAAATAAATGTAGTTGTTCAAAACCATTGGCGAGACAGAGACCATAAGAAGACAGACAAGCCCTTAGGAAACGAGAGTGGTAATTAAAGGTATTGGTAAAAAAGATCACTGGTTTGGGTCATCTTACTCAAAAGGTCGAACTGCCTGGGACATTTGATTTTCATGAGATTTCATTGACAAAACATAACAGGAGGATGATGGATGATAGAAAAATGAGTATAACAGAAGCAAAGACATGTGTTTATCGAAGATATATACAGTTAGATGTCAAAGGAGACAGATGTTTAATATAAACAAGGGACATTTCTTGTCCCAATTGTTTTACTTTTCGTTCATCTTGAGGGAGTTAGGATGACCTGAAGATCTCGTTTGTCTTATTTTTTTAAATGTTTTATTATATTACCATAGTTACTTTATACTGGCTCAATCGTTCCATACAAATTTACCGCGTTTATTCCTACGCAAACTTTTACGTAGGCGAGGAATATCAGAATTTTTATTTTGAATAATATGTAAATTATGTATGTATATATATATATATATATATATATATATATATATATATACAGACAGTAGATAGACCGATAGATAGAAGNATTATGTATATATATATATATATATACAGACAGTAGATAGACCGATAGATAGAAGGACAGATATATATATGATACATTTGTGGGGGGCAATTGAGTAATAAAGAGCTCTCCTCTATCCTTGGAAAACGAGTAAACAAAAGAGTGAATAATTAGGAAAGTATTCAAAACAATTTAATGAGTGAAAATCAGTGCTGAAAAAATGCTCTGATTACATAATAAGCAAAAATGCCCAACATCATGTAAGTGTTCTTACAAAAGTTCTCTGTGAAAGCCAAACAATGATTGAATAAGTTCTCGACATATTTTCTTTGAATGCGCTCAACATGACAATCCAAACCCAATGCCCTCCATCACAGGATGCCACAAATAAAGAACTACTTTTCTTAACAACCACTAAATTTCATTGATACTTGATAAGGACCCATTGCACAAATTGTGAAAATGCACTGAAGAGAAGGAGTGAATGTTTGGTACCATGTTTGTTAACTTTGGCCTGGGCCTTCCTCGTTCTGCAATGCTGAAGCCGTTGTCTTACTTACTGATGGTGTGCAATACGGCTCGAACACGGCACGAACAGCTCATTCCACTAAATCAGAAACTGAAAAGAGAATAAATTTTTCCAGAGCTAACACACTTGCTAAGAAAATATTTCACTGCAATATTACTCGGAAGCCACATGGAACGTCTTTTCGACTAGCGTGCATCCTTGGCGGTAGAGTCGGTGTCCACCATCTGAAACAAAAGTGCAGTGGGTAGGCAGGTCAGAATATTAGGGTAAGAGGTCTTGGAATCTCTTTTCGAAGCTGTTTGCGTGTTCTTGTGAGGCGCGAGTAATACTGCGAAGTGCTTCATCGCCGACATCGCATTGCACCGCTAAAGCAAAAACATTGCCGAAAAATCCTGACAGTTTATATTCTTCATCACCAGCCTGAGATGCCGGACAACACCAAAATGTTTTATTCTGGTTTTGAGTCGACTCTTCTTATTTCCTTTATGGCCATCTGCAAGGCATTTATCACCCAGAATATGTCTTCCATTGCACCGTAAAGTACAGAAATACAGTGAAGGCAGTAAGTAACCTTTGCCCAAGCCACTGATCTGAATGTGAAGTAATCAAATCTGGCGATTTTCACCACACTCCTGTCGCAACAATTTGAAAATGCGTTGTGCCTTTGCGCAGGCTTCTCTGATGTTAACAATTTTGATGACAGTTGACACACTCGCATTTATTTCTGGTGAAAATGGTTTTCAAGTGAGATTTTCACAATAAAAAAAACCAGTGAAGGTGTCCATACATTCCGTTTCACAGTCACATGCGGCACTTTGTCCATTACAGGCGATTAACACGTGACACAAAGTTGTGGCAAGCAATGCAAACATTCTGCTGATGCTGATTGTTTTTCTTTTGCATGCATGATATTTGAATTCCTGGAAATTCTTTAATTGTTTTCTCAAATGCTCACCATGTTTTTGCTTTAAAATATGTCTCAAATCTGCCCTGTTTAATAATTTTTGCTCATGCAGTAAACACATTGGCAAGCGCTCATCTTGGGATGCGCCGAAAAATACAAAATTGAGATTATGATATGAATTTTGACCATTCTTTTTGTTCGTCAACAGCAACCCCACCTGGTGAAATTTCAGTACTAATCATTTCCTAATATGTACGTTATAAGATTGCACATAGTGTCGATTCAGAATTAAATTAAGTTATTTCCGGCCCAGATTTTTGTACCCGGGAGTAATGAGCTGAGAAAGTAGTGAGTCACGGGAAAAACGTGAGGGCGGTTGGATTGGGGAATACCCCAATCCAACCGCCCTCAGGGGTGTTAGGTATCCCATAACTACTTAATGTTTACATTTTCTCCCATTGCGTTCTTTGTGAGAACCCGCTACAAACATCGGCTTCTTGTTTCTCGTCAAAGAATGCAACAGTGATCTGCCTTTTTCACAATCATCTGCAGTATATTGTATGAAATTTGGGTCGCGCTTGTCTGAAGCTGGCCTGGTCAGATTACAGGTTTTCTCCGACAGTTGTTTAATTAGAGACCAATATCAATTGGTCAAATAAGTTGTACAGAATAAACGACAAGGACAGTAACCGGTAACTTCTGTGGCACAAGAAAAGTGTTTTCCACTTCAGGAATAAGCATGGCAACAAAAAAACTGCAAGTCACCTTGAGCAACAAAGAAATGGAAAACTAACGCCAGCCAGCATACTGTGTAGCCACACTCGACCGGCTTCTTTCATTCGAAGAACACGTATTGAAGTTGAAACAAAAAGTCTTTTCCATAAACAACCTCCTTAGCAACCATGTAATATCCAATTTGGGAACAGAGTCAGAGACGTTATGACAGACTGCAAGAGCACTGTGCTACTCCACCGCAGAGTACTCTGCTTCAGTATCGCCAACAATTTGCCATGCACTAAATAGACTCAAGAGGTGAACAGGTCATGTCGATTAATACTGGAACACTAAAAATAGACTCTTTTACCATCCTTATATAGATTGGTCAGTATTGCACCATTTCATAACCGACGGGGGATCCCTGAAAAATACTGCAAACTTCGTGGAAATCAGTGACCCGATACACCCATTTTACGGCCACCAGGAAGTAAGTCTGTCAAACATAGGAAAAGTTTTGCAAAAGTGGGGGAGATAGCTATTTCAAGCAGGAGAGTACAAGCTTAAAAAGTTGCGTGAAATTGGTCTTCTTCTTCTCTCTTCATTTTCAAGGCTGGAAGATCTAGTGGATTTCCTTTCAATTTTATTTAAAAAACTGTTCTTACTGCATAACTACAATTTTGCACCAGTTCATTCCTTGATACTGAACATCCACATAGCTTTAGGTATAATACCTCTTTGTCTTTCCTCATTTAGCTGTACCTCTAATAATAAGTTGGATATGCTACTCCTCCTTGTTAGGTGACCAAATTATCTTAGTTTTCTTATTCTTGTTATGTTCTTATAGTAGTGTTTACGCTGTACAGTATAGATTATTCAAGTTTCTAGAATGTCGTAGGATATAATGAAAACTTGCAGGTTCTAGAAATTGAAAAATTATAGAATATTCTAAAACTAATACGAGACTGTGGTAAAAATGTATAGAAAAGACTAGAATATTTTAGAAGGAACTGTAGCTCTAAGTAGAAATATTGAGATTGTTCTAGTAAGCTCTATGTCTGGAAAGTTCTCTTAGTTATAGTATACTTAACAAAATGCAAAGCATTTTAACTAGCAAAAAGCTCTCTGCAAAAATAAGTAAGAAGATCCTGAAATGCTTCGTCTGGTCATTCTGTTATATGGATGGGAGACATGAGCCTTTACAAATAACATCCTACAAAGAGTCATTTCCTTTGCAATGACGACCTGCAGAAAAATGTGGAAAATGCCCTGGTCAGATAAAAAAAATTAAGCAGTACTTAATTTTGTCAATAACTAAAATACACAAATAGAGACCAGCTATGTTTTTCACTCGCTAAATATCTCTCTCGACGGTTCTCGTAGAATAGATACACGAAACACCCGTAGGTAGAATTCCAAAGTTTTTTATTTATAGCAACACTCTGACTGCCCTTACATATTATGCCTTTTGCTATTGAGATTCTGTGAATAATTCAATAATTATTACTTCCATCTTCTGTTATCTGTTGGATTAGTTATGTGAATACGTGCACTTGATTTGATAGTGGCTCTCCATTAATAATTGAATGTCTTTTGGTGATGGATAGGCTTTAGATAACATCCTTTTTTTGTTTTCTTTGCATTTATTATCATACCAAATTCTTTGCCTTTTTTCATTTACTTTTCTTAGTATTTCTTTTCTTAGAACTATATCATCAGCACATCTTAAGTTATTAATGTTTATTAAACATCTATTATGTTATTAAAGATAATACAGAAGATGACCTCTGTTTAAAGACTTAAGGATACCAGGGATCCCTGTCTAACACCTCGCTTTATTTTTATTTCGTTTGAGTAACTGTTTTCCATCCTGATGGACGCTCAAGGATTTTAATGCAGGATTTTGTTGGATAAAATGTCTCCTCTTTTTATACCATTGCTAACCAGACATTCAATTAGTTTTTCATGATTAACTCTAAGGAATGCCTTTTCAAAGTCAATAAATCAGGCAAACACATCTTTGTTAACATAATTGCATATTCCTCTAATAGTTGTCAAGTTGAAGCTGCTTTCCCTTTTCCATTGATGAATGGACTTTGAGTTTAATTTATTTCATTTTTTTATGATCTTTTTGTTTCTGTTTGAGTATTATTTGTAGTATAATCTTCAGAATATAACTCATTAGACGTAGTTTTCTATATTCAAACCATTCTATGACCTTTGGTTCATTGCTAGTTGTATGAATACAGATTCATTCATGTCACTTGATAAAACATCTGTTTTTTATAAAATATATTGCAGAACTATATGACATATTGGGTGTTTTCGTCATCCAATGCTTTAACATATCATTGTTGATGGTTTTTTTTAATCCTACTGCTTTGCCTGATTTTAAGTTTGTTTTTGATTTCTTAAGTTCATTTGCCAGTAGATATTTTCCATCTTCATTTGATTGCATTTGTACCTTGTCATTTCTTGGATTGTCATGCATTTCTGTGACATATTTTCTCCCATCTATTTGTAATTTCATTTTCATCGAACAGCATGTTACTATCTCTATCTTTGATATACTCACTTTCTTTATTTGTCCTTTGTTTGTGAATTCTTATTTGATCTTGTCATGCAATTTTTAGTGGTGATTTCTGGCTTCTAGCAATTCTACACCTTCATATTTCCTATCCCACCAGATTTCCATTTTTACATTCTCCCTCTATTCTATAAATTTTGATTTTTCATAGCATCTCCTTATTTTTGTCTTGTTCTTTCATCCATGAAGTACAAAATTTCATCTGTTTACCTGATTTGTTTTGCTTTACTGTACTCCTTTGAGAAAACTATCTTTGTTACATCTGTGAAGCTCTGTTTCATACCTCCCTACTTTTCTTCTATGACATCTGTTTTCATATTGTCATCAGTTGTGAGTAATGAAAAATTGCTTTTCACTCCTAACTTGAACTTTACTCTTATTTTAGCTTCTCCCAACTTATTGAGGTTGTAATGGCCATGGAATTCTTGTTTTTGTCCTCTTTTCAATTAAAAAATTTCAAAATCACTGAATTTAATCTGAGTTCATGCTAACACCTAGATATGTTTTACATTCTTAACGCTATTTCTGACATTGTCATTAATCATGACGTAGTCTGTTTGATTGTGGCTTATGTCTCCTGGACTTTTCTATTTATAAATGTTATTTTGGTTATACTTAAACACTGTATTCATGATTATGAAGTTGTTCTCTTTGCGAAATTCTACCAGATTTGAGCTTCTTTCAGTTCTAGTCCCAAGGCCGTAATTATCCAGCACGGGATGTTATGAACCTGCTTCTACATTGACATTTGAGTCAGCCATCACATTAGTTATTTCTGAAGATTTTGTGTACTTTATGAGTTGTTAAAGGTCATCACAGAATTTTACAAATTGATATTCTGAGTGACCCTGACTTGATGAATAGACCTAAACGATGTTTACATCAAATGGATTTCGTTTCATTTTTAACATAATCAGTCTTTTTGATACTGACCAGAATCCCAACTTGGTATGTGCAATGTTTTTCTTTATTAGTACTCCTACTCCATATTGATATATATCATCACTTGAATATACTATGTCCATTCCATTTTGTATGATCTTACCACTTTCAGTCCATCGGGATTCACATATTTAAAGAATATCTACATTCATTGAACCCATTTCTTTGGTGATATTGTCAATTTTGCCTGCTTTAAATAATGTTTGTACATTCCATATTCTTATTGTTCAATACTTTCTTGCCCATTTCCAAACATCTGTTCTTAAAATTGAGCCTTCGGGTTGAATTTGAGCTAGATTTGTCACTATCAAAGGTTCTGTTTATAAGGGTATGTATTTCTTCTCTGTACCTTGAAGGAGAGTTCACCGTAGCGAGTCCAGTGACGTCTGCTGTACCACCATCATTACTATGAAACATCTACCATGTATAACTAAAGGGAATATGCTTAATAGGGGTCTTATGCTTTCTGAGATAACTGGCTATCTGTCCACTTTCGTCAAGAGTATATGGCTTTGATGCGCTACACATTTATTTATCGTGGTGTCTTAACGCTTGACCATCTTACTCTTTGGTTCATCCACTTCTTCAACCACTCCAGTCTTGGTGCACTTGATGTGCAATCAATGATTCTCTAAAGATCAGTAAGAAAAAGTACAGGTAGGAGGTTACACTTGGGCACACAGCCTCAAATGAGCCCCGCCCTAAACCAAACAACAAATGTAACAAACCTGGGTGCCAATATCTGGGGGTCCTTGCTTGGGAAAATGTTTAAATATCTTGTGGTGGCGAGATGAACCATGTGATTAAATTCGGCGTTGTCGGCCTCTAGACGATCGAGGCCAAGGCGACAACCACATACAATTATAGGAAGGACTAGTGTTGAACATATTGTGTAATGATACGTTTGACTGCAGTCTTTTAGACTATTGTTTTACAATCTTAGGAAACTGGCTAAGAAGGTCATGGAGATGAAGGAAGGATAGCAAATATTGACAGTGGAGAGGAGACGGTGGAAGTGAAACTGTTGTCAGCATGACTGGTGACGATCTCAGTCAGCCAATGCTACCATACATCTTTTTCAAGGCAAAAGAGCCTACGAAATACGAGCTAAAATTGAGAACAGAAATGCCAATAATGAAAAATATTCATCTGTAGGTAACTCATAAACCAATATCGAGAAAAAGATTTTTCATCTAAGTTAGAAATAATGAAGTTATTCACAGCCTGAAAGGTACCGTCGGAGAATGGCCGACGTTCTCATGGAGACGAAGTTATATACACTTACTTGAACATTTTTTAAGCGAAAGTTAATGCCAAAAGTACGATCTGTGACATTCAGTGGTAATTTTTAGGATTTTTTTTAGCTACAGTGGGCAGTTTGATAATAGAAATAGTTATGGCAGTCGAGGCTAGAATCAATTGAACGTTTGTCGGCAAAGGTTAAAGGAAAAGATGCGGAAAGATTCAATCTTATAACTGATTAATGCTTAGCAGGTGGTGCATACGTTTAAACAGTTGAATGGGTTTTCTATCACCAAGTTTTTTGGGAACCAAGGGTGGTTAACCCTTTTATCTATTTTGGCGCAGGTACGTATGAATAACTCGGACTTTTAATGGCCATAAGAATCAATTTATGGAATATTAATGATAAGTCGCAAATTTCTTCTGCGATTTTAGGTTTGGGAAAGGCAATGGCATAAGCCAATTTCGTGTTTTTTTAGGAAATGTTGCGAGAGAGAAATTGTGCCACGACTTGAGGATACCAAATCACAAGATAAGAAGACAAAAATGGTGGTACCTTCAGACTAGCGGGTGACAGAGGAGAGGTGGCAAACGAGATGTCAGGTAAACTGTCGTGATTGGTTATAAAAATGAAAGACAGGTTGACCGAACATTGCACTGTACAACACATTGAATAAGGTGAAATGTAATCAAGTCGAATGATTGGAAAATAGAAATGAGTTTTAAATAGATCACATGGAGAAACTAATGAAGCTTGAAAAACTAAGAAGTCTAAACTGGGAAAAAATATCACCAGTACACAAAATATAAGTTGTCAAATCCAAAGTCCACAAATAAGCAGAAATAAAAAATCCTTCTTCGATGAAATCATTCGGAATCAGAAATATGAAGTGTTCGTAGTGGTGTCACCACTGTAAATTACATGTGGTTTTGGAAGTAATCAACAAACGCTAAGCTAAAATTAGGGAACTCTTTAATCGCCAGACCGGAGACTGGCTTGAATTTAAAACAACAGTTATCTTGATCACCACATATCTTTGCTGATAGTTACTGTTTTAAAGTATTTACAATCATTTATTTTTATACCTACACAATGCATTATTAAAATTGTAAAATACAACATTCCTAGCTTACGTTTAATGTCATAGCTGAAAGCTTGTGAAGGAGGGAATGCGATGAATCGTGGAAAATATCAAAGTCGCTACAACATTGATGTGACAGAAAAGTTATGCACTGTATTAGAAAAACCAAAATTAGAGGAGTGGGGTAGTTTTTCTTAGAAATCGGCAGTTAGGCAGTAGTAATTAATCAGTGAAAAAAAATTTCATAGCTACAGTTATCTTTCAGGAAGATTACGCGGATCAAGGTTTACACTTAAACTTAGCCTGTGGCATATATTTCTGTATCAAAAGGGAACAGCTTTTGAAGTGCAAAAAACCTCTGTGTTCTATAGTAAAACTAGTTACCCTTGTTAATATTATACGACGAAGTAAGAGCAGTGCATGGATTGACCTAGCAGTACTATATTTTGGATTACGCCTTTGTTTATCTTACTTTAGTCAGCAAAATGTAATATTTGGTAAGTTATTAATAAGTGTTTGAATTCGACTGGCTAAAGAAGGACACGTCAACAGACGTTCGACTATTCACCAGAATCCACGACGTGGTTTTTAGGAAAAAGAATTAACCTAAACACATTTGAAGTTGTGAGAAAATATATAGAGAAGAGATAGTCAATAGCACAAGGTAGTAATGTGTTTAGATCGAAAATACCCAATTAAAATTACAAAACCAATTTAGTCATGTCAATTATTGCTCTTTGTTTGTTATATTTTGTGTCGCTCTTAACCATAAAATCTGTCCCATTAAGAGAGGAACTAACTGATTTTATTGATAAAGAGGTTCTCTACAGCAAGAAAAACAGTCTCGAGCAAAGCAGCCTACGTCTTTTCTTTATGAAATTTGTTGATAGGAGAGGAATATTATATATGAGCTTGCTGCTGCGAAATCTTTGCAGGGAAAGGAGTAAGCATTAGAATATTTCCTCCTTGGGAAATCTGTCCTTTAACTCGGAGTTAGGTAAAGTCCGTTAAATATTCCTCTATTACTTCGGTTATAAAATAAGATTGAGTATTACTGTTTGATGTGGCTTTTACAATACCTTGCGAGTGTATTTTAATTTCAATTCCATTTGAAAGTAATATTCTACATGATTCCATTAAATTCTACGATAGCTGGGAAATTTCTTGAGTTACTACTGACGTCATTAAATTATACTAATTTTGATTCTAAACGACAACGAACTACCATTTAGAGAAGAAAATAGTTTACACCGTTTATAGAATTTGGCATAAAATGTTTGGTTAACATCTTATCGCTATAAAGTCTAATCTCCAAGACCGAAGAATTACACTGAAGCTTTAAACCGTTACAGCCCTTGTTTTTCTAGAAGCTTATGAGTACGTTTCCGAAGCCTACAATTACTCTAAATTGATTCTGTCCGTTGCTTCCACAGAATTTTAAGTGTAGTGGAGGCGAAATATATCTACAGTTTTCAGAGGATGTTCAAAAATTGATAGGCTTATAAATCCTACGGCATAATCTCCTGGCTCCCTGTCTTCGGCTGGTGCATAGCGTGGTTGCATTTGCATATGGCTTCTCTATGTCGGACCTGGTACTAGCTCCTTAACGTCTGCACTTCTAATACCCAATCTCTTTGTAACAATTGTGAAACTCATAGTGGTTCATTGGTGTCAAGTGGCCCATGCTAAAAGCGATAAACCGTCTTCCAAATTGTAGCCACGCATGATATTTGGGACCGTTTGGTTGAGACGATATTTCCTTTATCTAATCTCTTAGCTTACTGTTACTCAGAAATAACTATCCTTAGTTTGGAATGCAGAGGCAGAATACAAGTTTTATTATATACAATGTGTTTGAAATATTCCCTTCGAACAGAGCTATTTAATGGAACTAGTTTAAGCTAGAAACGAGCACGTTATTGACTGTTTTAACAGAAAGAATATATATATATATATATATATACTCAATCTACATATATATAATATATATATATAATATATATATATATAATATAGTAATATTAGTAAAGTATACCAATGTTCACTGAGAGTGCTCAATGTTTCCAGAGCGTTTATAAATCCAGTAAAGCATACAAAATAACTAGACAAATTTAGCAGTTACTACTAGTTTCATGTTTTCTTAACAATCTTCAAAGTTTGAAGATTGTTAAGAAAACATGAAACTAGTAGTAACTGCTAAATTTGTCTAGTTATTTTGTATGCTTTACTGGATTTATATATAATATATATATATATATATATTTAATGTGTTCCAAACACAGCCCCTGTTATGAATAAAACTCACATACTGAGTCAGTGTTGGCAGTCGAAACTACGAACATAAATGAAGAGAATAATTGGAACGTTAAACTGAGTAATCAAGAATCAGCTCAAGAAAATTAAGTATAAATTTATTATATATTATTATATATTACATATGTTAAATATAAGTTGTAATAACTGAGGCAATTTTCTCTAGATATGTAAGCCGCTGTAATTTTGAAATTTTAAACAGCACTTTTGCTTGTGTTGGAACATAGACGATTTTTCAAGATTATTATCAGAAACTTAAGTCACACCAAGTCTTTTGAAACATTCCTAACAATTTCTTCGGACATTTAAGACAAATTATGGGTTTTAAGTACAATTTAGACCAAGGAATTGTCTAGAAGTGAACTGAAAATGGTCGCTGATTGTGCCGTCAAACTTGTGAATTATAAACCGAAATCCAGTACTCCACTAATACAAAAATATACAACTTTCGGCTGCATGGAAGACTTACAAAACTAAAAGAAAGAAGCTATCTTATGACGTAAAGAGTATCTTTGATGAAAATGACGTAAGTTAAGTCAGCAAAATCATATTATTTTCAATGACATTTTTACGGACAGCGATCCGAGACTAGACGAACCAACTCCAAAATGTAAATCCTAGACATCCTGCTCGATACGACAGCATAAGTCTAAAGGCACTTGAAGTTCCAGAAAAATCACAAACCAGGATTCCAACATATACTGGAAAACAGAAAACTGCAGAAAAAAAAATTTCCAGCAAAAATAGTTACAATCTATCTTCAAAAGGGGAGTTAAAAGGAAAAAAGAGCGTTATATGGCCTTATTGTGTAAGTTTATAGGGGGACAAATATATCATCAGTTGGACAATCAGCTGACAGTAGTGAAAAAAAATTATCCCCATTAAAAAGAGTTTTTAGGGAAGGCCATAGTACAGAAGGACTACGTTTTTACTTTACTTAAGAAAGTAAAGTTTCACTTGATCATGGAACCTATGTAGGTGTATTATCAGTTTATTTAAAACAAGGCTGCGACAGTGGGAATGGAGCACTTGCTAAGGAGGGATAGAGGCAATTGGCGTTTGTGGGGATATGGTTCCCTGGAAATGAAATTATCTTGATGAAAGGAAGATTTTATCAGTAGATTAAATTACCTTTGAATCCCAACAAGGGTTCCTGTCTGTCCCTTTTCTATTTGACGCCACAATTTACTGTGCTTCCAAAACACTATTAAAAGCGATATAGTTTGGGAAATGAGCTTAGTGCATGGTGTACAAAGAACCATCCTACCGTACATGAGGAAAAAATGGAAGAAATGATTTCATGCTAGTTTTTTAAAGTCACTAAATCCTGTATCAGTAAATAATATAGTACGCATTTTCGTGCTTAAAAATCATCTCACAAAAGTAACATTGTTCTATGACATGGTCTGTTTCCGTTTGAGTAACAAACTCTAAGATGCTAAGCATACATGACGAAGCAGGGCTGCAAAATTGATACACAAAATAAAATAGGAAATTCTAACAAATAAAGAGATAATGAAAAAAGGAAATTTGCAGCCACTAACTTATATTTACAAGCAAAGTCTTGTAGCCTATATTATGAAATTCCCTTAAGTGATTGGCATATACAGCAATTCTAATCTTTTATTTTTCTAGACAACGACACTACTGGATCTTATCATATCCATATGTTTTTCTAATAATCTTGAAAATTCTTGACTTAGCGGACTCAGTGGAGCCTTAGATGTAAAAGCTTTATCGCATTATGAGTTGAAAGCTTTTCTGAGCTATGTTTCAAGAGATACTTTTCCCAACAGCAAGCTATGTGATGGCTGAAATATTGATGCGACCATTTAAAGCCACAGCATTATAAACAGCAAACAAAGGATCAACTGTCTGGAAAAGATACGTTGACGATATCTGTACAATTATTAATGAGGACCAAACTGCAAAACTTCTTTTAGCAAATCAAGAGTTGACACTCTAACGACACATTTATCATGAAGAAAGAAGAAGGAAAACAGGGTATTATTTTTAGATGGGCAATAGAACACAGTTTATTTTGGAACAAAGGTTATAAAATTATGAAGGTCTGAAAATAATTATCTGTGTTAGCCCAAGTGACTGGAATGTTGTGCAAATACACTGTAATTCCTGACTTATGTTCCACTTGATATTCGTGAAAAAACAAATGATGTTAGGTTGGACTGCTTAAAACCTGCCTTCCTCAACTGACCAAGAATTAACAGACTACCCTTTGAGTAGCCACAGCTTTTAAATGAAGATCCCATAACGTAGATCTGTCAATCTACAACAGAAATTCATTCGATATGTTCAGGAAAACATGTCCATCTAGCCTATTCATTTAGAAAAAAACTAGAATATTTTTCAATTATTATATGAAATTTTACATAAAACTTTAGTTTAAAATTAAAGTGAAGTATAAAAGACGAAATCGAATACTATTCAACCCAAAACTTATACGGTGCAACTAGTTTTTTCATTCAAAATAGCATTTTTCTGTTACCTTGCATCGGTACTTTAAAAGCAGTAGTTCACCTAAATCTATCTCGTTTTGAAAGTGACGATTTTAGGCCATATACGCAAATCAAAAAAGACCACTGGTGTCCACATCGTGTCCAACTCCCCAACATAAACCAACAAGATAGAGTGAAAAGAAGAGCTATATTTTTGAAAATGTATAGTTAATGCTTAAACATATGCACTTGAGCCAGGGTAGGTTTTGCTTCTGCAATGAAAGAAAAATGTTGAGGTATAATGATTAAAATTATTGCAGAGAAGTCTGCTAACAGATAATTTTTTAGACTTGTAAAACCTCTCTTAATTCTAGGTATTCCTAATGCTGATTTGTACAGATTTTGAAAAAGGCTGTTTCTATGGTCTGACCCAGGTTTGGCAAGTTTTTACTGCATCTTGGTAAATTGTTTAATCTAAAGGGGCACACGTACTTCTGAATATAGATCCATGCTTTCATCAAACTACAAATGTGAATGTGTGGTAACGCGAGATATTTTCCAAGAGAATGATATGAATCATTAGCTGCAATAAAAACAAACCATCCAGGTGTGAGGTCTATTGGTCTAGGCAGGGAAATTCTTAAGAAGATTTATAAAAAACGATCACGAGTCTTTTTTTCTTTTCCACCGTAAAAAGGGCAGGTAATTTATTCCATCTATACAAGATAACATGTAATACAGAAAATTATGTAGATTGCATTATAAGTTACTACTCAACCAAATCAAATCAGAATTTGTCAAGACCTTACCTTAGACCTTAGTTTCTCCTATCCTGGATAGGACATCAGGCAGTAAGATGGTGCTAACGCGTTCGGTCTCTGGCCAAGGCTTGAGTGTCATGCATTTGCACACCCGTTTTTCTCTGTCTTCCTTAAAAGTTGCTTGCCATGTTTTCACTGGCCTGCCCGGTCTTTTTTTTCCTGATATTGGTCTCCAAGATGTTGCATGGTGTGCGAGACGCTTCGTAGGCAACCTGAGAGTATACCCTGCCAGTTTCCATCGCCTTTCTTCAACTATCAAATGCGGCGGCCTTTGCCTTATTCTTCTTAGTATTTCCTCATGTGTTATTCTATCTCGCCATGTAATTCCAAGAATCCTTTTCAAATTTCTTTGATGAAAGCTCTCCAATTTGTTCCTGATTCTTTTCGTGCTCTTCCACGTTCCACTGGCATATAACGCTGTAATAATTTAATATAATAGTTTGTCAACAACTTAGCTTAAATTCTAACCATTATTCAACAAAATTGTTTTTGCGTCTTCTCTCGATCACATTGTGTCGATAAAATTCTAAAACGTGACTAGTGTAAAGCACCTAAGCACACTAGTTCACATAACAAACATAATTGTTTTCTACATTTTCGTGTAACTTTCTGTAAGAGTGTAGCATTCCAAAACACGTTGAGATAAACAAGAAGCAAAGTTTATTCTATCAGTAATGAATAAGCGACTACAGGAATGAAATTTATCATTAAATAATCATCATTCAATGTAAAGATGAAGATCCAAAGTGAACAATCAGCAGTGAACTTACCTAATTTGACCGCGAGTCTTCTTGATTTAAATTTACTACTTAATGTGTTTAAATACAAGTTCAAAGACAAATAGTATTTAAGAGCTATTCCCACAACATTTTGAAATATATACAAAAGGTATACAAATATCCACAACATTTTGGCACACTTTTGAAAAATTCGTAATTGCAATTATTTCTTCATATGTCCTTATTCTTATTGAATTCTAATGTTTTCAGTTTCCGTCCACGGCCGATGCTTTGAAACCGCATAGTCACTCCTTTCTTTGCCCTGGACTAATGTTAAGAGCTGTTTTGTAGTTCTTTGGGATCCACTATACTAAAATAACTCAACTTGTGGACTACAGTCATATTGTTGTAGTTTACTTCCTGTTAGGCAGGCGTTTTCTCTAGTGATGCCAGGAAACGGTTTTTTTTATGTTTGTAAAGATCTAGTACAGATTGTTGTATTGTTTGGGACTGTACATCAAAATGTTTGGTCCCTCTGAAATCTGCATATCTGACATCAAATTCTCGAATTCAAAATGAAAATATTTATGGTAATTGTTGTTTACACAAACGAGCACGCACTTTCGTTTTAAGACATTTCTCCTTTTTGTCTAGGTTGACGGAACTTTCTTGCTTGATTTATGGACTGTGCCAATGCCACTGGATTTTTTTTCTTGATATGCTTTTTGACTTTGAGTGAACCTTGCGAGAAAACATTTTTGACATTCAGTCTCTGTATTTTATGCATGTCTAGTAAATGTTGACATTGTGGCTTGTTGAATTTATTGTCGAAGTGAAGGCCAGAGATAATAGGAGAGTTATCGTGTCGCGAGCCGTAATCTTTTACTGAGCTGTGTTTCCAGAAATTCCTTTTCCATGGCCACAGCTACAAAAATGACTAGGTACAGCTATTTTGATAATGTGAAAGTGCGTATTTAGATAGTAACAGGTATGGAGTATTTTTGAGGAGAAGTCTTCTATACGTCTTGTGTTCATTTCTCATTCGTAACCAAACCACAGTATCTTGAATGGTGTATAAACTCTGTTGAATATAGTTATTGGATTGTTTTCCAATCCTCCTTTATCCCAAGTTAACAGTGTAGGAAATGGAACCACTTTTGGTTGGGTACATGCTTTTGAAGAATGTTGCCTTCATTTAAAAGTTAAAAGTCAATAGTTTTGGGCTATATAAAACAAGGAATGTCTTGGATATCGTCATAAACCCAAAGCGGCCTTTGATTTCGATGTTCAATTTTTTTGGAGAAGATGAAAATTTAGGGTTTCATATGTGAACTTGATGCTATAATCGAAGATGCTTAAGTTTTTTTTACGAGTCCATGACTTCTTGTCTTTGCATGCATTGACAAATGTTGTCCCAAAATTCCTTTGCGAATAAATTGGTGGATAAGAGAGTATATATTTTTACAAAGTACCTTGAATATTGCAAAAATTTCAGATTTTGATACTTATTCGTAATGCAAAATAAAGGAACGAAAAATAGCTAATAAAGCTAGTTGAACACCTTCTCAAATGGAGAAAGTTGATTCATGAGGTCACCAGAAGTCACAAGCAACGTGACGACATGTAACACACAGACACAAGCTGATCTGGCTAAAATGAATTATAAATCAATCTTCTGACTTTTTCTTGGGAAGAATAGATACAACAAACTTTAAACTCGCCTGTCATTTCAGTATCTTGCACTGCATAACAATTTTCCCAAATATATATTTTAGCTCCCTCAATATGTTGGTTCTCCATCCAAGTGTCAGTAAATCCTTATCACTTTACGAACTTGTACTTTCCCAGTTTAAAAAATATCCAAGAATACATGTTGATCTTGAAGAACGAAATATTGTAGTACTTTTGAGAATAATTTTCGCAAATTGTTTGAAATTGAAAACACTTAAAAGTTATGTTTTTCATTGTCAATTCATCATCCTTTGTTTGTGTTGTGATCCCAAATTTTGAAAGCAATGAGACATTTCTCAATTTCCCAGTATTTGTGCTTATTATATTAACTGTGCTTGCAGGATTAAAGCATGGGAACTCAAAATCTGAGAGTGAATAATTGTCGTACCTCAGAGAGCCCATTAACGCATTGCAATTTGTTAGGCCCCCAATAACAAGGCCAATGTTAATGAACGTCTTTAAAACAAATAAAAAATAATAATTCCAAAACAAAACAGGAAAGGCGAGAAAAATATGTAAACCATATCAAATCAGAACAAAGCCTTTTTTTAACTAAACAACGATCTTGGAAATTAAAAACCAAAACAGTACAGCATAACAAGTAGGCGCTGAGATGAACAACTACTCCCGATCTTTCGTATTGCTCCATAAAAAGTTTGCTTATGGTAATGTAAAGATTCATTTAGTGTTTGGTAACCATAACAAACAAATAAAAATGTCTTTAAAATAGCTGACAATTACATCAACATCAATTTAGGGAAATTTTGTTTTAAAATGACTTATTTCATTACTTCACTTCTTAACATACAAAAATTATTCAAAATAAGCAAGGCTTTTTCCCAATTATAGAGGCTCAAATAATAGAAGTGTTTTTAAAGGGTTTGTTAAAGGAATTTTGTTCGAATTAGAAAAGGTTAAGGTTTTAGTAATAAAGAATTAAAATGACCACTAAGACGATTTACTCACCCAAATACGATATTTTACACTGAGTACTTCTTTAGACTTTGACAAAGAAGAACCAAGAAACTGCCCAACTCCTCTGTTAAACGGTAATTAACTGTGTCAAAAATAACTGTTTTCATAAATTTACTAACGTACCATAGTGATTCAGAGCCAAATAAAGCTCTGGCTAAATGTTTATATCCTGTTTTCAAGCCCTTTTTCTGTCTTTTTATAATTGTTCACCATTTGATGCTGGGGCGCAACATCACATGTGTCTGCCCTCAGCCTGAAGCTATCGTCTTGTAAGTAACGTGTCTTTAGTGTAGAAAAAAATAAGTCCAATACGTCCTAAAAACAAAAAAAAGGCCATACCCAATTAAACATTCAGCATGAAAATTGAAGTCAAATATTAAATAGTGGTAGATGCTCAGTCATTACAGCTCCAGGTAAACAACAATAACTGTGATACTTAGGTCAGTATTTTTACACAACTGCAAGCTTCATCATGAAAACAAAAAAACACAGTAAGTGAAAACTTGTACCACCAAGCAAAATTGATTTGGCAGGAATAAATAAATTGATTTATATCGGTTGAAACTTGGTTGCTTGCAGGATTGATAAAACAACAGTTAACAATTCATGGCTGAGAGGTCTTACCAAAACTGCAACAACCTCAAAGGAGAAAAAACTGCCACTCGTTCAACATGAAGGTATGCCACCTTTCACGTTAAAAACCATATAGAACCCTTCATTTTGGCCCATAGGTATTATCAGCCTACCATTACTATGTTTGTACCTTTAGTAACGATGGTAACACAGGTGTCTGTAATATTAAAAGAGATATTTCTTTATATCAGATTGTTCCAATATCAATTTCTGTAGGGACTAAAAGAATTTGATTTCCCATATTCATAATTCTTTTGATAAACTGTGCATGAAAACATTTTAATTCATTGGCTACACCACAACAAAAACATTGATTTCCTCGAAGACTCGATTTTATTTTAATCCCATCAAATCACAAAACGCAGGGGTAAACAAAATGGGAGACAGTCATGTCGGGTAAGCCAGTTTTGTTGTTTATTCGAGTACGCAATAACAGGCATCCAGGTCTTCTGTTTACTACTTGAAAACAAACAGCATTGCCTCACTTTTTCTCTTTGTAACAGTATGTGTTGTTGTTGTTGTGTAAGCTGCTGGAGGCAGACTGAAAGACCACCCCGGTGAGCTCGATCCGGCCATATGAAACGGAAAGCAACCTCATCCTCAATGCCGAGCAAGTGAATATCCAAAGCCCACAGCAACCCCCCGCAGTATGCATCTGGTTCCAAGTGGGTAGGCTGCACCGGGAATATCTCTCCCAACTACAGGGGCGTCGAAGACGCACATTTCCTGGTTGGTTTTTCATTGGTGAGATAGAGCCGACAGTTGTCATCCTACCACACGAGGTTTCCTAGGATTACTCCTGGGTGCCACCTATATATACCAGCAAGGACGATACTGAAAAGCACCAGCAACCCACGAGTAAGGCAGATAAATTTGGAAAGAACCAGAAACAATAAACCTTCACTTACCACCGGGGACGGCACAACTTAAAAAAACCCCTCCAAATCGACGACGAACCAGATTCAAAATCACTTGAACGACGAGATCGATTTCTTCTAGGGTACGGAAGAACAGCTTGAAACGAAAGCTGTTTGTTACTAACTAGTCAGGAAAACCTGGCTAATCAGCATCCAGGCGTCACCACGTGGAGGTTGGCTTCTTGGACACCCACACAGTATATGTGTTTTTTTTACAGCCATTACAGGGTAAGCATTAGGTCATTTTCCAAACTCACTACCATAACAAGGTAAAAGTCAGTATTCATATCGACATNAAAAAAACCCCTCCAAATCGACGACGAACCAGATTCAAAATCACTTGAACGACGAGATCGATTTCTTCTAGGGTACGGAAGAACAGCTTGAAACGAAAGCTGTTTGTTACTAACTAGTCAGGAAAACCTGGCTAATCAGCATCCAGGCGTCACCACGTGGAGGTTGGCTTCTTGGACACCCACACAGTATATGTGTTTTTTTTACAGCCATTACAGGGTAAGCATTAGGTCATTTTCCAAACTCACTACCATAACAAGGTAAAAGTCAGTATTCATATCGACATAACTGCAAAGATTCAACGTAAGCTGCCATACATAAGGTTAAAAAAAATTCCAGAGGAATTAGAATTGAAAACCACAGGGAAGCTGGGAGAAGCACAAGAGTCCTTTTTCAGCCTTGAGTTTTGTTAGATTCAAAGGAGCATATGAGCCTTCTCTTAAAAAGCAATTCTAATTCGAAAGATCTAGTTTGTCTTGCGTGTAACCTGACAAATTTGTTCTCCTTTTAAATAAGTCCAGAGTTCAGATTAAATCCTGGCGAAGCTTGTGGTTTCTGTGAAAAAAAGAGCAGGATGGAAAAAGAGGAGTTTCATTTGATGTTGTCAAAGTGAGAAAACAAACAAACATCTTTGAATGTGATCTAAACCTTAGCAAAATAGAATCTGTTGGGGATTAATTGGATAATTCGATTCTTTTAATTTTGAATTAAAGATTGCAACAAACACTTTGTACTATTCTGGGATATCTTTTTCACAAGTCCAATGCAAGTCACACAATTTTTGGACAAAGCTTTTTGTTGTATCGGAGCTGTGCAAAGCGAGGGAGGAAATGCAGCAGCAATTAAAACGAATTTGGAAAAGAAAGACGTTAATACGCAATACCAGTATCCTACGCAG
Source organism: Morbakka virulenta (assembly GCA_003991215.1). Taxonomy (NCBI): domain Eukaryota; kingdom Metazoa; phylum Cnidaria; class Cubozoa; order Carybdeida; family Carukiidae; genus Morbakka; species Morbakka virulenta. Next base: position 2,979,557 of record RDPX01000036.1, on the reverse strand, counting down.
TACCAATGTTACTGCTTTGAGTCTCATGGTGTAATCATACTGAGTGGGAATTTCACTACGAAAAACACGACAAAGGAAAAGGGAAAGAGAGAGAGGAAAAAACAAGGCAAAGACAAAACCCTAAGGCTGCTGTTACCGGTTGAGATATTGTTGCTGCCTATTTTTCGGCTTTATGGAGATATTTACTTGTCCTTGGTTTAAAGTTTTCTGTCCGTTTTGTATGGGTCTTTCTCTTGTACATGGTTTCGGTTTTCATATTCCTGTTGTAAATGCATGCAGTGTGTAAAATAGAAATTTAAATAAGCTTGAATATACTTCATTAAAATGTAATTGTCAGCACAGGGCTGAATGGAAATTACAATGAAGTTGTACAACTACAGAAGGGAGTCGAATATCCAGGATGTCTCATCTTTCAGCTGGTGGTTAGCTTCATCTCTCTGTTCCAAACAAGAGAGTCAAATGCTGTTACATTTCCATGCATTAAAGGTATGGAAAGTAAAATAAATTGTCAGTGCTATATATACGTGTAGGACATGTGTTTAAATAGAGGTAGAAATTCCATAAAGGGTTTTGGCGAGTTCTGTACAGAGGCATGAACACAGGACCATTTCTGCCGTTGTTTCATAAGATCCCAGTTTCACGAAAAAGTGCCTTTCAAGATTCGATAAAATGGTTATTGAAACCAGAACTCGATATGAATTAAAAAAAATACTGTGAAAAATGGTCCCAACTGTTCATACAATGCCAATTTTGAAAAAAAGCTGTATTAAGGAAGCCAACTGAGTAGATTATGAAAATAATCTACTCAATATAATCTAAAACTAATCAGAATGGAGGTTGTCGTATTTATTTGACCCTTTCATACTTTTTCTTAAACCTGTAGTAAAGTTGACCCGTGTCTTATTGTATTTATTGTTGTCAGGGTGAATTTGATTATGAAGGCACACAACGGGGTTTCTCCTACTGCCCTTTTTAAACATCGGTTTCGACCGGATCTTTTGTCGTTTAAATTGCAGCACATGAAACACAAACCCCAACGTGTTGTGAGAAAAAAGCAAGAGCAGTTTCTTAAATTTTGAAACTTTGTATGTTTGTTCTACTGCAGAGAACAGAAGGGAGATAAAACAAAAAAGAATAAAATGAATGCGTTTTGTCTACACTAGATCAAGTGGAAGGAAAACAGAGAAAGGAAAACAGAGAAAGGAAAACAGGAAAGGAGTTCAGGTCAGTGTACTATGTTGCAGAAAAAAAAAGAAATAGATTTCAATAGGATTGCCACTGAAGACTTGGAAGATAAAATAAAAAAAAGTTATGAAAGTAAATAAAGGTAGATGGATGATATTGCAGTTTGAGGCAAATAATAGACATTGATTATAATCAATGTGATTAAGAAATAATTATTTGTTAATCACAAAGAACATTTTCAAAATAACCATGATGGGCTGCAGAATTATTTTAGGACACCAGATGATAAATCAGCACAGGGTACTTATTTCCAATTTCAAAATGGAAATTAGTAAAGAGAGACAAAAATAAGTGGGAAAACGTTATTGAGATATGGCACTAAAAGGAAGAGAACACTACTTGGGCTTTTAGAGTAAAATTAACAGAGCTAAAAAAGAGTAGTAGTTGAGAACATGAAGAGAAAATGAAATAAACTGGAGAAAAATGTGGTGAATTAATAGGTTCGGAAGGGTGTGGAGAGGCAGAGGGGCATCAAAAAGCTTAAGATGAGAGAAGCGATAAATCAGTAAAAAAATCTCAGCCTGAAGAAATTGGTAAGGCCAGAGGAAGCTAGGTAAAAACAGATACCATTGTAAATCCTGCATTCACCTGGAAACCCAAAAAGGCAGCAAAGAATTACAAAGACCAAGAAGGAATCAAAATTCGACATATCAGGAAATTAAGGTTGCAGGGAATTTCCTGAAGGTAACAGATGCCGTAACTCCATGGTGCAATGATGGCTCCTATGCCCCCAGGTCAGAAGACTGCATACTCGGCTCAACCCTGGCTCATTTTTGTGTCATTTCTCAGATATCCACTCACTTTTAATTTTAAATGCATATTATTAATCAACTATAATAAATATTATTTTATCAAATTTTATTTTGGCAGTTCCAATCAATCATGTGGGGGGAGGGGACCTCAGGCATAACTTTGAAATTTAACCGATATATGGTCACGGTGGTCTGTGATAAGTAGCTTAGAAAGAAACATTCCAACAAATGGACCCAGTGAGCGAGTCAGCACATACGAAGCCCAAGTTAATACCAAGGCACCGTTTTCTGAAACAACAACATCAGTTGGCCATCTTTCTCTGTTTCAAAAAAAACTTTTGAGGAGATAAATAGCAGAAGAATGTGAGAGATGGTGACCTTTGCCGTATAGGTCAAGAAACGCGGTGAGATTTGAAGGCTAGTTAAGCTCCAAATACCTCACGTGTTATATAGTTAAAGGTTTTTGTTGGAAGGAATGTGATGAAGTGGTATGGGGACAACTGAGTTACTACAAGTTTTATAAGGAGTGCGAAAATGTCTGATTTACCAAGATGATTGTGAAGTTTTTAAATATGGCGGTTTAGTTAAACCAGATGTTGTTACCAATTGAGATTTTGTGAGAAAATTTTTGCCAGAAAATAAAAAAGCTTTATCATGTCACGAATGGTAAACTGTTTCGATGAATCAAAAGCCTTCATTGGGTCATTAGTTGAAGGAGCACAATAGAGCTATTCAAGAAATTTAATACTAAGAGTTCGAGGAAAGAGATAACGGAGGGGAGATAGGGAAGCCGAGATAGAAGATAAGAGATAGAGAAACACTACTAAGCATAAGATCAAATATTTGACGAGGAAAATAGCTAAGCAAACCAATGAAACAACAGGAAAAATTACAGAAGCAACCCAATTTCTACAGCACAGCGATCACATCAACAGGATGTTTTACACTTCCAGAAATATGGCTTCCAGCTCTAAAGAAAGAAAGACAATAAGCACAAGGTGTAAGGCGACTTCCTAAAAAATACCCGACCCCTGCTCCCTTGTAAGTTCGAGTCCTCCGAGTACAATAGAGCTGTACCTGGTGACTTCAGTAGCCTGACAACAGGAAGAGTATCTCACAAGAGGCAACTTACAGAAATTTTAAAAACTCATGATCAGATAAAACTCCTTTTTCTATTGTGTAAGCGGTTTTTCTTTGATTTTCCAGGATACATATCCTGTCGGTTGTTTTCTTGAAAAGCCATATGACATACACATATTTTGAACAACATCTTTCCCTTTTGCTGGTCCAAAGAAAGTGCACTTGAAGAGCTGCAACACTAATCTCCATCACAAAGGTTTCCAAGTTGAATGACGCAAATGTCCTCTGGTCGGAAATCGGCTGGATTTAATAAAGTCCACAGAAATTTGACACTGTACAATATCAAGCTACTGGAATCGAAAATTGTATGACCATGTTTACTCTTTCAGAAGAAGACAACCAACAAATAGAAAGAAGGTGCCCGACAAGACAAAAAACCCTTTACAATAGGGTTTAACTTTTTTTTAATTGCTATTTGCTTTAAAGGAAAGGAATTTTTTTCTTCTCTGATAGTTAAAAGGGCTAGTAAAACACAGCTTTAAATAAAACTGTTAACTGGTTTACTTTGTAAAGTTAGTTCCTTACGTTCCTAAGCTGTTTTCCTTGCCACAGGATTGTTTCGCTTTTTCAGCGTATTAACAGCGTCGATTTTCGAGTCGTTTGTGTTGTGTGAACAACTACTTCAGCAATGATGCTCCTGAAGAACAAATCAACTTTTATATTCTTGTTCTTTTATTCGTTCCTGTCTGTGCACATCTATATCTGTAGTTAAACTGTTCATATTGCTCATATTGTTCATATTTCATGTACAGAATCGGGCACAGAACAACCAATGTTTATGTGGGAAAAGGCAAACACCAGAGCACGTGCTACACTGCAGAGCCATTGGCCTTCAAAACGTGTAAACTGTGAACGAAGAGCTTTCACAGTGGCTCCAATCTATAAACTTTACCTTATAATATGATATTTTTGATAGTCAAACATTTATACTTGATACTTTTAGCTCATACGCATATATATATGTGTGTGTGTATATATATATATATATATATATATCTATATATATATATATATTCGACACAGGAAATATACCAAACCAACACTGACAAACTCCTTCAGCTAATAACAATAATATTTGACACAGGAAATGACTAAAGAAAGTATGTATATATATGTACATGTATATATACAGTATATTTCGGATAATCGCAATGCCTCGGTTGCACGGAAAAAATTGCAATTAACCGAAATTGCGTTTAACCGAAAATGCTCTTCCCTCTGATTTTGAACGGGCTGGGGACTGTCATAATGCTAATTGCACTATGGCCTCATTAAAAAGCATTTGTTTTTTGTCCTTTTATCGTTTTTAGTTTTTTTGTTTTTTTTCAGTGTACTACAAGTATTATAGTTTAATTCGACTCGAAAAAGGATGTGAGCACAGTTTGTTTTCTGGACTTTGCTAAGTTCTGGTGAACAATGTCCTCCGCCTAGGAAGATATTAGCGCTCAGAACTTTGAAATGCCAAAGGATTTGTGGCTTTTGCACAATATTTACCTGAAATTTTGACCCGCGTTCGCCAGCAGGGCATTGCGATTAACCGAAATTTCCGAAATCACACTTTCAAAAAATTGCGATTATCAGGTTGAAATGTATAGTGAAAAATCCGTTTCACAGGGAAGATTGCAATTAACCGAAAATTGCGATTATCCGAATTGCGATTATCCGAAATATACTGTATCTGCACATCTAGTTTAACTAGAATAAGTGTACAATGAGTGGGGATGCAATTGATTAAGTACGATTTTTTAAAAGGTATTAAAGGGAGGGAGCAAAAAAACTGTTCAGATTTAAAGCTTGTTCTTCCCCAGGTCTCCTTTTATTGTCATGTTCCCATCCTCATAAATTTAAATTTTATAGAAGTACGTGATCCCTGTAGATGTCAGAAACGTCCTGGATTGGAAGGATAACCCTACATTGTTTCATAGACTCCTTTGCAGTGAATCTTATAAATACGTTTCATGTGAATTCTAGTGTAATTTTGAGCTTCAAGGGTCTGCTTACACTTTCAGATTTATTTTAGATTGCACAACAGACTGAGATAGTGGTAGATTACGGCAGTATCGGGAATGACGGTCAGAGAAACGAGTAGTTTTATATGAATTGAATGTAACAAGAAATTTTTTCTCCTAATTATTGGTACATTATTTTTATAGTAGTTGGTGGATGCAACTTTGTGAAAAATGGCTCCGAAAAAAGAGAAATAAATGAAAGGGAAGGTTAATGCACAGAAAGAATGATCTGGCCGCAAAAAAGTTACATACTATACATATACATCTGGAAGGCTAGCCCTTTGGCCTACTTTTATAATACATTTATATACATTTATTGAAAGACCAAAATAGTAACTTAAAATTGGTTTTGTTTCTTTACACATTTATAAGTTGCCATTGTAAGGATAAAAGCTGTGGAGATCCATTCCGTTTCAAAAATACAGGACTTTTAGGAAAACTTAAATAACTTAAACTTGCTGTGATTCAAACAACTTCCCAGAGAATTTGAATTGAACAGATTTGATTGAAGGTGCAAACTAAAGTATTGTAACACTTATGTTATATTTTTTCAATTGCTTTTGTGATCCTTAGAATGGCTTACAACAGTTAACAATCGATATAACAGAATGCAAAATGTAAGCAATTTTGTAATATCAGGTATTCATACATTCCAAATGCAAAGAAAAAAAAATACTCTGTTTCAAAACTCGATTCTTTAACACAGTTACTACCCATTGAGATGAATAAGCAAAGTATTAAGTTTCATGTTTGACTTTCTTGGAGAGTATTATTGTACACTTAGGTATTTGCTTTTTTTTCACAGAAGTCCAGTAACAATTGCAGAAAATGTAACGTGAGCCCAGCTCACGTTACATTTCTAATGTAGGATCATTACTAATGTGGGAAATGACCGTTCATTGAAATAAAGTAAATAAGTAAGAGCCAACGACACATTTTGTGAGTACTTTCGCCTTTATGGCATCATCAGACAATCATTATACAAATATAAAATATAACAAAGGTCATATACTATCTAAACTAACTACATCACAAAAAGAACAATACAGATAACATTAAAAAATAATCAGTGGACACTGACTACAACTTAATTGTCAGTGTCCTGTTTCTGTATTCGTCTTTGGTGTTAATTGGAGGGTTCAGTTCCCTGATCCACAAAGCTTCTAGAGTCATCAAATGGTATTCCCCTCTAGATGCGGATGCTAAGTATTCTACATTTTCCTCACTCAAGGTGGTACCACACTGAAGCAGGACACTGACAATTAAGTTGTAGTCAGTGTCCACTGATCACTTTTTAATGTTATCTGTATTGGAGAAACGGTGCCAGGGTTTTTGGAATGACAGTATGCTAACAGATTAAAGCTGGACACTTTACCGTGATCATCAGGTCAGTAGTGTCGTAGGAAGTTCAAGTCGCAACGTTTCTAACTCATTATGTGTACTGTAAATACTAAACTTCTTGATGACTGCGGTCTTTCTGTACATTTTTTCTTTTTAGAGACATAATGTTCTTTTATAAATAAAAATTAAATCAATTTTTATTTGATCTAAGCTTATAACATTAGAGATGTTTATTGTTTCTAGGTTTAATTAAACTGTAGTATAAAACTTGAATATAATCATATATATGTATACAAATATATATATATATATATATATATATATATATATATATATATATATTTAAAACCCCTGCTAATCAACTTCTTAAAGTAAAAGTAAACGTATCTATGTTTGACAGCTGACACGACGCTATTCCGTTCTGTTACAACTGTTGTCCTACTTATATAAATGAGAGTCTGGATACGAGTCGCTAAATACAAGACTTTCGGCCTGGGAAGCAGATCTGGGCTGGTTTGTAAAACATTGGTGACCTGCTCTCTAAGTACCTGCTAAGGTAGCGTATTTTTAGATTCGTACACAGCTTTTACGCTGGTGCATTTGCTTGATATTCATATCTCGAGTGAAATAAAATACTTTAAATGTCGATGAACTACCTTTTTACTTGGCTTACAATTAAAATTTGTTGCTTGGACAACCTTGGCTGTCCTGACGCAGCTAACTTTACCTACAATCAAAGGAATAATTTTACAACATTCCTTTAGTCAGATCATCTTTTAACAGCACAATATCATCTGCTGGCACTAAAGGTTTGTTCACATGTTCTTTTAGCTTGTAAACTTCCATAAGAACACACCAATAGGTATTCTCTTTTTCAGCGTTCTGTAAATCTGCTTAACAACACACGATGATATTTTGTTCGATTAGAAATGAAATAGTACGTATTTAGTAACTCATTACACCTATTGTTGGGAAGATGTGACAAATTTCTCGCAGCTATGAGATGAAATGGCGTCAAAAAATACAATTTACTCCCACCATAATGGAGTACATAGGTCAATGGCCAAGAATTTATGACCCATTCATTCTCTATTAGTACAGCACTGAGCTCAACAAAATCTAACAATTCACCCCCTGTTACTTTACGAAAAGTCATTCCTGCTTGCCGAGGTTAACTTTTCAACGTTAAACCTCCAATTTAAACCTTCTGTTAAATATTCTCGTACAATCTGGGAGAACGCACCAATCTCGTTATTTCATTTGACACAGTTTTGAAAATTAGTGTAGGTATAGATGTTTGTGGCTAACCCTCGACGTTCTTTAAACCACTGAAAAGCTCTCAAAACAATTCTACTTCTAAGGATACAACAAATTCCAAATACATTGCTCATGTCAAAAGGCAACTAAATGAATAAAAATAGCTTACTTCTACTCTTACTGAAAGAAATTGACTTAATGAAGGCCCTGGTAAATTGTGCTTGCGGTTGTTAAGGTTGCACCACCTAAGAGATCCTTTGGCATACCAGGACAAACATTATTTTGTTGGTCAATATTTCTAATGCTATTGCACGTCATGTAACGATGAATAATCTTTTTGGTCATTTCTCTACCTCTTACGGTCGTCGTATCCAAAATGTGTGGCAAATGAAGAGTTTCTTATGTACTGTCTGGAAAATGTTTTGTGATTTTCATGACAAGATTTGCGAATTGAAATTAAAACTGGCGGTTTACTCAATGTATCTATTCATGTTCATACCAAAATTATCTGTCATACCCCCAAAAGTAGAATTGGCCGATATAAACAGGTAGTTTGGTACTTTGATTCTTGTGACAAGATGGACCCTCCGATCACAAAAGATTACGATGGAATTCTAGACCATTTACCACGTGATGCATTTTGCTTACTTCGACAATAAGACCATACTTTTCTGTAAGAAAATTTCGAAATATCATACACAAGATGGCTTATAAACTAATTTCATGGGTTGGTATTTTTGATCTACCAAAGTTTGGTTGCAGAATCATAGCAGTAAAAATTGGGTATATGTGTGTCACCAACTTCTTCATGCAACTTACTGCTAAATGAATATGGAACTTTTGTTATCAAGTTGGTAAAGTAGCTCGAGATTAGGTATACTTTTTCTTTGGGAATGGAAACCTTTGCCTTTGAAGCAACGAATGAGACAGTGACCTCCCCGGTTTCGTACTTTGTACAGACGTATGTGACAGTGGCACAAAAAGATTACTGGGGTTTTGAGGAAGCTTGAATTTTAATACTTGAAGTTCTCTTAGAAAAATCGTTCTAATTGAGTGTTTTAGAAATTGTCAAGTTCAGAAATAAAAAGCTTTCCTGCTTTTTTATCTAAATTCAATAAAAAGGAACGAACCATACTAATAAGCGCGATAAAATACTTTACAAATTCTGTCTCAACGTTTCGTCAATCGCTATTAACATAGTCACGAGGATGAGATAAAACTACAAATTACAGTTACGTAAAGAAAAAGGTTCAGGAACTAATCACAAGAAGCATATCAAATCTTTATTTATGGTTGTCAATCTGAATTTTCATCAATAATTACCATGTGTCTCTTTTTCCAAACAAGGGCACTTCGTCTAACCCACAAACTTCAATTATTGTATACAGCACAAGTTGTTGGTACTGGCCTTCGACTCCAATAGGAAACACAATAAAACAGCTAAATCATCAAAAGAAAGAACATTTTGACCTGTTAAGTAAAAGTTTTAAACATTCTGCACTTGCAAATCACATACGAGAAACAGGACCTACATAAGATGGTGCCACTTAAAAACTTCACCAAAAGGCAAGGCCATCTTTGTCATTTAGAAAAATTGTTTGAAATTTTGTGAATTTTTGCTGCCTGTGACAGTCAGCGTTGGTAGAGAGCATTTCTGGCTTTACTAACTTCATACCAAGGGTAGTACCTCCATGTTGTTTTGTTTGCTTGATGCTGATCTTGTGTTTAGTGCCCAATCCTTTTGTATTACGTACTGTAATTTTTAGTTTTATATCATTCTGTGAGAAAGTCAATAACGGTTAACGCGAGGAAGTGAACGTACCTTTTCCCAGGTCAACCCAAGCAATGTTGAGAAAATTAGGTAGACAGCTCTGAGCTGAAGGGAAATAAGTAAAATGTTGGTTTAACACTGCATGACTATCAATAGAATAATAGTTCAGAGGATATATTCAGAAATTGTATTTTGATTTCCAACAAACTCTATTTTAGTATGCAATAAAATTAAGAAAAAAACACTTTCATTTGTATAACTAAAAGTTTATCTTCATAAATTTCCTATTCAAAACAGTGCGGATTTTTTTGTTTTACATCGTTTTATAATTTTCCCTCAATCTTATGAAATATATGAAATACGTAAAGAAAAATTCTGAAAATATTTCTGGACTGAAGTTAGGATGTAGGAAAGCAAATTAAACAAAGTGTGTACCAAAGCAAGCTTAAAACATGAAATTTTATAGACAAAAGTCATACATGGACTTAAATTAAATGCAGCTTTCTCAAAAGCAGATGATCGCTTATAACTTGGTGTGACGCGTGGGGCATAAAACGAAATGCTTGTCGTAAAACAACATTTAATATGACAAAGTTGTATTTATACTTACTTGTGAATTCAATATCTTCCAGTTTACAATATTTTTCACATATCCATACATTTCCAGCCTCCATCTGGTCCTTAAAATCTGCATCTTTTACCCTATACTTTGTGATAACAACATAAACTGTCTTTTTCAAAAACATACCCCTTGCTTATTCATTGGACAATTTGACAAATAACAACGTTTTCTTACCTTCTCTTCGAGACGTTCCACACTTTGGAAGTGAACAATGTGCATCTGATATGCTTTCTTTGTCGATACCTTTTACAATACCTTAAAAAAATCAACATTTTTCTAAAAAAATTTTATATCTCTTGTTTTTATGTAACTTTTATAAATCTCCAATTGTCCAAAAAGGTTTCTTTATGCGTTGCTGTGCACTTCTTTGTTCCTGTGCACTTAATCAGCACATGATAAATTTTTTCGTGGACAATAAAATGGAACAATTGGTTTCCATACCAGTTGTTCTTTTATAGACTATGCGTAGATTGAAACCACCCTAACTCTTAATTATTTGAATTTGAGATAAACTTGTAAACCTCTTCATATCAAATTATTTCCAGCTGACATGTCAAATTACACTTTGGGCAAAACCTCGACGACCTGAGGGCTGTTGTGCTTATATAAAGCAATATGTTATATATCACTGAAAGCAATACGTTAGGCAACGGTTTTAATCCAAACAGCAATGATTTACAACGCATTTGAAGAACAGAATAATTTTGCAACTTCTTCTACTTTCGTATGACTTCTCTATCATTTAATCATCTGCAGCCATTGGTGCTCATCACTCAGTGGCTGCTTTCTCAGCGCTCTGGCGCCACCAGGTGGTTTGAAGGTGGCACAGTCATTGATTAGGTGTTTTGCGGTTTAGTTGCTATTTCCGCATTGGCATGAGCGGCTGCTGGACAGTCCCATCTGGTGTTGCCAGCTACTATAGTTTCTATAGCCTGACCTCAGGCTGTTGAAGTTTACCCAGCTCTTTCGTGGAAGATTGTGCCCAGCCGGGTAGGCAATTGGTGCGGGAACATTGTCTCGTAGTGGGGTGGTTGTATTCTCCCATTCATCCAACCATCTTACAGCTTGCCAGAGCGCTGGTGGTAGCCAATGTGCTTTGTGCTTTATCGCTCTGAGTTGTAGAGGGAGAGGGTTTCTACTACGGTGCCGTTTGGTGTTGGGGTATTCGCTGATAAGTTCATGCATGGGATGGCCTTCGCCTTCACACTTGTTCGCTAAATCAAGCATGATTGATTCCCGTCTGATGTGGTGTGGCGGGAAGCCAGCCATGACGTGAATGGATTCCTTCAGTGTAAAGGTGGGACATCCACTGATGAGTCTTAGGGCAGAGTTTAGAACACTGTCTAACTTTTGGGTGTGTGCACTCCTCATCCATACCGGTAGGCAGTATTCAGCTGGAGCATATACTAGTGCAAGTGTGGATGATATGGGGGTCGTAAAGTCAGATCCCCACGATGTTCCTGCAAGTATTTTCAGTGCAGCAACTCTTGAGGAGACTTTACCAACAAGTTTGTTTGTGTGACACTTGAAGTTGAGGCTTCTGTCAAGAGTGATTAATTTTTTTTAACTAATTTTTTCAGCTATAGAAAAATCAATGAGTCATAGTCGTCTTTCTTTTGATCATTTGGAAGGAATGTCTTCTCGATACCTCCCTTTTAAGCAATTTCATGACAACGTCCAGACTGGTTTTAAAAAGAATTTATGCTTGTGAGGTCTTTGACTCCACGAGAAGCTTCGTGGTGTCATGATCTTTGAGTATGACGTCACAGTTGCAAATGAAATTGAAGAATTTTTGTCAATCTCTTTTCCATTATCTTTGATCTCTGCTTCAAGCACACTTGAATAACTCTCTTTTTGAAATCCTTTTGAAAACATTTAATTGCCTTCAACAAGTAAATTAGAGCGTTGGTTAAGCTTTGATTGCACGGAAGTAAATCCATTTTAAACAAAGATCATAATCATCAGGCAACTAAATATGAATGTCATTTTCCTATGCAAGGTTGACTTCATACCTGAAATTGATTTCAAATTTTGTTTCTAATTTTTCGTTTTGTGTGGCTTTTTTGTTCCCCCTTTTACACTCTTTATCTGTAATTCCTCCTGGATTCGTGTTCCCGAAGCTGTTTTACTTAGGTTTAATCTTCAGTGCTATGGTCGAATCATTCTTTGATTTTAAATCACCTGTCCTTCTTAAAGAAAAACAATCTAGGATAAGATGAAATACGGAGTTACTACATATTGATGTCTCAAAACTGTAGTAAAAAGTGCCTTGCAGCAACCATCCTGAGTTTTTGCTGACAGAAAAGGGACCCAAACTACCATACTGGGCCTTTTATTGATGGAACCCCTGGTAAACAGTGGGCCCATTTTTGTCTTTCACAGATATCCACCCATGAAAGACCCGAAAGGAAGGAACATATCAAGATAAAGTGGGATAGAAAGCACTCTAGACACCATAAAATGCAAAACACACAGATCGCCCCTCCAGGACCCTCCGTAGGAAGGTCCTTCCTCTTGGGCTGGTCATCAGCCAAGGCTCAAGCACCTCAAGACCACGTGTCCTGCGTGGTTGAGCCCTATAGCTGAAGACCCGATCAAGGACAGACCAGAGCTCTGCACTGACCTTAGCCAAAAGGCCGAGAAGCAACTACCATACTAACTTCCCCTGTAATAATTTCATGAAACTGATTCATGTTTACAAAAACATGTACGCGCTTTTATTGACTATCCTTGGTCTCAACAAGATTAAGACCTCGCAAATGTAAATCCTCTATTATATCTACGTGAGGGATAAATTGGAAACAAATGACTGGATAACTTAAGTTACAGTAACTAAATAACATTTTGTCTGCTCACATTCATTGTAGCCAAACTTTTTTTCTTCGTTAAATGTCTTTTAAATTTCAACATCCAAAGCGAATTGGTTTTTTTCAATCGCCAGCGTTATAACTCCTTTACATAAAGCGTAAACAGGAACTTTCTTTTTACTACCCATGCCAAACGCGAACACTTGGGTTGCTTGTAGTAACACACCAGATTATTTTCACTGTTGTTGTTACTCCTTCTACTGTCCAATTGTTCCTTTTTTGTCTGATCCGGGTTTTATCTCTTGTTTGATGTCGATAAAAAAGCAAACTACTAGATCTTGACTTCAGCTGCATTTACAAACTTGTTTAAGACACGTTTTCAAAATGCCCCCAAATTTCTGGATTTCCAATTAACCTTGGGCCAGAAATACATTATTACTTTGTTGTTTTTTCCTTCAGGAGAGAACTATTTTGTTGTTGCCAGGAAGTGATTTTGGTCGTTGAGTTTGTGCTTGCACAACATCTTTTTCAGGAAAGGTGATTTCAGCACTCGTTTTCCAGTAATTTCTTTGCGAATAATTTCTAGAATTTCTTCAATTCTTTCCTAAACTTTGCTTTTAATATTACAATTGTATATTCGTAATTTGTTTTGGTCAAACTGAGTCCAGCAACAGCACTGGATGCTCTATTTTAGAGTATGCACTGCTAACAATTAGATTTATGAACATTCGATACTGTTACTTTGTTGTACACAGGACACGCATATCTTTCCTGAAAGAAACGAAACTGTGTAATATCTTTACTGTTATAAGAATTAGTGGTCTTCGGCGAAACTAACACAGAATTTGAATAAAGCTTCCTTGCGATTTAAACTGTTTTTCGCGGAGAAACGTTGTTGCAAATTGAACACTAGTGCTGACGTGGAAGCTACCAAACCACTAACCAAAGAGGTACCATTGATGGCCCCAGACGTCCCGGTAGCAATTCTAAGACAAATGATTGTCCTCTAAACACCTATTCGTCCTTTATGCTACGATATTTATGAGATCTGGAAAATTTGTAATTTGCTGGCCTGTATTCTTCGGTTTTGTCTGCACATTCTTTATTCTTGTCTCCAGTCCGAATTTTTCCGATTTCTTCCTCGAGATCCTCGATTGTGGATTGTTACAAAGTCGTTTCTTCAAGCGACCTGATGTTCTTGCGTTTATCGTTTGGGTTTTTATAAGTGAATTTAATATAGCTATTCTATATTTCATTTTTTGTGAGTCTGCATATTGGTGAATAATTCCAGTAATTTCATTTTTTTACTTTTGTCACACCACTTCAATTGCCTCCAGTTATTTAAGAAGTCTTTGTTTTGTCCATCGTTTTGTCTTGAGGCATGGTGTCTTTCGAACAATATTAAAACCTCAGGCCTTAATGCCCTGCTTCACCTTTGGTGCCATTGAGTTGTGTAGTTTGGTCAGAGCTGTAACTCTGTAACACAATAATAAAATTTGAAAAGAATATTCCGTTATATATATATGACCATTTTCTGGCTTGCTTAGTTTTATCTTAGACTGAGTGACCACAAATCAAGCGGAAACTATAACGAAGCACGGATCGAGTTAACAACAAAGCCGAAGCAAATTAGAAACGTGAAGTGAAACTTAGAATGCTGGGATATTGTAAATTGTCTACAACGGAAAGTAACATACTATATCACATGAAAAGTATCGTTCTGTATTTTAATAACCGAAGTGAAAGATTATGAATTTATAATATGTATAAAAATAACTTTGTCATGATTGGTTTAACAGATCAATTCTTAAAAAGTCCACAATTTGGTGGGTATCATTACTGCCATGTCATTACGTATATTCTTGTTCTTACTTTAACTCCCGATTGTGCAAACTATAAAAGACCACGTTATGTGGTTTTGTGGTTTATTAGCATACTAAAAAAACTGAAAAGGATAATTGCATTTACTGCTTTCTTTACCAATACTATAGAAGAAAAGTGCTTCTTTCAGAATACCCTGTTACGCCATGTCGTGAAAGCTACTCTTTTACTCTTTTTATTGTGCGAAAAAAACATTGTTCGCAAAAAGAAGAATCAATTTCAATCGATACGGTAAGTATGTGGTAGGTGCTTACTAGACAGCACATTCAATCGATTCTATATAAATGAAGAAGACAGTAGAAAGTTTAATGTTTGACGATACCATCTGTATGACAAATCAAATAAAGAGAAACACATAGCAAATAGATCCATAAATATATATGAAGATGCAAAAAATATATTTGAATTAAAAAAATATGATTACATAAAAATATATGTATATGTAAAAAATAGAAAGCTATATGTGCAGGATATGTAAGCTTAAAATGTATACCTCAGCTATTAGAGCAGTACCTTATAAAAATCATATCATATCATATCATGTCATACCATATTATGTGGTGTTATATTATACTATATTATATTAAATTATATTATATTATATTATATTATATTATATTATATTATATTATATTATATTATATTATATTATATTACATTACATTATATTATATTATATTATATTTTATTATTTAATTTTTTTAAGTATTTCTTTCAAATTTTTGCTACGTTTTGAATGAATTAGCTGAAAGATTGAATTTGACACGAAGTAAAATAAGGTTTTTTGATTACAATCAAATTTGGAATTTTCGTTCATTGAATGTTTCTATTGGCTATTGGTTTAGGGCATTATCAATAATCATTAAAAAATAAGGCAGTGGCCCAGTGAAATGTAAATTATTTCAAGGACACAGTTTTCATTGACAGTATTTGCTGACAAATCAAACTAATTACATTTGACCTACAAATCAGATTATTTAGATCATCCCATTATATCTTCCTGATTCAAAATGTTCTTTTCTCACCAAAATGTTGAAATTGAAAACTCTAAAGCAAACAGACTTCCGAAAATAGAATTTCAGAAACATCTGCTTGCCACCCTATCAATTCACAAATTGATTTCAGAAAACAATGTTAACACCAGGTGGAACAAATCAAAATGAATGTTACCTAATGTACTAACAATGAATAAAAAAGAAATCAAGAAGAATGCTTGTGATGGTCAACAAAAAGCAGTCACATACCTATTGTAGAAATATATATAGTTGATACAAAAAAGTATATATTGAAAGAAGAATCTCTGAAAAATTTTTAATCTTTCGAGAGGAAAGTAGACCAAGGCTCTTTTTCAGTACTAGTATAACTACATAGCATGTTCACTGATACACTGACAATTTGAATTTGGTTCTTTTGATACACACTTTATCTTAGATGAAATATTTTAAAAGCTGAATAAATACATAAATCTTTTCTGCAGATTTTTGAAATGAATTACAGGGGTTTCTAATATCAGAAGTGCAACATCAAAGACTGAATTTGAAATAAACGCTTGAAATTTATCGTGCTTGTTTTGGATAGCAGGAGGGAATATCCCCCCAAGGTAGTGGTCGCACCTGCCCTTTTGGGAGCCATAGGTCCAGTTCCCCAGCTGGTAGCACCTGGTATGGGTCCCTGCTTAGGGTTGCGAACGATAGCCAACCGCTGATTCTGCGTTAACTTGGTGATGAAGGCGGATGAGCTACGACCCCAATAGATGAAAATACCTCAAAATGTTTATTAGGATACTGATGTTTGTCAGATAGAGTGATAATAATCAAACTGAATGCGGAACCTTTCAATATAGTAATAATGCAAGTATATACACCAACAACTGGTTGTGAAGATTCTGAACTTGACAAATTTTATGAAGAGATTAAAAAAGCAATGAAGCAATGCAAATCTGATGAATTATTGGTAGTAATGGGAGACCTTGATGCAAATGTGGGAGATGAAAGAATAGATAATGTCGTTGACCCATGGTTTGGGAGAAAGGAATGAGAGAGGCGAGGGATGGATAGAATGGTGTTGTGCACATGAATTATTCATAACAAACACATGGTATCAACAACCAGCAAGAAGAATATATACATGGAAAAGCCCAGGTGATAGAACACGAAATCAAATAGATTATATTGCTATCAAGAAGAGATATAGAAATGTGGTAAAACAAGCTAAAGCTTATCCTGGTGCGGACGTCAATAGTGACCATGTTCCTATCGTATCAACCATAAAGATGCAGTTAAAAAATGTTAAAAGGCAAAAACAACAGAAAGCTCTAGATTATGCAGCACTGATGGATGATGAGGTAATGAAGTTAGCATATGCAATGAAAATGAGCAATCGATTTAAGATCCTTGAAGAGAAAAATAAAAACTCTAGCTGGGAAATTTTTAAGCACGCAACTGAAGAAACTGCAAAAGAGGTGATTCCACCAAGAAAAACCAAGAAACATAAAAAATGGATAAGAGATGAAATTCTTAAATCGCTGGGTGAAAGGCGATTGTACAAAAGACAAAGATACAAAGAAATACAATGAAATAAATACAGTGGCAAAGGAAAAAACTGCTTGGAAGCAACAAAAGCCGGGCTAGACAACAAATGTGTGGAAATTGAGACATACAAAACAATAAATCTAAAGGAAATGTTTAGAAATATCAATGATATCGCTATGAAAAAGTATTGTACAGCAGGTGGATGTTTAAAGACAAAGGATGGAAGTACAATCATAGAAAAAGGAGCAATGATAGAAAGGTGGACAGAGTACTTTTCAGACTTGTTTGATGATGAGAGAGGGGACATGCCGAATATAAGGAACAACATGACAGGTCAAAAGATTTTTCAATCTGAAGTTCAGGTAGCAGTTAAAAAAAAAGAAGAAAAACAACAAAGTAGTTGGTACAGATGAGTTAGCTGCTGAAATAATCAAAAACATATTTATTTGGCATAGTTAAACAAACGAAAGTGCTTAACGAGATTTACAAATCTGAAAAAATCCCTGCTGACCTAGATAAATTAAAGTGACCAGTCATCCTTTATTTCAAAGGACTCTCCTTTATTTTTGAAGACCGGTCTTTAATTTTTTTCTCGTGCTTTAATGTCCTTCATTTTCGAATAAATCTTGAAAAGTCCTTTATTTCCAGCTATCCATACATGTATCTGCTTTGCCATTGTCAGAAGTCTGACAAAATGAGTCCTCAGGACTCGAAGCCGGTAGGCATGGATTTAAATAGATTTGCCAGTATTTCGTGTTGGTTCACCAAACCAACAATGTCCTACATGCATCTCTTCAACTGTTGATTACTCGGTGAGAGGATGGGCTTGGAAGCTTGCGAGTGTCTGGTGCAGTGCATAACTACAATCGCCTAACAATAGCATTGATTGTGGACTAATAGATTGTGCACAACGCCATAGACAATAGTGAATTTAATCCCCAATCGCGAGTCGCAAAGATTACGCGATCATTAAGGCCGACCCTCGGTAATACATAAACATAACTCGTCTGACTCTAGCAAGCTCTCAGTTTGCATGCCCGAGCAACAGCAAACAGTTCTAGCACTTATAGTTCTTGTGTTCAAGATGGCCTTAAATTTTTAGAAGACTTCTAACTTTACACAATGCCCAAGAAAAGGAAGTGCACATTTAATGAAAGTTGAACAAAAGAATTCCCTTTCCTAAGTAAGCATGATTCAGATACGGACGCTTATTGCAATATTTGTAGAAGCAGCAGTAATGTTGGTAGCATGGGACGTTCAGCTATACTGCAGCATAAAAAAATCGACAAACACAAACGTGTCTTGGACAATGCAAGTTCTACTCAGCCTGTGACATCCTTTTTCTGAAAAAGGGTTATGGGTGATGCCGAAAGTAAGCTTGCTGCCCTGGAGGGCAATTTTGCTTATCATGCTGTAAGTCATGGACAGTCATTTCGTTCTTTAGATTGTACGTGGAAGCTCCTTCAGAAAACATGCCAGCCAAAATATAGGTGCAGCAGGACAAAAGTTTGAGCTCTTGTCTCAACAGTGTTTCATCCGCACATTCAATCTGAAGCAAAAGCGGATTTGTCGGCTGTGAATTTCGTTTCCGTTTTCTTTGATTGGTCAAATCATGGACCGATTAAAGTTATTCCTGTTCTTGCCCGCTACTTTCATGCAGCAAAGGGAGTTGTGCGTAAAATATTTTCAGATTGAAGACGTCAAAGGTGAAACATCTGAAATCTTAACTGATTTACTAGGATCTTAAATAAGTGATAGTGACGTAACCGAGAATGTTGTGTGCATAGGTGTGGACAATACAAACACTAATTTCGTCGGGGCAGCGAGGAAGGTTCGAAATAATGTGTTCGCAAAGCTCCAGTCCTGTCTCGACCGACAACTAATGGGTTCTGGCTGATATTCTTAACAACTGCATCAAGTGAGCAGCTAGTACATTGCCGGTTGACTTTAAAGCTGTGCTAATGAAGTTATACGGATATTTTCAGCACTACACAGTGCAAATAGCTAACCTTCAGGACGTCTGTGCTCGTGTTGAGGTGGAGTACAAGACTGATTTCCCTTCTTTCTGCTCTAGAACATGTTCTACAGCTTTTTAACGCCCTAAAGGAGTATTTCTCAGCGGAGCCATGCCCCAATATTCTGTGGCAGTTCTTTGACGATCCCTTAGCTGAAGCATGGCTGTTCGTTATGCACTCACAAGCTGCTACGTTCCACTCCGCCGTGTGTATACTGGAGGGTGACAAGGTCAGCCTGGTGGAGGCCAGCATCGTCGTTCGTGACCTACATTCTTCTCTTGTTGAATGTAGAGATGCGTTGTTCCTTCCACTGGAAGTTCAAAAACAACTTGCGCATAGCATGCTGATGACAGTACGACAGTTTCATTCCGACAGGCATGCCTCGCATTCTTCAAAACCAGTGTAAACTACCCAGATACGTGGACTGGCGACTTTCAGCGCTTCCAAACCTTTAGTTGAATTTTATTGAATACTTCACCATCCAAGGACACTGTGCAAGCTTCAATGGATGCACAGTCAGCCTCGTCACCATTAGAGCTTGATGACAATCAACTGTTTGATGAAGTGCGGCGCTTGCGGATCTTCATGAACGACCAGCAGCTGGCAAACTGGACACGGAATAAGACTCCATCTGCCTTGCTGTGAGGTCTTCCCACATTTCGCCAAGTTCAGCATTACACATGCGAAATTACTCCGACTCGTCGAATTGCTACCCTGTCTGCCAGCAACGAATGCGCCAGCCGAGTGTATTTTTTTATGTTATGAACAACAACTGGGGCTTTAAAAAACACCAATGGCTCTATCATTTGTCAAGGCTGCACTTGTGCTGAGGTTCAATTGCGGCTTGACCTGTTCGGACTTCCATGATGAACTGCTATCAAAGCAACAGTTGCTGAAGGAGATACATTCTTCGCCAAAATATGAATGAAACGTGAGTAAAGCAAACATGCAGCACACTAAATCTACCAGTACTTCTAGCCTAGCCTGTTTTTTAAAGAATTTTAACTACCGCTAGTATGTGACAGTTTATAATCAATATACATTACGCTATAGCTAGCACATTGTGTTATTGTAGTCATCCTGCGCCCCATGCCCTTCTATGACGTCATAGCATCAGGCGTCAATTATGTCCTTTAATTTTGCCAACGTTATCTGGTCACCGTAAGGTCTTTATTGCGTTGCCGAAAAGGACAGCTGCAGCAGAATGTGAGCTGCACAGGACAATTAGCATCAAGAGTCATGTGATGAAAATTTTATTATGGGTATTGATGAGACGAATAAGAAACAAAACTAAATCTGAAAGATCGAAACTGCAGTGTGGATTTGTAGAAGATAGCGGTACGCGAAATGCAATATTTATTATCAGAATGTTATCACAGAGAGCTATCGAGATGCAATGAAACCTTTTGTTATGTTTTATAGACTATAGAAAAGCTTTAGATAGTGTCAAACACAAGAAACTTTTGGAAATGCTAGAGAATATCCAGATAGTCGGTACAGATTTAAGAATCATAAGAAACCTGTATTGGAAACAAACAGCAGCTATAAGAATCGGTAATCAAGTAGGCGAATACGTTGAGATAAAGAAAGGAGTAAAACAAGAAGGTGTGCTGTCACCTGACCTTTTCAACCTCTATAGTGAAAGAATATTAAGAGAATTAGAAGATATGCCAGGGCTTATTGTAGGAGGAGAAATATTAATAACCTCCGTTATGCAGATGACACGGTTCTGGTAGCAACATCGGTAGAACAACTTCAAGGATTAGTAGATAGGGTAGTCTTAGAAAGTGAAAAAAGGGCTTACATGTCAACACAAAAAAGACAGAGTGCATGCTAGTAACCAAAAAGAAGGATATTCTATCTTGTAACATCTGGGCTCATAACACAAAAATGAAGCAAGTGAACTGGTTTAGTTATTTGGAAAGCTCTATCACATCAGACGGTAGATGCGACAGTGAGATCAGACGAAGAATTGCAATGTCAAGAGAGACCTTTTTCAAACTAAACAATATCTTTTACAATCCAAATATCACGGTATCAACAAGACTAAGGGTACTAAAATGTTAGGTGTTGCCAGTCCTAAAATATGGAAATGAGACATGGACTGTTCCTAAAGAAATGGAAAAGAGAATCGATGCAGCAAAGGTATGGTTTCTGCGGAGAATAATGAGAGTAAGATAGGAAAGTTATACAACGAATGAAGAAATTTAAATTAAAACAGACACCAAATAAAAGCTGATAAAAACAATTAAAAAACAACAATTACATTTCCTTGGATATTGCACGAGAAAATACGGCATTGAAAAGCTAGCACTTACGGGCAAGATAGCAGGAAAAAGAGCAAGAGGAAAACAAAGGGTTGCATTTCTCCAAAGCATTGCAGAGTGGAGTGGGATGTCAGCGATTGAAGTTATTCGATGCACAGAGAGCAGGAACGATTAGCATAAACTAGTCGCCAATGTCATACGAGAGGGCACAAGAAAAAGAATTTTTAAAAGTTTTTAAAGGAGATAAATTGCTATCGAAAGGTAATTTTTTTAGATTTCAAATATAACGCTTGATATTAGTTCATGATGTATCACTGATACATCCTGATGCTGAACTATCGTTTGAAGATAAAAATAGCTTACACTATTCATGAAATTTGATTACGTCAGATGATATTTGCTTAACGACTTATCACCACACAGACAGGACTTAAAGCAAACCGTAACTTGGTGCCCCTCTTAATCTCAACTTTTTGGAGGCCAAATGCTACACCAAATACCTTACCCTGCTCACGAAGTGGTAAAAGGACAAACCCTCGACCTCCTGACAGGACATATATTGATAGCAGCAATTTAGTTTGTTGGAATGTATTTCCTGTACAAAAACTGAATAATAATAATAATAATAATAATAATAATAATAATAATAATAATAATAACAATAGTAAAAAAAAAGAACAACTTTAGAATCGTAAGCTTCAGGGGTGAAGAACCATCATCAACGACAAAAGAAACGTCTTTGTCAAAGAGAAGGCCGATTCATTGCCCATCCGAGCAACGCACAGCGATCAAAGACTGCTTAAATATCTGGTATGAATTTAATAACCTCTCATCAAAGTTCAATCTGCGGAAATGCAATACATGTTAGTGAGAAATGCATCGTTCAAGAAAGTAAAGACCTATCTAAGCAAAGCCTGAAGATCCTGCAAGTAGAAGCTAAACAATTTAACATCGTTTCAGTCTACAAACCCCTCACCTGGTCATTTTCCATGACTACAGATCAAGTGCTCTCACAATAAGCCCTATCTCTTGGTTGAGGACTTCAACCGTCACAACACTGTCTGGGGGTAAAAGCACCACCAACCATGATGGAGAAGCAATAGAGGAATGGGTCCTTGCTAATCATCTCTTATAAGAGATGGTTAGCATTATTTCTTTATGATGCCAAAGATGACACCACATTCTAGAGTGCATAATGGAGGACCGGATCAACCAGGATCTGGCATTTTTCTCCGCTTAATACCACCAGCTGTTCTCGAGAACGATAACGGACCGAATATTATTATTATTATTATTATTATTATTATTATTATTATCATTATTATTATTCATAATCTTTATAGAGGATAATCGTTTCAGTTATATATACATATCTACAAAAATATGCATAATAAAAATTGTTAAAAATTGTCTACTTTGGGTTGTTCCATAATTGTGAGATCAATAGGGTTTTTTTTAGGAGATTTTATTTATCTTTCCTAACCACAAATGTGATTAAAACATGAAGGAATTTTTTTAAATAAAACATAATTTTTGTTACCATTTGACATATGATCAATCATACCACAGCTGTTTTAGAACATTATTACACACTCCAATAATAGAGCACCCATGCTATTCTATTTTTTGTACGACAAATACTAAATGCAGGCCTCATTGCTACTATAACAATAAACCTTTCCTAAAATCCTGTACTGATTATTACATCAAAA
Source organism: Morbakka virulenta (assembly GCA_003991215.1). NCBI lineage: Eukaryota > Metazoa > Cnidaria > Cubozoa > Carybdeida > Carukiidae > Morbakka > Morbakka virulenta. The sequence goes on along the minus strand of RDPX01000036.1, from coordinate 2,956,207 downwards.
CGTTCAGAAACGCTTTCAACTAAATTTCGGGTCTTGAAGCAAATAATTTCAAGTTTGTTACCCTTTCAAGCCAAGAAACATAAAAAATCCATCAAAATGAAAATTTCAAAGTTCAGCTTCTCCCTCAAAGATAAAAACACGCGATAGTATTGATCCCTTAAAATATTTGGTTGGACAACAACTGAACGTTAGATGTAGGTTGTTTACTTGAAAATGTATTTAGTGTTTGCCTTGAGCCATTGTGATAGGCTGTCATGCAGGGACGCTCTTGAAAAAGAAGGATTCTTCAGAGAAATACAGTAAGCCGGAAAATATCTTTGTGTATCAATGTTGTATCAGAAAACTATCAAAATCTTAAAATGTTTCTTCCAAAGAAAAAGTCATTGCCGCGAGCTATAGAGTGAATAGAAACGGGTTGGTATTTTCTATTCTCGTTTATTTAGCACCAAAAAAACCTCCAAAGACGTTTATTAGATAAAACTGATCAAGGACAACGATGGCAAAGCTTTGGTGGAAGACTGATGAATGAGGAAACCTCCAAGGGAAATCAGATAGGGGGCACAGAGAGTGGTGGGGATAGACATCACTGAAACTAGAAGCTTAGAAGTAGAAGAGACCCGGATGAAAATGAAAAATGGTAAAGCAGTTGGACCTGACAACCTCCCAGTTGAGGTGTGGAATTGCTTGGAGAGACCTTGAGTAGAATATTTGAGACAAGTGATAAACAGATCTAAGGACCAAGAGAGAATCCCAAACGATTGGAGGAAAATCACACTGATAATTATTTTCAAGAACAAAGGAGATATTATGGAATGTAGCTATGAGAGAGGCATCAAGCTCACGCGCCACAGCATGAAGCTAAATGAAAGAGTACAGAAAAACTGAGTGAGGAATATTGTGATGATTAGTGAAGAACAATTTGGTTTCATGAGAGGAAAATCAACAACAGATGCCATATTTGCTCTGAGAAAGCTACAAGAGGACTACAGAGAAAGACAGAAAGACCACCACAGCGTCTTCAGACCTCGAGAAGGCTTATGATAGGGTGCCTAGGGAAGAGCTCTATTGGTGCATGCGAAATACGAGGGTACCCAAAAAGTACATCAGAATGGTGAAAGACATGGTCCAACAGTGTGAAACAGTTGTGAAATGTGCCGTCGGACCTAGCGAAGCATTTAGTGTGAATGTTGGTTTGCATCAAGGGTCAGGACTCAGCCCTTTCCTGTTTGCCACCATTATGGGCTCTTTGATAGTGGGAATCAGAAAGGACGCCCCATGACAAATGATGTATTCGCAGATGTGGTACTCTGTGCAACGGAAAAGAGGGAGATAGCAAAAGACCTGGAACAATAGAGAGCAGTTCTGGAAAGGAGAGGAATGAAGATATCAAGATCAAAGACCGAGTATATGTGTCTGCATGGTACAGAATCTGAAAGTATCGAGATGCAATGGACACAGATACCACAGGTAACGAAATGTAAGTACTTGGGAAGCACATTACCGAGCGATGGTGGCATGAGTGGAGATATTACTCGAAAAATCCAGTGTTGCTGGAACAACTGGAAAAAGATCGTTGCGACAAAAGAATTGTACCAAAGATGAATGGTAAAATATACAAGATGATAGTGCAAAAAGCAATGTTATATGGACTGGAAACCATGCCACTCAGTGTCCGGTACACCAAGAGGCAGAGATAAAATGTGCAGATGGGCATGTGGACATACATTACGAGATGACGTGAGGAATGATAATGGTAGAGAGAGAATGGGTGTTGAGAACCTCACAGAGAGATGTGAAAAGAGCAAGGTTGAGATGGTTCAGGCATTGTAAATTGCAGGAAGAGAACAATGTCCGCCGGAGAATAGTGGAGATGGCACCACCTGGTAGGGAAAGAATAGGATGCTCCAAGCTAAGATGGATGGAATGCATCCGCAAGGATATGAAGAGAATTGGGATAGAAGAGGATGAAGCCCTGGATCGAACATCTTAGAGGAAATTGACTGCCGCAGGGACCCCACACTGGAAGTTGCATGAAGCTAAAAGAAGGGAAAAGGTTATTTTGCGCCCTACTTTGGCCATCACTGAAGCTCCGTTAAATACGAATTCTATAAATCTATATCTATATCTATATCTATATCTATATCTGAATCCATATCTATATATATATATATATATATATATATATATCTATATCTATATCTACAGTGAAACCTGCATACAGCGGACATGCTTTATAGCGGACACCTCTCTACAGCGGAAATTTTTTAGGAACCGAATGATATGCGGTCAAATCCTTAGAAAAAAATCTCTTTATAGCGGACACTTTTTTACGGTCCCGATTGAAGGGTCTGTTTGGAAAAAACCTCTATATAGCGGACGGTACAAAAATCAAGAAAACACGACATTCGTTCATTTTTTTTATTGCAGACATTTTTCAACACTACTCTCTAATTCCTTTTGATCCAAGTCTATCCTTCTTTTAAGCCACTTTATAGCTTTTTCCGGACCATAAAATCGGTATGTAGCCGAAATTTCAAGTCCATATCCACCTCCACGATTTACTCTTTTACCAGTACCTTCTGCTTCCAGGAAACAGCGAGGAATTGTTAGAAATTTGGATACCTCTTTTGAAATAATTTTTGGGATGTGTCCAACGATGGATTTCTCCCCAGTCGAGTTTTTTCTAATAATGGCAACAGCATTTTTATCTTCTATGTTAGTTGGTTCTCTTACACATTCCAATACCTCTTCCATGAAAGGCTTCCAAATATACATGTAGGCGTGATAACCTCTAGCAAAAGAGGCATGCTGTACATTTTTTCAGTGATGATTAATTCCATTTTAAAGATGAAATGAAATGATGTAGCAAGTAGTGACCTTATCTACGTTTTAGTCTTTGACATATGTTTTAAAAAAGTAATAAGGAGTTCATAGCAGATTTCGAATGATTAACATTCGAATTATGTCTAAATTATGTATATTTTGTATTCGAATGTTTGAACACTTTCTTTGCTTACAAACCATTGAACAGTAAATTTGCAAATATGGCGTGCTCGAAACATCACTTATCTGCCCAAATGAAACGAAAAAATCTCGATCTTGATGAGAAAATGAAAGTCATCGAATATTCAAAGAAAAATCCAAAACTGGGCTGTCGAAAAATTGCTGAGCATTTTGGCATCGGAAAAACAGCTGTTGCAAACATTTTAAAGAATTCGAAGACTTTAGAAAAGGAGTACGAGTTTTTCACTGGTAATCGAAAAAAACTTAGACATGGAAAGTTTCATACCATAAACCGGATTCTTTTTTCTTGGTACAAAAAGTGTGCTGATGTGAACGTTTACCCTGATGGTCCCATGTTACAAGAAGAGGCAATGCTAATTAAAGAACGTCTAAATGACAATGAATTTACTGCCTTTACTGCTTCTAATGGTTGGCTCGAAAGCTTTAAAGCAACATGGTTTACGTGAAACTAGAGTCACAGGCGAAGCTGATGATGTGCCAAGAGTTACAATCCAGTCTTGGATGGAGCGCTTACCTGAGCTAACATCAGGCTATCAACTAAAGGATATATGGAACATGGATGAGTCGGGGTTGTTCTTTAAAGCATTACCAGTAAAGGGACTGGTACAAAAAACAGGAGCTTGTAAAGGTGGTAAAAAATCCAAAATACGTTTGACTGTAGCTTTTTTTGTTGCAGCTGATGGCTCATTTGTATCAGA